>VWZI01006478.1:71855-97613 GCA_013396835.1 Psilopogon haemacephalus
GAAGCCTTCTCTTCTCCAGGCTGCAGAGCCCCAACTCTCTCAGCCTGTCCTCATAGCAGAGCTGCTGCAGCCCTCTCAGCATCTTTGTGGCCCTCCTCTGGACTCTCTCCAACAGTTCCATGTCCTTCTTGTTGTGGGGGCTCCAGAACTGCACACAGTACTGCAGGTGAGGTCTGAGGAGAGCAGAGTAAAGGGGCAGAATCCCCTCCCTTGCCCTGCTGCCCACAGCTGCTCTTGCTGCAGCCCAGCACACAGTTGCTATCTGGGCTGCATTTGCACACTGCAGGCTCATGTTGAGTTTTTCATCACCCCAGACTCCCAGGTCCTTTTCCTCAGGGCTCAGAAAAACCTCCTGAATTAATTTTCTCTTTTCTCCTCCTCTTTAGGTCAAGTCTTTCGTATTTCTTCTCAGTCTCACTGGTCTGTACTGGAATTCTGCAATCTGTCTAATGGATGGGTATTTTACCTGGTGTGTGACATCAGAAACTGGAAATAGCATTTTGGTGATGCCTTATTTATGCTGAACAGAACAAAAAAATTATTACAAAGCCATTCTCAGAGATAAACGGGAGGGCTTCTTGATTCACTTCTTTGACTGAAAGAAAGCTTAGTTAAGATATGAGTCAGATAAATTGGCAATATCACAGAGATTAATAAATTCTAATAGGATGAAAAAGGAGTCTCCTAAATCCCTCTGTTTGACCACAGGTTCTCACATCGATCTGGCACGAGTGGCAAAGTCTGCTGCCTGCTGCCCATGTGCCGTAAGTGCCAAGGTTACCCTTTGGGTTTTTGGTATAATCCTTACACTTTAAGGTTAAGCATTAGGCTTTGCTTTATATGCGAGCGAAATGAAAAGACTTTGATCTCATTCAAGGTGCAAAGGGTTCTGCTGATTTGGGAGATGAGTCAGAAGTGACTCATCACCTGTTTTTTTTGGCAAGATATTTAGAACATGGAGAAATCACAAGGTGAATGGTAGGAATCATTTGAAGCACTCTGCTCTCTCTCTCTCTCTCTCCAGTATTTAAAGGCCCTGTGGGTTTAATGTTACACCTTTCTACTCCTTCTGAATCCTCAGAGGTAAACCAGGAGAAGGTTTCTCCCCCGTGTAAGATTTCCCCCCCCTCTCAGATTTTCATGGCTGGTAGCATTCTGCTAAGTTATCACAGCCTGCATGCTAGAACCTGTCACAGACACCAGTTGCTGTAACTCGTGATCTCCTCAAGTGGGGACATCAGAAGATGACTCACAGTGTGCAGATCCCCAAAGAAACCTTCCAGTCAAACACTTCCAACTGCCTTGTGCCCTTTTCAAAAGGGAGTCTGCAGTGTCACATGGAACCCAGCATGTGTCAACCACTTCAATACATTAAGCATCCATTATTCAGTACCTTGACTGCACCACAACAACGGCATTTAAAGTCAACCAGATCCTGGACTTACCTTAAGTAACACTGCAGCAGTCCTCTCATTATGAATCCTAGGCCAGCTGACCTTATTATGGAAGAAAAACTCACAGGAAGAGGACCCAAGGAGTTCACTTCTGACTGGTTTAGCACCACTCTAACATCCAAAGGTCTCCAGAGGCACAGAGCAAATTGGGTCCTTACAGAGAGCCTTCTCGTCTAGCTTTGCATGCACTGAATGCAGAGGAGGAAGTAATCCAACACACATTGCAAAGAAAGGCAACGAGCAGATGAGAGGCTCTAGCAGCACAGAATTCAGTATTGACTAATTAGGCCTAGTTCTTGACAAAAAAATAGGGATGAGTGTTGCTTTAGAACATACTCTGTGTTCTCCTGTGTGCTTTTCTGTGCTCCTTAGCATCCACCAGGAGCTGTGAATTGAAGTATGCTCACATATTTAAATTGGTTGTAATCATTGGACATGAGGAAGTTCCTGATAATGAGTGAGTGGTAAAACACTGGAACATGTTGCCCAGGGCTGTGGCTGAGGCCCCATCCCTGGAGACATCCAAGATGGGACTCAGCATGGCCCTGGGCAGCCTGATCTAATTGGAAGTGTCCCTGCTCAGTGCAGGGGGGTTGGACAAGATGACCTATGATGGTCCAATCCAGTACAATCTGCAGTTTCTCGGTGGGTTGTTACCAGCATGAGTGATGTGCCTTCTATCTTGTTCAGAGCTCAACTGACACTCAATTAAACCTCCTATCACTGGTCAAGAGCTCCACTGACACTCAACTGAACCTCCCATCACTGGTTAATAGCTCAATTGACACTCAACCGAACCTCCCATCACTGGTCAAGAGCTCCACTGACAACTGAACTTCCCATCACTGGTTAAGAGCTCCACTGACAACTGAACTTCCCATCACTGGTTAAGAGCTCAACTGACACTCAACTCAACCTCCCATCACTGGTTAAGAGCTCCACTGACAACTGAACCTCCCATCACTGGTTAAGAGCTCAACTGACACTCAACTCAACCTCCCATCACTGGTTAAGAGCTCCACTGACAACTGAACCTCCCATCACTGGTTAAGAGCTCAACTGACACTCAACTCAACCTCCCATCACTGGTTAAGAACTCAACTGACACTCAACTCAACCTCCCATCACTGGTTAAGAGCTCCACTGACAACTCAACCTCCCATCACTGGTTAAGAGCTCAACTGACACTCAACTCAACCTCCCATCACTGGTTAAGAGCTCCACTGACAACTGAACCTCCCATCACTGGTTAAGAGCTAGCTCGACTGACAACTCAACCTCCCATCACTGGTTAAGAACTCAACTGACACTCAACTCAACCTCCCATCACTGGTTAAGAGCTCCACTGACAACTGAACTTCCCATCACTGGTTAAGAGCTCAACTGACACTCAACTCAACCTCCCATCACTGGTTAAGAGCTCAACTGACACTCAACTCAACCTCCCATCACTGGTTAAGAGCTCCACTGACAACTGAACTTCCCATCACTGGTTAAAACACCTTCAGTTAGTTACATCCACTGCTGCAAATATCCCCTGGACCAACCTTTGATGACATCTGTACATTCTTTTCCCACGGCCCTTAGAGCAACAATTAGCCACATATTGCACGTCCAGAAATAACATTTTAAGGTGGATTTAGAATACATTCATAACTAAACATACATTTGAAGCAGTCTATTATAACTTGAAAATTTCCTAACTGGAAGCACATATTAGTATTAGAGTATATTAAAAACACTGAGGACTGCTTCTTGTTCCCAAATTTAAAGGGAAACCTGAGATGAGGAAGATGCTGGCGGAGCTGTCACCAGATATAAATGCTGCCAATGCTTTGGTAAGAGATTAAATATTATTTTTTACCTTTTTTTTTTTTTTTTTAAATGTAAGTTTCAATAATGATTTTTTAAAAAAGGAAACTAAGCAAAAAGCTGTCATGTAAAATAATGCAGCAGTAACTTCAGACAAGCTCATTGGCATCTTTTTTCATCAGTCAAAGCGAAATGAGGTTAAACAATAGTAAAGTAATTATATATATATATATATACACACAAACATATAGACTAAACATAAAATGCTGAGAATGCAGCACGCTGAAAACAAGCACAATTCCTGTAGCCTTCAAAGTATGTTAGGAAAATATTATGAACCACAAATGTAAAATGCAAGTGAATGATCAGTAAGTGCCACTTTCAGCAGTGCAACATTTTATTAATGACAGAAATAATCTGGTTTTAGCACTGCTCATGTACAAAAAAAACCCAAAACCACTGCAGTGATGTTAAGAATGGCAGCAAAAGGTGGGGAGGGGGATTTGGCACTGGATATATAAAAGTATCAAAAGCACATCTCAGTGGTCTTCTAAATGGATTGACCAAAAGAAAAAAAAAAAACCAAAACTTTATCAGTGGAAAATGAAGAATTCCTTTCAGCTGTTTAAACTGGCCAATCAAAGAGCAAAAGTAAAAAAAATGTGTTTGTGTAAAATAGTGCAATCCAATTTACATCAGGGTCTTTGAAGAATGCTGCCTCCTTTTTCAAGTCAGCTGATGCAAATGTAAACACAAACGTGCTAAGATCCATTAGGCAATTTGCACAGGTGTGCATTTGTTTTAATTCCATTCAGCTGCACAGCATATAAATGTTTAGTCCTAAAAGGTGCACTTTAAAACTCTGCTCTACTTGTGGCTCATTTATATATTTGTAGTCTAATTTTTTTTTCATTATACCTACAATGCTAGTGTTCCTAATATGTGTCAAATGTCTAAGTTTCTTGTTGATCCTAATATAAATCTGTGTCAAATGTCTCAGTTTCTTACTGATCCTAATATACATTTGAGTCAGATGTCTCAGTTTCTTGTTGATCCTAATATACATTTGTGTCAGATGTCTGTTTCTTGTTGATCCTAATATACATTTGTGTCAGATGTCTCAGTTTCTTGTTGATCCTAATATACATTTGTGTCAGATGTCTCAGTTTCTTGTTGATCCTAATATACATTTGAGTCAGATGTCTCAGTTTCTTGTTGATTCCAATATACATTTGTGTCAGGTGTCTCAGTTTCTTGTTGATCCTAATACACATTTGAGTCAAATGTCTCAGTCTACAATCAATTCAGCATCTAAAAATGTAATACAGTGCAGTGATGTTTACCTTTCTGTTAGGCTTTACACAAAGTTTTGATGGATGTGAGGAGGAAGTTGTTGAGCATGAGAGTGGTGAGGCCCTGGAACAGGTTGCCCAGGGTGGGTGGTTGGGGCCACATCCCTGGAGGTATTTAAGGCCAGGCTGGGGGCAGCCTGATCTAGGGTAGGGTGTCCCTGGGCATGGCAGGGGGGTTGGAACTAGATGATCCTTGTGGTCCCTTCCAACCCTGACTGATTCTATAATTCTACATTCTGCTTTCCATGTGTATATTGCAGGATGTAGATCAAAGTTGAAGGCAATATAAGATATGTTTGTGATGGGAGAAGAAAATGTGGGACACATTGGAATACACTTGCCATTGTGAAACATTACTTCATCTTTTCTTTCCTTTTCTTTTCCTTTTCTTTTCTTTTCCTTTTCTTTCCTTTTCCTTCCTTTCCTTTTCTTTCCTTTACTTTTCCTTTTCTTTTCTTTCCTTTTATTTTCTTCTTTTCATTTGTTTCCTTTCCTTTTCTTTTCTCTTTTCTTTCCTTACTATTTTTTTTTTACTCTCTTGAATTCTCCTCTAGTTTTACATACAAAGAATCAATGAAATGCCATCTTATTTCCTTCAAATTTAATACACGAAATTTGGTGCAAGATAAAAACCTATGATGTGGCTGAGTTGGTTTTTCTACAGGAACCTGAGTAAGGGTAGGAAATATAGTATTGTGACTAAAAGAATACAATTCCTTAATAATTTAAGTAGCTGGACAGGTTTTTAATGTTCTACCACAAAACAGCAAGGCAACAGATAATAATGGCCTTGTATTCAACGAATTATCATGAACACCCACTGCAAACCTGAATATTTTCTGCAAAAATAAAACATCAGATTATGCACAATAATAAAAAGCATCAGAAATAGATGCACCTGGATTTTTTTGTTTGTTTGTTTTTTTCTTTTCTTTTTAAACCACAAATATCAGAATTCAGCATTTATGTCGCAGTCCTTGAACAGTTGCTCTGAGATGACTACGTTAAGCACACTACTGCACTAAGTAGACACCCCACAACAGGCTTGCACTGCAACAGTAACAAAGTTTTCAGATAGGCACAGACTTTCCTCATTCATGTTCAAAAACAACATGAAGTGAACAACGATATCAGGATTCATCCCATGTTTCCTGGTTAGCAAAAAACAAAAAGTTCTTGCCACTTTGGTAATTGAAGTCACTGAATGGTTGGGTTTGGGTTTGTTTTTTTTTTTGTTTTATAAATTGCAGGTACCTCAAGGAAAAGAAGAGTTCCATAGTCAGCAAGGCAGCATTATATCAGGATATTTCATACCAACTAAGGCATAAAGAACTTTGCATCAGGGTATACAATGCTCAGTCTTTTTAATAAAGTTTCGTATTCTGTGTGGTGAAAGTGCATAGGGAGTGGGATTCCACTAAGAGTAGAAAGAATCCTCTCACAGTATTAAGGCCTTTCAATTTTATGTGAACTGTGTCAGGCTAAAGTCAGCACAGTGAAAAAACAAAAGTAGGCTATCATCATGCTGGACACCACTGAAGCTTTCTTAGCACATCTTGTCTTCTCCTAGTTGTCGCTCATCTTCTTCATCAGCCTCCTCAATAACCTGAATTTCATCTGCTTGAGGTAAAGATGAGATCTCAGTCAGCAGTTTAGCTCCTTCAGCTTTATTTTTCTCTTCCTCTTCAATCACCTTCTTCCATATTTTGTGATTTTCACTGAGATGATGTATTAGCTGGCAAAATATTCTTCTACCCTTTTTCCTTTGAGCTTCTGCAAAATTAGAAGCATATTTGGTTGTTTGAGAGTCAAAGTAGTAGCATTTTACACATACAAAACCAATGGCATGCTGTAAGGTGGGTGTAAATTTGAGCAAAAGACATGGATGCTTATTCAGAACATTTAAATAGCAAGGTGGCAAAGGGTAACAATGAGCTTTCTGTTTCAAATTGCAAATCTCCTGGTAATAAAAAAAATTTCTTCCAAGAGTAAAAATCATGAAGTGCCACAACTGCAAAAAAATCTACTGTATTTGGTTGAAAATGTGTAGCATTTCATAGCTATGTCTGAGGCTATGAAATGGCAACCATATCCATCAACTGGAAGACAGAAACTTACTTAAAATAAGATCATCTTCCATTTCTTCATCGCTCTCTAACTGTGCTGCATCATCATCTTCAGTACTTTCTGTATCCTCTTCCTCTTCGTCAACCCATTGCCCTGGAAGCAACCCAGCTGCATTATAGGAATTACAAAGGGGACCAACTATATGAGTGATGAAAGACTCTTGCAGTTTTGCAAGCTGTGGAGAAGAACGATCCATGAAGGGGCTGATAGGTAGCCCAAGACTTGCCTCCTCATCACCCTGAGAAAGGAATTAAATAAATTACTGGAAGTGTTCATAAAATTATCTTTTCGTTGCTATTATAAAGCTTACTCTGAAGGAATCAAATAAACACTGCATGGATGACAATGCAATTAGGTCAGTTTAACATAAAGACACATTATGGTTATGGCTCAGTCTTGTATATGCTATAAGTCTCCCTTCAGCCCTACTGGAAGATGCCCTTGTGCCCAGGAGGAGAACTAATTCTACTGGAGCTGCTGTTCCTCTGCCTTTACAGGATGGCTTCATGGCAGCCAGAGAGATCTCACTTCAGTTTCCTGTTATTGAAAAAGAGGAAATTTCACTCTCCATACCCACCTGTTCATAAAATTCATTAACGATGCCTTCTGTCCATTTCAGATGCAGCTCTCTAACTTTTGCTGGGCCATTAATATCTGCCAGCTTGATGCATATTTGACAGGCCAGCAGGCGATCGTTCTCATTGCTCCACTCTATGCCATGACTGTTGATATCATTCACCTGGGTTGAAGACAAACATTTGAAAGGATTAACAAAAAACTATTCACCAATGGGTTGGTTTTTTCCCAAGGCTTTTCTCAACAGACACTTGGATATATTTCTCTATATGATTTTTTTTTTTTTTTGCATTATGTAATAAAAAAGAAGTAATTTCCTATCTCTCAGAAGATGGAAATGTGAGGTCTTGTGTGGGTCCCTATGTCACCTCTGCTAGGATTATTAGATAATGTATAGAACAATCTACAATTGGTTTGTACAAAGGAAATACTCTGTTTGCAATTTTGAGTAACTTAGAATCACAGAATCAGTCAGGGTTGGAAGGAACCACAAGGATCATCTAGTTCCAAGCCCACTGCCATGCTCAGGGACACCCTACCCTAGAGCAGGCTGCCCACAGCCTCATCCAGCCTGGCCTTAAACACCTTCAGGGAAGTGGCCCAAACGAACCCCCTGGGAACCCATTCCAGGCTCTCACCACTCTCATCCTGAAGAACTTCCTCCTCACATCCAGTGTGAATCTCCCCACCTCCAGCTTTGCTCCATTCCCCTTAGTCCTGTCACTACCTCATATCCTAAGAAGTCCCTCCCCAGCTTTTCTGTAGGCCCCCTTCAGATACTGGAAGGCCACAAGAAGGTCACCTGGGAGCCTCCTCTTCTCCCAACTGAATAGCCCCAACTCTTTCAGTCTGTCCTCATAGCAGAGGTGCTGCAGCCTCTTAATTTTAACAATAGAAAACTTTAAATGCCAATGAGTACTCAGTAGCAACACTAACATCAGCATGTCACAGCCAGCTCAGTGAAGACAATGAAATGTAACAAACCTTGGCATTAAATTCTGCAAGGAAATCAAAATGCTTCTTAAGATCTGTGGCAAGGATTGCTTCAATCACCAAGAAACGAAAGCGCTTGAATTCTACGTGATCAAGATTTGATAAAAAGTTGTATTCTGGTCGTGATAAGAGAAGACTCCAGGCAGAAGCAGCGTGGTGATTTTCTAAGACTGACCTGTCGTTGTAGAGAACAGCCTGGAAAAAAAAATTACACAAAAATCATAAAGATTTTAAATTATAATCAAATATTATGAAGCTTAACTGCTAGTCAGAAAGAAGTATTAATTAAATAAAACAAAAAAAAGAAGAAAGTAACTAAGCAACTCTTGGAAATTACGTTTTGCCTTCTGATTTTGAGGCTTTAAGTTAAATAAAGATGGGGAGAAAAATATATAACCTGCATAGACTTGTGTTGTTATTATTTTACATTTGTACTAATTTGTTTCACACCTGCACAACCAATATGTACAAGATCAATAGAAATTTATAATAAAAATAAATTACACAAGTTAAGTAAAAATTAAATTTCTACACTTCCTAAATTGGGAAAAAAAGATCCAGAACAGGCTATAAAAAGAATAAAGAGTCATAGAGTCACAGAGTCAGAGTCATAGAGTCATAGTCAAAGAGTCATAGTCATAGAGTCATAGTCATAGAGTCAAAGAGTCAGAGTCAGAGAGTCATAGAGTCAGTCATAGAGTCAGAGTCAGACAGTCATAGAGTCAAAGAGTCACAGAGTCAGAGTCATAGAGTCAGAGAGTCATAGAGTCACAGAGTCAGAGTCAGAGAGTCATAGTCAGAGTCAGTCATAGAGTCAAAGAGTCATAGTCAAAGAGTCATAGAGTCAAAGAGTCATAGAGTCAGAGTCAAAGAGTCAGAGTCAGTCACAGAGTCACAGAGTCACAGAGTCATAGAGTCAAAGAATCACAGAGTCAAAGAGTCATAGAGTCATAGAGTCAAAGAGTCAGAGAGTCAGAGAGTCAGAGTCAGAGAGTCAGAGAGTCACAGAGAGTCAGAGAGTCAGAGAGTCAGAGAGTCAGAGAGTCAGAGAGTCAGAGAGTCAGAGAGTCAGAGAGTCAGAGAGTCAGAGAGTCAGAGAGTCAGAGTCAGAGAGTCAGAGAGTCAGAGAGTCAGAGAGTCAGAGAGTCAGAGAGTCAGAGAGTCAGAGAGTCAGAGAGTCAGAGAGTCAGAGAGTCAGAGAGTCAGAGAGTCAGAGAGTCAGAGAGTGGTTCAGGCTGGAAGGGATCTCAAAGATCATCAAGTTCAAGTTCCAACCCCCTGCTATAAGCAGGGACACCTCCTGCTAGAAAAAAAAAAAAAAAAAGAAATTTCTTCCTTCAGGTATAGACACATAATTTTCTGGTTAAAGAATTTCTTACCTGAGGTGCATTTGTAGCCACTAGAAAAGCATTTGTACGACCAGGATGATCATAATCGTGCATGGCAGCTGCTACATATAAAGCCATCAGTTCCAAAGCAGGAATGTTGGATGCCAGGCAACCATAACTATCATCAGCAATAGAACAGCTTTTTGAAGTAATATAGCTGACTTGAACAGGGGCAATACCACTGCCTTCATCTTAAAAAAAAAAAAATGGAAAAATAAAATATATTTCAGAATATTACTGTTATCACCTCATAAATTTTCTAGAAATATGCTGGATGAGATTTCTGATGGTGTGAACTAAGATTGTGATTTAAAAAGGAAGAAAAAAAAAAAAGAGTGACAAAAGTAATTAGATATTTTCTTACAGAGTGATTTTTTTTTTTTAACCTCTTGTAGTTTCATTAAGAACAAAAATACCCCACGTGAATACATACCCATATCACTTTCCATGATGTGCTCACTGTCAATTGGCTGAAACCCAGGGATGGGTCTTGTGGTCAGATACCATACTGCATGGAGAACATCCGTGGCATGGATCCGATTGTGATCTGCAAATCAGCCAACAGAATGAAAAAATACAGACTGAAATATAATCAAAAGGAACCAGGAGGGGGAAAAAATGAATAAATTTGATGTACCAAGTTTGCTATGGGGAGATTTTGATTAAACATAAAGGAATATTTGAATCTAAATGGTTAAGAGAGGCTATGTTACTGAATGCTGGATAAATATCAAACATCCTCTAAGTACACTTAGAGTCACAGAATCAGCCAGGTTGCAAGAGACCTCCAAGATCATCCACTCCAACCTATCACCCAGCCCTGTCCCATGGCACTAAGTGCCCCATCCAGTCTTTTCTTGAATACCTCCAGGGATGGAGACTCTGCCACCTCCCTGGGCAGCCCATTCCAATGCCAATCACTCTCTGGCAAGAACTTTCTCCTAACATCCAGCCTATGCTTCTCCCAGCACAACTTCAGACCGTCTCTCCTCATTCTGTTGGTGGTTGCCTGGGAGAAGAGCCAGTTCTAAGTTCTGACAAACGTCTTAATTAAACATACACTGGATTTGGGCATTGTCTGTGCCTGTGTTAAGCAAATCAACAGATCCACTACAGGAGAGAGACTAATATAAAAGAAAACCAACATGGGACTGGAGAGTACTTACAGGGAATATCTCGGTAACCACTTTCTAGCGCGCGGAAGTAATTCATGAATTCTTGAGTTGGGATTTTGAAAATCTCAAACAGGCCAGTGTCTTGAAACAAGGTGTAAGTTACCTAAGTGCACATTAAAATGTATTTCAGGTTGGAAAAAAAAAAAACCAAACAAAAACCCACATCTCAGCTTATTCTGCTTTTTCAGCTTTAAAAAAAAATATTCCTGTTTCTAAAATTGCTATTAGAGATGGAGGCTACCTGAAAGCTGTTGGCACAGAGATGTGTTTCATGACTTTCTAGCATTAAAATGTGGAACTTTATCATCTTCTCAAACAAATAATAATATAGTAATTGCTTTTAGAGATGGAGACTACCTGAAAGCTGTTGGCACAGAGATATGTTTCATGACTTTCTAGCATTAAAATGTGGAATTTTATCATCTTCTCAAACAAATAATAATAGTAATAGTAATAGTAATACTACTACTACTACTAATAATAATAATAATAAATGCTTTTATTTCTTTACTGACAAATTCTATGCACAACTAATTGTTATTAACATTTTGGAGGTTATTATTATGTTAAAGAACTCATGCTTTATTTCAATAGTAACCTAAAAATAATAATCCATATTCTTGCTTATTAATAAAAAATTCGAGTTAGCTACAGTAGTAGAGTCATTAATATAAAAATTACAACCCAAATACTGTATTTATTTGCAAGATTTCAGGGGGGGGGTGCTTATTTCTTTCATTCTTTATAACTTATCTTTAACAAAGATAAGTTTAACAAAATTAGCCTCTAAATGAAACAATTATTTCAAAGATGCACTCAGAAGACCTACACATCTGCAGACTGTTTAAATACATTATGATTTACAATTACAACTAAGTGACTACCAAGACTGCAAATATTAAAAAAAGCTTTTCAAAACAAGCCACTGCTACTCATTTTTGTCATTTCTGTCCCAGACACTTGAGAGAAAGACTAAGTTCTGAAGTGTGGGAGGGAGGTGCTCAAAGGCACCTGAGAGCAAAATGAGCAGAAGTCCCTTGGTATATGTAAAGGGAAATGGTTGGGAGGGGCAGAAGGACTATATATAGACTATAAATACCCAATCAGAGAACCTCACAACTGGTGGTGGTAAAGCTGCACTTTTGAATTGGCTCTTAAGTCAGATAAGTTATCAGATGCTTACAGCACGACAGACAAAAGGAGTGGGGTGGAAGGAGGACAAGTAGTACACATGCATACAACATCCAGAAGAGCTGATACAAAAACTCTGCACAGAAACCTGCACAGTTAGGAACTCAGGAGGGTTGATCCATTCCCCTGGACTGCAGGCAAATGAAATGCAACCTAACTTGGCTCACAGAGTACTAACACACCACAGGATAAAAAAAAAAATGCCAAGCACTCAGGAGTGGATTGTGGCATTCTAGGCTGCACATGAACAGCTGTCACTAACTGAGGTGACAGAAGACCTGAAAACATTTGATTACACAAGACTAGTTTGAGATTTAAAACCAAAACCTACAATATTGTTTTAGTATCAAAGAAAAGCCAGTATCTAATGGCAAAATGACATTATCATAGAATCAAAAAATGGTTTAGGTTGGAAGAGACCTCAAAGATCATCCAGTTCCAACCCACCTGTGCCATAGGCAGGGACACCTCCCACTAGAACAGGTTGCTCAAGGCCTCATCCAACCTGGCCTTGAACACCTCCAGGGAGGGAGCAGCCACAACCTCCCTGGACAACCTGTTCCAGTGTCTCACCACCCTCACTGTGAAGAATTTCTTCCTAACATCCCGTTCAAATCTCCCCTCTGCCAGTTTAAACCCATTCCCCCTCATCCTGTCATTACAAGACCTTGTAAATAGTCCCTCCCCACCCCTCCTGTAGCCCCCTTCAGATACTGGAAGGCTACTCTAAGGTCTCCTGGAAGCCTTCTCTTCTCCAGGCTGAAAAGCCCCAACTCTCTCAGCCTGTCCTCATAGCAGAGCTGCTGCAGCCCTCTGAGCATCTTTGTGGCCCTCCTCTGGACTCTCTCCAACAGTTCCATGTCCTTCTTGTGCTGGGGGGTCCAGAACTGCACACAGTACTGCAGGTGGGGTCTGACAAGAGCAGTACAGGTGCAGGCCAATGGTTCCCACTGAAGTAGTTAGACTGCTTCTAACTTGTTCCCTTCTCTCTGCTTGACTGTCTCTAACACTGCCCTTGAAGGAGGGTAACACACTTTCTACTGCATGGTAGGAAACAGATACTGTAAATAAAAAATGTTTTCTGGTCTAATGAGAAGCACATCCAGCTCATACTACAGCTCCATGATTGCTAAATCCATCATTAACAGACAGAAGTTTCTAGATGACAGTGATGAATGGGAGAGGCTGGGGAAGAGCCAACAGAATGATACTTTTGCATCTGCCAGTAGCTTGGCTTCAGTACAACAGGAAACTGCACAGAAGAGCTTAGTAACAAGTCAGAAAGAGATAAAAGGACTACTACATGCAGAAAGCAGCATGGAAAAAATAATCCCATTGTTTGTAGGATCAAGAGGCAAAAGACTGCCTAAAAGATCACTTCTCTTCCCCCACAGGTGTAGCTCTGGCAGAAATATTTTACTGAAATAAAGAAAAAAGAAATGGTTGACAAACAAGGAAGCAATTCTGACAGCAGGAGACAATTTTTCATAGGAATGGCATACCACTACATAGCCTATCAAGTGTGACTTGAACCTATTTTTACACTGAGAATCAAATTCAGAAAACGTGGAGCAAGACATCTACAGATACATTATTGTTAACAGTTTTCAATGAGAGGCAGCACATGAGAAATTCTATTTCTGCTCTCCAGTTAGTATTCACATACATGTTGACTGCACAGCTTCTCCATGGCTCAGATGAAATACATAAGCACAGCAGCTTCACACACCCATCCTCATGTAATAGAAGACAACAAACCTGGCTAAGGATCCTTCCAGACTGCTCTCCCATTTCTTGTACGAGGTCAAAAATTTGGAAATTCCAATTGTTCATCTTCTCCATTAGAGAATCGTGGTCTAGTATCATGGTTTCTAATGCAGGATTCTGCTCCACCTGTGTAAGAGTAAAGTATTCTATCATTTCTAAAATGACAACGACATCTAATTCACCATGAAAGTGATAAATTAATTCTGGGCTTCTTGAATGGTGCTGTAACCTACATCTATGGGAAAATCCTACATCAGTAGCACAAATAGCACAGTTCAGGGCTTGACTTCTCATATTTTGGGGCAGCATATTGCTGGGCTCTCTGAGACCATGCTAAACTTTTGTTCTGATTTCTTTTGACAGGCAGGCTGGAAATTCACCATCGTTAAATGACAATTTGAATTCCAAAATACACCATTTCCCCTCACAATTTACAGCTCTTAGCAATGCAAAAACCTCAGCATGTTAGAAATTACAAATACTGTACTGATAAAAGCTACCCAGAAAGCCAACCAGATCGTGGGCTGCATCAGGAGAAGTGTGGCCAGCAGGGCGAGGGAGGTGATTCTCCACCTCTGCTCCACCCAGCTGAGACCCCACCTGGAGTACTGCGTCCAGTTCTGGAGCCCCTGGGACAAGAAGGATGTGGACATGCTGGAGCATGTCCAGAGAAGGGCCAGGAGGATGCTCAGAGGGCTGCAGCACCTCTGCTATGAGGACAGACTGAAAGAGTTGGGGCTGTTGCAGTTTGGAGAAGAGGAGGCTCCCAGGTGACCTTCTTGTGGCCTTCCACGATCTGAAGGGGGCCTGCAGAAAAAAAAGCTGGGGAGGGACTTTTTAGACTATCAGGTAGTGCCAGGACTAGGGGGAATGGAGCAAAGCTGGAGGTGGGGAGATTCAGATTGGAGGTGAGGAGGAAGTTGTTGAGCATGAGAGTGGTGAGAGCCTGGAATGGGTTGCCCAGGGAGGTGTTTGGGGCCACATCCCTGGAGGTGTTTGCAGCCAGGCTGGATGAGTCTGTGGGCAGGCTGATCTAGGGTAGGGTGTCCCTGGGCATGGCAGGGGGATTGGAACTAGATGATCCTTGTGGTCCCTTCCAACCCTGATTGATTCTATGATTCTACTGTTGGACTTTTTTTGCAGTTAGAAGCTTACCAGGATGTTGTTCTGTGTTTGATCAATCACTTCCTTCCTTTCATCTTTCTTCTTCTCTGTATGGTGGAAAGAATCATTCGAAACGCCTGAACTTCCAGTTTCACCTTCAAGAAAACACATGCATAAATATTATGTCACATGCATAAATATTATGCCAATCATTTTCTGCTGCCTAGGAATTTTTAATTCATCACACAAGTTTTTCCTCATAAAGTAATAGTCTTGTTGCTAAACAATTTTCAGCATTTAAAAATTAAAAAAAACTGTAAAAGATGGAACCTGTCAGACAAAACCTATCTGAAGATTGACAAAAACTGGAACCACAATCTTTTACTTACAAAAAAGTGGTTCAGTGACTAGTTTAGCTGAGATGAGAAGGAACTTGTTTGGTATATGGAGTACATATAAAGCTGTGAGATGAAGCCTAAGATAAAATCCTTACTCTGAAACAGGCCACATTTTAGATTATCATAAGTCAAAACTACAGTAAAATACATGCACCTGAGCTAAACAATAGGAAGGACATGGCCTGAGTTAAAGCAGGCCACATTTTAGATTACCTTGATTACTGTAAGTCAAATCTACAGCAAAATACATACACCTGAGTTAAATAATAGGCAAGACATGGCCTGAGCTAAGGCAGACCACATTTTAGATTACCTTGATTACTGTCAGTCAAAACTACAGTAAAATACATGCACCTGAGCTAAATAATAGGAAAGACACAGCCTGAACTAAAGCAGACCACATTTTAGATTACCTTGATTATTTTAAGTCAGAACTACAGTAAAAAGAGACACCTGAGCTAAATAATAGGAAAGATACAAGCTGAGCTAAAGCAGACCATATTTTAGATTACCTTGATTATTATAAGACAGAACTACAGAAAAATACATGCACTTTAGTTAAAGCATAGGAAAAATTAATGTAAAAAATATTCAAATATCAATTTAATTGACTAAAACATAAAAAAAAAAAAGGAAGTTGATATCAAATATTTACATGTTTTGAAATCCCACCTGATTTTCTGTCTTTGTATTCTGCAAGTTCTGCTTCAGGTGTTGGCATAGGCTTGAGAATCTGACGTCCACAGCTTATGAAGAAATGAAAAATATTTACACCATTCAATAATTTTCTTTTTTTATTCCTACTACTCTGTTGTACTGAAAAACATTTACAAATTCATTTCCTTAAAATGGACACATTTTTGAAGGTCCCTCCATCAGGTTAACTTCTTATTTTCTCCTAATTTAGCACACACAAATTTAGTCTGTACTTCACAGGCTCACAAGATGTTAGGGGTTAGAAGGGACCCAAGGAGGTCATCGAGCCCAACCCCCTTGCCAGAGCACAGATCACAGAGGAACACATCCAGACAGGCCTTGAAAGTCTCCAGAGAAGGAGACTTCACAACCTCTTTGGGCAGCTCTGTGACCCTTACAGTCAAGAAACTCACCTTTGTGTTGAGCTGCAACCTCTTTTGCTATAACTTACACCCACTCTTCCTTGCCCTATCACAGGGAGCAAGTGAGCAGAGCCTGTCCCCCCACTCCTGACCAGCCCTCAGATATTTACAAACAGGTATTAAATCCTCTCTCAGTCTTCTCTTTTCCAGACTAAAAAGTCTGGAAAAGGTCCCTGAGCCTCTCCTCATCAGTCATGCCCTCCAGTCCCCTAATCATCCTTGTAGCCCTCTGCTGGACCCTCTCCAGCAGATCCCTCACAATTAGAATAATTAGAAATGAATAAAACATCACTTCCCTGTACTCAACTCTAGAACTTAATAAAGCAGAGTAAATCACCTAGAAAGTATGCAGAAATAAACAACTCAATTCCCAGGTAGGAAGTCTGCAACTACTGTTTTCAAGGATGAGCCCTTTCAAAACAATGCCTCCCATACAGCATTCTTTAGTCTCCCCTGGATAATACAGTTTATTATGAGATTATATAGATTATTATGAGATCATCATTATTTTTTTCAACACCAGTGGATGTATAGGTCTTTCTACATGCTTTAACTGTGACTGTGTTCTTTTCAACACATGTGAAGGTACTAAAAACGTAACAGAGCTTACAGTACCTGCTACACATATAACCTACAGGTGTTTTAACTTGCTGCTGAAGATCTGGAGGACTAAATGTGTATCCTGCAGGCTTATAGATATTAATGCTTGGTTTTGTCAGAAAATCAGCAGTATCAGGAAACTCTACAGGTGACCAGTTGCTGAAAGCTCCACTCGAGACAGATCCATGACTAGGTGATCCCACAGGACTCAGGCCAGGAGAAGCACCTGCCAGAACAAACATTACATGGGGATCAGATCAGAATAAAATCACTACCACTTAGGATGACACTAAACAAGAACTTTTCTATATGTAAAGAATGCACAAGTTTACAAAAGCACATTTAAACACACACCCACATAGCTAGATCTGCTCCAGGCTGCAAGTGCACACTGCTGCCTCATGTTGAGCTTCTCCTCCACCACCACCCCCAAGTCCCTCTCCTCAGGGCTACTCTCCAGCCACTCACTGCCCAGCCTGCATTTGTGATTGGCATTGCCTCAGCCCAGCTACAGGACCTTGCACTTGGCCTTGTTGTAACCTCCTGAGATTGGCTTGTGCCCACCTCTGCAGCCTGTCCAGGTCCCTCTGGATGCCATCCCTGCCCTCCAGCCTGGCTGCTGCACTACACAGCTTGGGGTCATCAGCAAACTTGCTGAGGCTGCACTCAATGCCTTTGTCCATGTTGCCCANTTACATATTACATATATTAATATCCATGAAGATTTACAAGGTCTTACCTGCTCTCCTGGGGCCTATATGAGACAGTGTCATAGAAGATGATCTTTGTTTTGGGATGGTCAGCAAGTTTGCACCGAAAGACCCATTTGAATGAGCTCCTTGACTGAAAATAAAACAGTAAGTTTGGGTTTGGGTTTTTTTTTTCTCCCTACCTTGTCTTCCATTTTTATTAAAAACAAAATAAATCGGCCAGACTGATACAGGTTACTTATTACTGTTTGAGCATCATTACAGGTAGAGATTAGTATAAATAACTCAAATCCAAGATCAGCTAGAAAATATGTCAACTATATGGAATTAAAAGACCTGCTGGGTACTGGGTGAAAACTTACACAGTCCTGAAATGACACAATAATATCTACTGCAGCCCAAGTGCATTAGATTCAGCTTTCAAACACAGTATTCACTTTTCTTGGCTGTCTTAACAAAGCAAGCTCTTTTCTAACAGACCTGCCTTGCTCTTCAAATTATTTCTGCATGTTTAAGTAATTCATTAATCGATTCTAATCTTTAAACTAAAGGCATAAAGTCAAAACTAGCTGAGTAAGCTCAGTAGCTAAATCGAATTGCTGGGTGGTGCCATCTACTGTTCCACGTATGAAATTGCACCCCAAAACTCCAACGCCAACCTTCCCTCAGCAAGTAAAAATGTGACATGCAATTAAATGTAACAGTGATAAAAATATTCTTGGGCATGTGTATATAAAAGTCCATCCACTACTAGTAATTATCACTTATCAGCATAAGTCGCAGCTGCTTTTTTTTTAAGCATACTTTCATTAACATCTTCACAAAGACCAAATAGCAAAAAAAATTTAAAAAGACAAAACCACAGATAACATTTAATGTATTTAAGCTGCAGCACAATTTCAAGCATCTGTTGTACCTTTTTTTACAAGACAGACTGAGCAATGCCACACACGTTTACACATTTAAATAAAACCAAATGCGTGAAGTTTCACTCGCGTGTGACCTTAAACAAAAATGCTATTTATTTTTATCCTCATTCAAGACATAATCTTAATTCTGGAAAGAAAAGCTCTATTTGCATCATATTGAGCTAACAAGTAAAGAAGAGGTTGCTTTACTGCTTGCTTGACGACCACAGGAATAGCAGAAGTTGCGAAACACCCAAAAATGGGTACCGAATGCATCTTTTTAATCAGAAAACAAATTTTAGGCTACAGGAAATTTGGAAAGTGATACATAATTTAAGTTAAAAGGAGAAGGAGGAAGTCAGTAAAGGTTTAGAGGTTAAACTGGTTTGTTTTGCAATCACCAATGCTGGACTTGTTTTTCATTTCCCACTCTAACTGAGATGCAGCCTCCCTTCTTACGGCAGTGCAAGCCACTCAGCCTCCGTGACCTGATTTTTACTTGAGATCAGAGGCATAAAGTTCTGACACAGCTTGAAACCTTCTCCAGCTGACACTGGCAGAATGTGGAGACTTAATTCACAAGATTTTACATTAAATACTTCTACTACCAAGTTCCAGAGCCATTTTAGAAAGGCTACATTTATTATTGCCCTTCAAATGTGGTTAAGTGCTTACCTTGATGTGTTGTATTCCTGATGTGATCTCTTGCTGTTACTCCGTTCCCACCTAGAAGATGCTGATTCTATGGGTGGGATGCCAGACACTCCTGAACTTCGTCTCAGCTGTGGTGTTGGCAGGCTATTCCTGTTTAATCCCTGTTGAGTAATTTAGCCATTGTTAACTACAGAATCAAAACCAGACATTAAATTCAGTTTTTGTTCTTATCATTTGTAGGGGTTTTGTTCCTGTGGTTTGTTGGTTTGTTGTTTATTTTTTTTTCCTACCAAACTGAACAAGCAGCTCCCCATCAGACATGAAAACAAATCACAACTGAATGCACTTTGAAAGTCAGTCAGAGAAGATAAGTAAAGGTTTATGCCATCCTCAGCAAAGAAACAATTTGCTTGAAATATGGACAAAAGCTTTTATATTCCAAGTCAGGAAAAGAGACTGGGAGCCTTTCAATATAGACTGAAATCCCTGTGGAGTAATTTAACCATTGTTAACTATGGAATCAAAACCAGACATTAAATTCAGTTTTTGTTCTTATCATTTGTAGGGGTTTTGTTCCTGTGGTTTGTTGGTTTGTTGGGTTTTTTTCCTTACCAAACTGAACAAGCAGCTCCCCATCAGACGTGAAAACAAATCACAACTGAACGCACTTTGGAAGTCAGTCAGAGAGGAGAAGTAAAGGTTTATGCCATCCTCAGCAAAGAAACAACTTGCTTGAAATATGGACAAAAGCTTTTATATTCCAAGTCAGGAAAAGAAAATGGGAGCCTTTCAATATAGATTGAGAGTCCTATTTTCAATAAATATTTTCATATTATTTTCTCTGGCATGTCACAATGTGTAGTTTGAACTTTGTGATGACTTAACTGGGGTTTGTTCTGTTTTATTGTTTTTTGGGGTTTTTTTTTGGGGGGGGGTTGTGGGTGGTTGGGTTTTTGGGGTGTTTTTTAAGAATTTTTTTTTTCTTTCTTACAGCAACAAACACAACTTTGGATCTTTGCCTTACCATGTCATGTAGTAGCTACACTCTTGCTTTCACTTATTTACCCTAGATAATGGTAAAGTGACAGCAGGTTCACACACTGGTCTCCCACAATGTGATGTGCTGCACAGAAAGCAGATATATTTTCCCCTTTACACAGCTGATATGCATTTGTCTGATGACCACTTTGATGTTCCCAAGAGTAAATTTCTTTTGGGGAAAAAAGCCACACCGACAGCAATTGTCAGACCAAGAACATGGGAGTATCAAGAACAGGCCTGTTTGTGCCATATCATGACAAAATAAATAACATCTTCAAGCTGCATTTGCTTTTAGGTTTTTTTTAATCCTGTTTTTATTCTGAGGAATCATGTTCAGAGTGCAGACAGATGCTTTCGGCTCATTATCCATCATAGAATCATAGAATGGTTTAGGTTGGAAGAGACCTCAAAGCTCAGCCAGTTCTAAACCCCCTGTGCCATAGGCAGGGACACCTCCCACTAGAACAGGTCGCCCAAGGCCTTATCCAGCCTGGCCTTGAACACCTCCAGGGAGGGAGCAGCCACAACCTCCCTGGACAACCTGTGCCAGTGTCTCACCACCCTCACTGTGAAAAACTTTCTCCCAACATCCCATTTAAATCTCCTCTCTGCCAGTTTAAACCCATTCCCCCTCGTCCTGTCATTACAAGACCTTGTGAATAGTCCCTCCCCAGCCCTCCTGTAGCCCCCTTCAGATACTGGAAGGCTACTACAAGGTCTCCTCAAAGCCTTCTCTTCTCCAGGCTGCACAGCCCCAACTCTCTCAGCCTGTCCTCATAGCAGAGCTGCTGCAACCCTCTCATCATCTTCATGGCCCTCCTCTGGAAACTGCTTCAATATGCATTTCTGGTACCTAGCTACATTTCCTTCAATGTTTTTTCACAGCTCCTCTTTTCTGACCTTAAACATAGCTCACAGGTACTCAGGGAGGCAGCTGCCATCCACACAGGAATGTTTTCCCTTCCTCACTTCTCTAAAAATGGCAACACACATGAATGAAAATTGAAGTCATTTGACCTTGAGCAGCTTCCGATCTCCTTTTTCAGCAGGATCCTCTATTTCAGGACAAGGGAAGAAACCAGGAAATGGTGTGAAGGGACTGGCCTTTGGCCTGCATGTGCCTGAGAAAGCACCAATCAAACTATTAATGCTTCGAAGGGAAGAAATCACTTGTGGTGGAAGGGATGGGTCAGCCAGGAGGTCTGCTAGCATGCCCCGAGCCTCATTTAGTACTGAAAGATCCACTCCATTTCCACTGCCAGCATTCTACAAGAGATGGAAACGTAGCAAACTGTTAACATGCCCAGTATCATTTTGCAGCATTCTAAGTTTCATCCATTGCAAATGAAACACATACAATAAACCCCCAGAGCAATGTATTTTTCTTTAAAAAAAGATATATATACTCATAGACATATTCAAACATTTTTGGTGGCCTTTTTTTTTTCCCATACAATAAAATATACTTCAGAATTCAATGTTAGCTTTCAGCTTTTTTTTCTCCATTTAAAATAAAGATTTTTTTTTTTTTTAATTAAATCTTAGTTTTTGGATGCTTTGTCTCAGAATTAAATTTAGTATTCTACCTTTTCCAATAACATCAGCAGAAATTGTTGTGGCCAAACTGTTACAAGCACCTTATGGAGGCACAATTTCCATAGCTTCATTACTTATATTATAGAATCATAGAATCAGTCAGGGTGGGAAGGGACCACAAGAATCTAACCCCTGTGCCATGGGCAGGGATACCTCACGCTAGATCAGGCTGTCTAGAGCCTCATCCAGCCTGGCCTTAAACACCTCCAGGATGGGCTTCCACCACCTCCCTGCGCAACCTATTCCAGGGTCTCACCACCTTCATGATGAAGAACTTCTTCCTAACATCAAGTCTGAATCTACCTATTTCTAGCTTTGATCTATTCCCCCTAGTCCTACCACTACCTGACATCCTAAAAAGTCCCTCCCCAGCTTTCTTGTAGCCCCCCTTAAGATAATGAAAGGCCACAATAAGGTCACCTTGGAGCCTTCTCCTCTCCAGACTGAACAGCCCCAACTCCCTGTGTCTCTTCTCATAGCAGAGATGATTCTGCTGAAGCAAATCCTAACAATTGTGTCCAAAAGTGATTGGTTTTGGTTTAGCAGGACATCTGCCCATTCACAGTGAACTCTGCACTCAGTCACATTTCACAAAATTAAAACTGGATTCATAACACACTGACCTGGTAATAGGGTTTGTACCATTGCTTCAAATCCCAGTCCCAAAGTATCATCTGTAAAGGCAAAGAAAGAAAAAAAAACAGAGAAGAGTCATTGGTGATGTGCTGAAAACCAACAATGGAACAAATCATGATTGTGTGATGTAATAATAAATGTTTCTCTCTTCAAGTTTTTAACCTATAACTCACAGCATTTTCTCAGCCAGTGCTGCCACAGTAAAAGTCCCAAAGAAGTGCTTGAAGAGTTGCATACGACAGAGCTATCTTGACAAGAAAACCCTTCCATGGCCTGATTTCAGTATTGCTGGGATGTTCATAAATCATTTCATATGAATAAATCCAGTGGCAACAGTGCTTTTCCCTGCTTAAAGTCACCTCAACTTCTAAAGCAAATTCATCCCCAAAACCTCTAACATACCTTTTTTTTTTTTTTTTCTTTCCAGAACCATTCCAACAGTAGCAATTTTGCAAACACCAAGCAGCAAAGTGCTACATTCACAGTGTTTATTTCTTAAAAAAGCAAAAGTTGCTCAGGTTAAAAGATCTGTAATTTTAAAACCATTCTCTTGCAGGAGGTCCTCTTGGGATTTGTGTGAGCAAGGTTACAAGGGTAGACGTTCTGAATAACTTCACAAACCCACCAAACCCACAAAAGAACATCAGCAACACAATCTGAAGATGCTATCGGCTCCAAGTACGTCAACAGCACTCATTTCATTTTTCTTCTATGCAGACAAAAGACCAAAACATCACTTAAGAAATGAAATTCAGATGTTTCATTTGTTTACGTCTTTGACAGCAGGGCAAGGGAGGGGATTCTGCCCCTTTACTCTGCTCTACTCAGACCCCACCTGGAGTACTGTGTGCAGTTCTGGAGCCCCCAACAAAAGAAGGACATGGAACTGTTGGAGCCAGTCCAGAAGAGGGGCACAAAGATGCTCAGAAGGCTGCAGCAGCTCTGCTATGAGGACAGGCTGAGAGAGTTGGCGCTCTGCAGCCTGGAGAAGAGGATTCCAGGAGACCTTAGAGTAGCCTTCTAATATCTGAAGTGGGCCTACATGAGGGTTGGAGAGGGACTATTCACATGGTCTTGTAATGACAGGAGGAGGGGGAATAGGTTTAAACTAGTGGAGGGGAGATTTAAACGGGATGTTAGGAGGAAGTTCTTTCCAGTGAGGGTGGTGAGACACTGGAATGGGTTGCCCAGGGAGGTTGTGGCTGCTTCCTTCCTGAAGGTGTTCATGGCCAGGCTGGATGAGGCCTTGGGTGACTTGATCTAGTGGGAGGTGTCCCTGCCTATGGCACAAGGGGACTGGAACTGGCTGAGCTTTGAGGTCTCTTCCAACCTAAACAATTCTATGATTCTATGATTATGACTCCTTGACAGGTTCTAATTATTCTCTAATGAAATAATTTGTGCAAGATGCATTCAGAAGCTAAACAAAGACAGAGAGCAACCTTTTTATTCCCCCTCTTTCATATACCACTCCATTTGGTAGCTCATGCTCTGCAGTCTTGTAAGTTCTTCTGCTTACTTTTACAGATGAGAACTATGTTTGGTTTTGCTCCTGTAAGACTAACAGCTCTTTCAGCCAGACTGGCACTTGGCCAGCAGAAGGTGCAGAAAGAGTCAATAAAGAAACACAGGCTGGCATGACAGCAGCACCTAGGCAAGGGCAGGCACTCCAAGGTTCTTGCTTGTCTATTATCTTCACAAAGACTATATTAAGCTATGTCTAAAGTTAATAGTTATGACATCCACCTGCCTTGAAAAGTGAAGAGATCAAGCACCTCCAGCTTTGCTCCATTCCCCCTAGTCCTGTCACTACCTGAGACCCTAAAAAGTCCCTCACCAGCTTTTCTGTAGGCCCCCTCCAGATACTGGAAGGCCACAAGAAGGTCACCTGGGAGCCTCCTCTTCTCCAGACTGCACAGCCCCAACTCTTTTAGTCTGTCCTCATAGCAGAGGTGCTGCAGCCCTCTGAGCATCCTCATGGCCCTTCTCTGGACACACTCCAGCATCTCCACATCCCTCTTGTCCCAGGGGCTCCACAACTGGATGCAGTACTCCAGGTGGGGTCTCACCAGGGCAGAGTAGGGAGGGAGAATCACCTCCCTCCACCTGCTGGCCACACTTCTCCTGATTCAGCCCAGGCTCTGCTTGGCTTTCTGGGCTGCAAGTGCACACTGCTGCCTCATGTTGAGCTTCTCCTCCACCAGCACCCCGAAGTCCCTCTCCTCAGGGCTGCTCTCCAGCCAGTCACTGCCCAGCCTTGATTTGTCCTTGGGAGCAGTTTTTCTTCCACTAGAAACTACAGTAAGTTTTCCATCTGGGCAAGTCAGGTTTTCTGGGTTTTTTTCTTCATTTGTCCATCTGAGTAAGTTGGGTATTGTTTTCTTGAGTTTTTCTTCTTCATTCTCAGGTTTCTATTTCCAGAATGACATTGATTTACCGCATCAAACACTACTAAATGTTTTGCTTTCATTCTGTCCTCCTTAGCTTGGACCCAGAGCCTGACTGCAATAATCTGCTTCATTGACTTTTGACTCAGCCAGCAGCAAAGATCAGATGTCCACATCAGTTTTGTTAGTTGTGTTAGCAACCTTTGATACTAACGGTCCAGGCTCTTGCGTCAGCTCGCCTGCAATTCTGCAACCTCTGCTACGGGACACAAAAGAAGTTTCCCTTCCCCCCAGTTCTTCCATATTTATATTTCTTTTAAATATGTGGTATGTCAGCTAGTTCTAGTTACTTGCCATAATTTAGATCCTCATAAAATACCTACATTCTTGCTAACTCCAGAACTTTTCTGGACCAAACTTTTAACTGTAACTGTTTTCCCTGATGCAACCTCCTTAATTCAGTCTTTAAGCCACTGGGAGCTTTTGTGTACAGAGATGCACACACATGCTCACTCACAACCTACACCATTGTAACTTGAGAGTCAATCTGCATGACTAAAACAGTTCAAACCCTTCCTTTTGGCTGCTATAGTAAAGAAATAGGCTCAAAGTTGCAGAAGTGGGAAATATTCAAACAGAATTACTTCTGTATGTTGTATGCCATACTCACCCGAGGATATGTAAGGGATGTTGTATCCCATACTCACCCGAGGATATGTAAGGGATGTTGTATCCCATACTCACCCGAGGATATGGAAGGGTTGTTGAATC
>VWZI01006478.1:98491-116012 GCA_013396835.1 Psilopogon haemacephalus
GATGTTGTATCCCATACTCACTCAGGATATGTAAGGGATGTTGTATCCCATACTCACTCAGGGTATGTAAGGGATGTTGTATCCCATACTCACTCAGGGTACGTAAGGTAAAATAATGCGCACAGCTGGTGCAAAATCTACTTCAAACGTCAATCCTGGTTTGGCATTTCAAATGGCTTTAGTTAAATGAACAATTTCCCAGCTGGCATTCATGACTGAAATGTTTCTGTTGCCATTTGAACCAGATGGAATCTCCTCCACAGATACCAATCTTAGAGCACAGAAACTAAAACCATTTGGAGACAAACAGAACATAAGCTTGCCTGTGTGTTGCCAACAGACTTCATTTTGTCACCACCCCCGATTAGCAGTCATACCTGAGAGAAGACAGGTGGAGTAGAGCAACTGCACTGTCAGGGCTCATTCCATGTGCACTGAAGCAAGCAAAGTGAGCTGGTGACAGCTTTAGGCATAAAGCATCAATCTCTGGTACTAAGCACAACGGGGAAAAAACGCAGGTCGCTCTACAACCAAGTTTTTTTTCCACACCTTGGTCCACCTCTCTACTAGTCAAACCCTCACGGGTTAATACTGTTAGGGAGGGCAGAGCCTTTCCCAGGAAGCTCTGAGAGACACCACAAGATGGCACTGGAGTCCGGACAGCATCCCCCCACCGAACAACTGCGGGAGACAGGAACAGAAAGCAGCAGCAGCAGCATATTCCTAAGCAGCCCTCCTGCAGAATTGAAACGGTTGGAGGGGCCAAGGGCGGGTGTCAGTTCTGAAAGTTCACAGCTGATGAGTTCTGCTGCTTCACAAAAATGTACTCCTTACCATGCCCCTCAGAAACTAACTGCAAGGAAACAGTGCTCTGTCTCACACTTAATTACCCTAACTCCATGCCTTGCAAGTCAAATCTGGAGTACTAAATAAAGCAGTATTGTTTGGCTTTGTTGTTGTTGTCGTTGAGGGTTTGGCAGTCAAAGCTTTAAATTAACTACGAAAGTTACAAAGTATTCCCAAAGTTCCACTAACCTTAGGAAGGGCAGTAAAAAGAACACAGTTTATTTTGACTTGATGTGAACAGACCAGACCTTAAAATAGGTCTTAGACTGAGCTTCAGCAATTCTTGATTTTGCAACAGTAGGACTTGTTGCAGAATGAGCTGTACGCTGTAATCCTACGATTTTGAAATCCATTGCACATAACATTCTTCCTCACCTCCTCCAACAAGAAACACCTGATCTAGGAGGAAACTCAAATCAAAAAAAGTTCCAAGCTACAACTTGAACCTCTGCTTAACAACTCTCAGACTTCGTTTTTTTCAGCATCCATTGTCAGTGCCAACATCACAGCAATTAGCCACACGGGAGCTGCTCTGAAAATAAAACTGCAGTGGGCTCTAATACTGCAGATGGACTTCTGAAAGGTAAGAAATATATATAGCACTTGCCCCATAATCAGTTGAGCAGTCAGCCTGGAACAGAAGTCCTCACATTGGCCTGATTCTAACCTGAGCCTCCCAGTCCATCCAAAGAGCAATGATCACACTTTCTTGGTTACATACAATTGCCTGCCAAGCTGATAACAGTTTGCAATGACAGGTAATAGAAAACAAATCAAAACAACCCAAATCTCCTACACACAACACAGTACTTTGCCTTGTTCTTGAACAGTAAGGGACTGCATTAAGTTCAGCTATAGCAACTAAATCTAACTTCCAACGCAGTTAAAAGATGGCAAGGCAGCTTACAAAACCCCTTTAAGTATAAATGATATTTTCATTTGGCCACTATCGACCAGTGATGGCTTTAGGTGAGACTGAAACCTCACTCCACATAGGTTAAGGGAATTTACATCACTGAAAGATATTTTCCTACAGGCTAAGAAAGTTGTCAAAGCTCAAGAAATTCTCCAGAGAGCTGCTGTTCTGAAGAATGAAGACTATATTCAGCTCTATGGATGATTAGCCAAACCTAAGGAAATGCTAAATACCTATCACTGACTGGAATATTGACAAGAAGCATCAGATGTTACTCTTTGTATTTTCTCAAACACACTGGAGCATATCAAATGCATACTCAAACATATATAGAGTATTTCCATCCACTCCAAAGGAACTGCCAAAGGAACGTGAACACCAGAATTTTACAATCGACTTACTTAGTACAAAGGAAAAAAAAAAAGTGCTCCTCTGAGAAGCCTGTACCCTAAATAAACTGAAAGCAGATGAGAAATGGGAGAGTCAATGAAAACCAGCAGAGCTTCAGGGTCCTTTGTTTTGTTTTTAATGACTTTTCTGTACGAGAAGTTATCTTCCCTCTCACGGTGCAGCCTGTGTTTGCAGGCCTGTGGCAGATGTGTCTCTCCTAAGTGAGTTGGTGCTATGGAGGGGGATGTTTTTTGGATCTTCTTTGCATGACTGCCACAGCTCCATTTGACTCGAGTCGTGTTTAAAGAGTACTTTGAACTTCTAAAGCTTTAAGCGCACTAAAAGCCTGCTTTTCTCAAGTGATAATAAACCCTTAATATTACTATAATGTCCACTAAGCATTTAAAAAATAATAAATGCTTAACTCATGCTCTATCTGATGAGCTAACTGTGAAATGGCATTTTCAGAAGAATGGAAAATCCAAAATCCTATCACCATAGCTACTCCAGAATTACTTGTGTTTGTGCCAAGTTATACTAAGGAGAACATCGATACTTACGCTGAGATTTGAAATACACAGCTGCAGAAAAATGTTTCAGGGCTCAGAAATCTAAAAATCTAAAAAGCTAGGCTAAAACTAATACATCTGCTTGATACCCTTAGCTGAAGCATGCACTCCATCTCAGGCCATAGGCTGTGTTAAGATTTGCAACACTGCTGCTTCATTGCCCAGATCACATTAAGTGGGAAGTCTTCCTTCCAGTGCCGATGCTATTCCTGAGACTCAGGGTGTGCTTTGATGCTTGCTAAGAAATGAAAACTTGTCCTACTGGACACCACCCATTCACATTCCATGCTCAAAAATTGTGATGGAGAAAAAAGAAAAAAAAGAGTTTGTATTTCTGAGTCTTTCATTGATCAAATATAGAATCATAGAATGGTTTAGGTTGGAAGAGACCTTAAAGATCATCCAGTTCCAACCCCCCACCATAGGCAGGGACACCTCCCACTAGATCAGGTCGCTCAAGACCTCATCCAGCCTGGCCTTGAACACATCCAGGGAGGGAGCAGACACAACCTCCCTGGGCAACCTGTTCCAGTGCCTCACCACCCTCACTGTGAAGAACTTCTTCCTAACATCCTGTTCAAATCTCCCTCCGGCAATTTGAACCCATTCCCCCTCATCCTGTCATTACAAGACCTTGTGAATAGTCCCTCCCCAGCCCTCCTGTAGGCCCCTTCAGATACTGGAAGGTCACTATAAGGTCTCCTGGAAGCCTTCTGTTCTCCAGGCTGAAAAGCCCCAACTCTCTCATCTTGTCCTCATAGCATAGATTCCTAATTGCTAGATTCCTGAGACTCAAGGTGTGCATCTTTGCTTGCTAAGAAATGAAAACTTGTCCTATTTGACACCGCCCGTTCACATTCCATGCTCAAAAATTGTGATGGAGAAAAAAGAAAATTAGTACAAAAACGAGTTTGTACTTCTGAGTCTTTCATTGATCAAATATCAGAGATTCCTAATTGCTAGATTCCTGAGACTCAAGGTGTGCATCTTTGCTTGCTAAGAAATGAAAACTTGTCCTATTTGACACCGCCCGTTCACATTCCATGCTCAAAAATTGTGATGGAGAAAAAAAAAATTAGTACAAAAATGAATTTGTACTTCTGAGTCTCTCATTGATCAAATATCAGAGATTCCTAGTTGCTAATAGCATCTGTTTGACACCATCAGACATTAGCTTCATAAATTAAGTATTTCCATAGCAACCAAGCATAGAATTAACCAAACAATGAAACCAACACCACAGTGACTTGGTTCAAAAATCAACTCTGTTAAAAAAAAACCCCAAACAACAAACTCTTCATTCAAAAGCAAAATTTTACAGCCCAATGAGAAATTAACTTACTATGAAGTTATGGAGCAGGTTACATTACGGATCCATTTCTTTTAATGACTGCCTTTCAAAGCAGACTGATGATAGTTTCATTGCTTTTATTTCTCAGTTACTCTTTTGTAACGGCTTAACAATCAATTGGCTTTTTAAACCCAGGTAATTTAATGACAGAAAAACAAACAGGGCAGTATACAACCTAGAAGTCTTATTTATGAGGATTCTTTTCTTTTCTTTTCTTTTCTTTTTTTCCTGTATAGAAAAGGTAGATTTTTGAAAACCAGTATGTTATTAAGTAGTTAAATTGTGTTCAGTATGAGACCCAAGGTGATGCAACCAAGAATGACTGTCGGAGTAGATGTAGCATTATTCAGATAACAGAATGTGATGTTGTGAAATCTTGCAGGCCAGAACAGCAGCTACTTGAGTAGGTTATTGTAAGCAAGACAAAATACAGCATGTGTGAAACTTAGGGCGTTTGGAGTCATGATGACTTTTCTCCACCCACTAAAACTTCCCAGGAAAGTAAATGGGACAGGAAAAAATAGGATATTTTTGGAATCCTAATACTTATCACTTCCTGACTCTATACAATTTATTTATCCAGGGCTGTACAATAGCTAATAGGTTGTGAAGGCTGCAGATAGCCTGACTTCTTGGAGCAGAAACTGAACTCAGGGTTCTGAGGTTTGGATCCATGTACTGAAGGAAACAGTCCTACCTCCTGTCCTAGATTCCGTCATTGCCTTTACTAAACTCTTTCATATCTGGCATTATGTTTATTTCTTTAAGAGTATAAAGCCTTCCTTCAATGCAAAGAGACTTGCTTCTACTGAATTGTTTTAGCAAGCACTGTTCTAGACATTAACAAGTACCTGCAAGATGTTTGGCTGGATTTATAAGAGCATGGGAGCATACAGGCATCACCATGTTTTCACCAGGCTCCATAGATGTGTAAAACCTTCCTTCAATGCAAAGAGACTTGCTTCTACTGAATTGTTTTAGCAAGCACTGTTCTAGATATTAACAAGTACTTGCAACATGTTTGGCTGGATTTATAAGAGCATGGGAGCATACAAGCGTATGGGCACCATCCCATTTTCACCAGACTCCATAGTATTCTGATCTTTCCTGCAAACACAGATCTTCAGGAAGAGCTGCACCTAAGTAAATTCTAATAAATCACTTGAGAGTTTTCACGTGTTTAGTTACTGTTTTCAGTAACTTTATCCTCAGCACAGATGCAAAAACAGGGCAAAAAAACCCCGTTCCATTATCGTGCTAAAGTTTCAACTCTCAGTAGGCTTATTCTTAAAGTTAGTATTACTCCCTGCAACCAGAAAATATTTTGTTGTTGTCATTTGGTTGGGGCCAACTCTTTTATGAGTTTGTTTCACCTGTTTGTTTTTTTAGAAGGTCTGCTACTTCTGCTTTTATACCCAGGACTACCAGCAGGTCAGCTTCTACTTTGTTTGCTGTAGAAAGTTTTCCACTTTTCGAATCGCTCGTTATATTTGCTCCAATTTTCCTTTTAATATTTTTTTAAGCTCTTTTAACGTTTCAAAAAGGTTCTAAAAGGTGTTTTGTCTATCAAGGGAATGCTTTTTTTCTTCTTATGTAGGTAATGAAAAAAAAAAACTGGCTAAAACCACACTTAGGTCATTTCCTGTTCCTTCTAGGTTTTGTCAGACTTGCACGTCAGAGTAAAAGGCCAACCAGTAATTTATGGCAACTGGGGGAGGGAGGACAGAGGGAGAAAAAAAAAGCCTGCTATGTGCAGATCCTTTAATTGCCCATTATAAGCGTTTTCCTTCAGAGCATGTGTTTCTAATCACCATCAAAGGAAAGAAAGAGTGCTAGGTGGATTACTGCTCTGATCCGCAGCAGTCGCTTCGGTGTTCTGGCATTCTGGGCTTCTTTTACTGTCATCCAAAACCTAAACCCAATTTTTGAAGTCGTGTTTGCTTTACAAAAAAAGCAAATGTAGAAACTGCTCCCAAAACAACACTTCTCACATTTACCCATTGGCATTATTTCACCATTATACATAGTAGAAAGCATTTACTGCTGTGTTGACACACTGTCGACGTACCCTGTCGGAGCAGGTTAGAGAGAGCAACCTCAAGTTTTCTTTCTGCAACAGAAAGATGTGCACAAAGCATTTCCTTATATGCTAATATATTCTTAATGCAGTAACTGTAAACATTTACTAGAGACCAGTTGATTCACCCTTCTGTTGACTTAAATTTTTCAATCAAGTGGGTTTTTCCTCACCTATTACACTAGAGACACAGAAACGAATCTCAGATCTTTCTTTTTTCAGCAAACTCTCTCATATGACCACAGGTTTGGGTTTTTTTTTTTTTCAGCACTGAGCTGAAGAAAAAGAGGCATAAAAAATTTCAAAGATTTTTACCAGACCTTCCTTCTTAAAAATCTCATAAAATACCTAAATTTCTCTTCAAACAACCCCTTCTAAAACAAGCAGCACACAATTAAGCTGTCCATCAAAAATCAAGATGAATATGAGAATGGTGCCCACCAATAGACCAAATGGTAACCTAATCCAGTGTCTGGCCATTGAGAGCCACCTCAAGATAAGAATGTTCTCAAGTCAGCATCACTAATTCTCAGAATATTCTTCCAGCCTCAGCAACACAGCTCGAGTAGCAGCTTGTAGCACTCTTCTGCATATGACAAAAGCCAACAGATTTTTCACCTCTGCGTTTCTCTGGTCATCTTTTCAGACCCACATAACCTTCTGGCGGATCCAATAGCACACACAAGGGCATTTTGTAGCAGCTAAATACAGGCCATGCAAAGTTCCTTTTCATCCTGAATTCATACAGCCAGGAAGCAAACAATCAGCAACAGTTTCCATGCAGCCTGCGCACTGAACCATTTATTTTTCGCAGAAGCAAAAAATCAATCGGTTGGTTTCCAGCTAACTCCAGTCACAAGACAATTCTTTTCTGATGATGTGGCTGTATTTTCAAATCCCCCAGGCTGGCTTCATTCAGAGACACAGCACCTTTAGCGTGACAAAACTCTCATTCACTAGACACACCACTTTGTTTGATTCCATTCATTGTTGCCTTAAGGATTTTTATTTACAAAATTGCCACCAGGTATGGAGCTTCACACAAATCAGTGTTTCCTTTCAATTACTTGGTGATGACCTAAAAAGAAACATTAGATGGGCTGAAGTTAGAGAAGTAAGCTGAAAGGAAATGGTCAAGAAGCCAAAGAAGATATTGTCATAAAGGAAAGCAAATATTGCTGCAGTGCTATGCTTGGAAGTTATACATGGGGACTGAAGTAACTACATTCTCGGTTGCTGAAGCTGAAGAATTAAAAGCAATGATTTTACAGCAGATGAGACTCTAATTATGAGCCTGATTGCATAAGCAATTGTGTGAGTGGAAGTTAAATCGGTATTAAAAAAGTCATCTTAATGGACAAATTTCTGGCTGAAGTACCAGGAAACAGAAGATGGCATCTCTTGAGGGGAAAAGAAAAATATATATTGAAAATCTGAAGAATGTAATGCAGATTGCTGTCAGAAACAGAGAAGAACAAGGGAATGCAAATTGCAGCATTCAACAGAAAGTGCCAATTTACTTTTCTTTAATGAATTCATGTCAAGTAGTACTTTGGTTGGCAGTTTCGTGAGCAGCTGAGAAAAAGCTCAAATGGGAGCAGATTTCAAAGAACGCAGAATTTATTTTTCTTTTTTTCACATAGTAATGTGATTCTGTTCTAAAGGAGAAAGAAAGAACAAAGATGCCTTCCCACTTGTAACATTAGATGATGACTGGATTAAATCGAACTGCTTGGGTGATGCACTTTGTCCCCCAAACAGCAGGTCTTGCACAGATAACTGTTCATGGCATCCTTACCTTGCCTGTGCCAAGTGAACAAAGGAAGCACCAATAGCAGCACAGGGAGGGCCACACACACAGCTCCAGCTTGCTTTGTCATAAACTCATCCATCCAGGAAGGGAGAATGCAGTCAGACACCTCTGAGAGTTAGAATCATAGAATCAGTCAGGGTTGGAAGGGACCACAAGGATCATCTAGTTCCAACCCCACTGCCATTCCCAGGGACACCCTACCCTAGAGCAGCCTGCCCACAGCCTCATCCAGCCTGGCTGCAAACACCTCCAGGGATGTGGCCCCAACCACCTCCCTGGGCAACCCATTCCAGGCTCTCACCACTCTCATGCTCAACAACTTCCTCCTCACATCCAATCTGAATCTCCCCACCTCCAGCTTTGCTCCATTCCCCCTACTCCTCTCACTCCCTGATAGCCCTAAAAAGTCCCTCCCCAGCTTTTCTGTAGGCCCCCTCCAGATCCTGGAAGGCCACAAGAAGGTCACCTGGGAGCCTCGTCTTCTCCAGCCTGAACAGCCCCAACTCTGTCCTCATAGCAGAGGTCTCTATGAAAAGAGTTGGAGATGAACAAGGTCAGATTTCTGTTGAAAGAGGGTGTCGGTGGAGGGTTCTTTTCCCCCTAAAACTCTTGAAGTCATTGTGAAGTGCTATGGGGTTTTTTTGTCACGTTGAATAGCAGCGCATCCTGCTGCCACTCATTCACTTTATAGAGACAGAAGCTAAATTTCACACCATGTTAATATGGCAAATCGAATAGCCACTGCCAGGGAAGAAAAATCATCTTTGTCCCACAATCAACATCTCCAAAATGACAGATTCTTTCCTTCAGTGGCCTTTTTATAAATTCTGTTGTACTCTGCTGTTCAACCTACCACAGGACTCTCCCACACTTGGAGGCCTATCACAAAGGTAAATGAGAAAACCAGAAAAGCTGGGGAGGGACTTTTTAGGCTGTCAGGGAGTGAGAGGACTAGGGGGAATGGAGCAAAGCTGGAGGTGAGGAGATTCAGATTGGAGGTAAGGAGGAAGTTGTTGAGCATGAGAGTGGTGAGAGCCTGGAATTGGTTGCCCAGGAGGGTGGTTGGGGCCACATCCCTGGAGGTGTTTGCAGCCAGGCTGGCAGAGGCTGTGGGCAGCCTGATCTAGGGTAGGGAATCTCTGCCCATGGCAGGGGGGTTAGAAATAGATGATCCTTGTGGTCCCTTCCAACCCTGACTGATTCTATGATTCTAAATGGAAAATAATCACCCAAAGCCTGTTTTCACTCCAGTTTTTTGGACTTACTGTCTAGCCCACTTTGCTGTGCTATTCACAGTGCATTATTGCAAAGGTTTCTGAAAGCAGACATACAAAATTCTAGCACAAAAGAGAACAGTGAAAAACAGTGAAGCTGACTTTTCTCTAAGTAACCTACTGACTGTTGTTTCTATAATGGGTTTTCCTATGATTGTGATGAGTAGAATTGCTACCTCCCCACTCCAAAAACAAATAAACAAAAAAAAACCCCTAAACCCAAACCTTGTGATATGTCAGCTTGAGCTGATCTTGCAAATACCCAGACTTCACACAATTATTATTTTTTTAAATTTCTTTTATTTTGGTAGCATGACTCAGAGAAACTAATACGAAAGAAGGGGGTCAAGATGGGTCAAGTGTCTTCCAGTGATTGTAAAATAGTAAGAACAGCTTGCCAGGCTTTTCTATACAGGCAGAAAAATATTAGGATGGTCTTTTAAACTGGAAGACATATTCAGCAGATTCATCACAATACAGAAAGCTACATAAATGCCTAAAGAGAACAACACTGGCAGTGAGAATATCATTTGCCTTTTGGGACAAGTATTATTTACGCTGAAGTTGCAATGTAGCATGCCCAATAAATCCATCAAATATTGTAAATGCAGGCAAAGTAATTTGTCCTCGGGGAACACCACTAATATTCTCATTTCTCAGCCTTTTTCTAATAGACTTTCATGTGTTTGCTATGAAGTCTCTCACAGGTTGTGTTTCCAAAAGAGCTATGAATGAGATGAACCTAACGAAACCAAGCCTACACTCATCTGTGACTGATTCTACATTCTTATCAAGAAATTCCATTATCAGTTATCATGTCCTAGAACTTCCATAGGTTTTGGGGTTTTCTTTAAAGAGCAAATTGAGGAAAATACTTAAAATTTTAAACTAACACTAAACAGAGGGAAAGAAAAATGTGCAATACCAAGATTCACAGAAATATCTGACTAGAAATATACTGTCCCAATGAGGCAAGCAGGGAAGCTTTTACAATACCTAGCAGAACACTGTAATTAGCTATTCCATTTTTCAAAAGCATCATCATCTTTGTGAAAAAGACAAATAGTTGTACAGTCATTCTTTTTTTTTTATTATTATTATTTTTTGCTGGTTTGGGAGTGTTTTGGTTGGTTGATTGGTTTTGGTCTAGGGTTCTTTTTTTTCTGTGTACTTTGTTTCTTTGCTCGCTTTGTGTCTGTTTGGTTTTAAACTGAAAGTGAAACACCTTATGCTTTAAAAACAATAAGGTTTTCCCCGACAAGATTTACAGATGTCATTCTAAAATGAACACACAAAACAAATATATAGCATTTAATTACACTGAGATGGAGCAATTGCATCCTCTAGTTGTGTGCTTCCAGTGTATTAGTTAAATGATGACATTCAAAATGTATACGTTAATCAAATCCCCTTGTAAAGTGTATGCAAACTAAGCCAAGAGACAGAGTGGCCAAAATAAATAATCAAATATTTAACCATGCCTGATCCGACACATGAAAGATAAGATTTTATTACCTTAACCTTCAAATCTGTACAATGTAGTATATAACCTATCACAAGTTCTGTTTTGCACCACAGGACAAGAAAGCAGCAGCCACAGTAACAGCTTTTTTAAGGGTCCTAGAGGGATGTGGAGAATCTGTCAGAGGAATTGGACAAAAACTGTGGAGAGGGCAATCCCATTAAGTGAATTTATAGATGCACCACTTAAAGCAGTAGGATTTTTGTACGTGGATAGCCACGCTCAGCAAATCTGCTGGGCTTTTTAAAACCATTTGCACACATCAACTATAAAAAAATTTTAAAGAGGTGAAACAGACAGTGCATGTTGACTTAAAAAAAACAAAACAAAACAATTCCCACACACTCCTCAACAAAACAAACTCAAATTAAGCCAAGCCAACCAACAAACCACCCAAAACACCCAAACAAAGAGCTCTGGCAGTCTTCTTTAAATGCTGCTGAGGGTATCACATTAACATGGGAAAAAAAGGGATGGCTCTTCTCTGGGTTAGCAAAACGTGGAATGTAAAGAATACGAATAGAAAGTTCACAGAAAGAAAAGAAATTGCTAGTAGAGACTTCTTTAAAAATTCCAGCTAAGATGCATCTTAATCAACCCCCTCAAAATGAACAGAAGGGGCAAAAGATTTCTGAAGCATCAATGTGCGCTGCTAACAAAATTCCTGGTAGAGCTGATTGGAGAAAAGTATTAAAAGATCTTAACATAGAAAGGAAACAGGCAGTAAAATACTGAGGAAATGTAGTACTAATGGATAAATGTTGAGGAGAAAAAAATAAATTTTGAACTGCTTTAGGCAAAGTCAAAGTCATGTCGCATCAATAGCAGTAAAATAGGAGTAAAAAAGATCTTCCAGACATTTTCATCAGCTCAGTTTTCAAAGATATTAAATGGCATTTTAGGAAAGAAAACGTCAAACAATACAGCAAAAAGTGTCACTATAAATCCATGCTACACCTACAGTAATTTTGCCAGTTGCAAACTACAATTCTTTTGCATCCTTGGGCAGTCTCCCCCTGATGCCTGGTTATGGAGTTGCTCCTCTCTGACCTATATTTGGTTAATGTCTAGTTCTTTTTCACAGCCTATTTTCCACTCCTTTACAGAATGTCCCAATTGAAACTCAGATTTAGAAAATGTCCCAACTTGTCCAAGCTTAGAACTTCACTGGAGGAAATTATTGACGTTTCTTTTAACAGTCATAGGATCGTAGAATCATAGAATCAGTCAGGGTTGAAAGGAACCATAAGGATCATCTAGTTCCAACCCCCTGCCATGCCCAGGGACACCCTACCCTAGATTAGGCTGCCCACAGCCTCTGCCAGCCTGGCTGCAAACACCTCCAGGGATGCAGCCTCAACCACCTCCCTGGGCAACCCATTCCAGGCTCTCACCACTCTCATGCTCAACAACTTCCTCCTCACATCCAATCTCAATCTCCTAACCTCCACCTTTGCTCCATTCCCCCTAGTCCTGTCACTCCCTGAGAGCCTTACAAGTCCCTTCCCAGCTTTTCTGTAGGTCCCCTTCAGATATTGGAAGGCCACAAGAAGGTCACCTGGGAGCCTCCTCTTCTCCAAACTGAACAGCCCCAACTCTTTCAGTCTGTCCTCACAGCAGAGGTACTGCAGCCCTCTGAGCATCCTCGTGGCCCTTCTCTGGACACGCTCCAGCATGTCCACATCCCTCTTGTAATAGGGTCTCCAGAACTGGATGCAGTACTCCCGGTGGGGTCTCACTTTATTTCCTCAGGTATAAGTCCCAATCAAATATCACATTTCTCAAATGCATGTCTGTGCTGGTTTGAACTACTTGGAGAATTTGAGTGAGAAATTAGACTATTGGCTGAGAAAGGTAAACACAGTATGGCACTTCACCAGAGTTTTACTGAGAAAGAAAAAAAAATTGTTTTTAAGTGTTGTACCCAAAAAACAGATAGCAGACAGTTTCTGACCACTCTGGCTGCAGCTGCTTCTCTTGCATGGTCTCCTTTGCCTCGGTAGCTAATTCCCAGTAATTCTACTAACTTCTCTCCTACTACTAACCCCCCTGGCCGATCTACTTCAGCTTATCTTCAACATCAACAGGTGGTGAGATAAGACTGGGGAAGGGGGTAAGGTGGCAGGGGGTGGTTGGTTACCCTCTCTTGGGGATTTTGGTCTCTGGGAGGGCTGTGGTGTTTCTGTATTACCTTTTCATTGTACATATCTGTAAATATCTGTTATATCTTGTAAATATTTGCTTGTATATTGTGCATTGCTGTAAATATAAAGCTTCATTTATTAACTTCCAGTGTCGTGAGTCTTAGCTGGGGTTTATAAAAGGTGTGGGGGGGCAGGTAACTGCTAAACCACTACAATGTCTTATTGCAAAGATGTACACAGACATGCATTGCAGAAGCAGGCTCTATGGTAAGGGTGGTTCTTAAAACCCACTGGAGGATTCAAGCATGGTTAACAGTGAGAAGAATCTCACTGCAACAGGAACTAGGAAAGGTCAAAAGTCATTTGCTTTAGCAAAACACATCACTACAGGAACAAAGTAAGAGAAACAAAAAGTAGTAAAGGCAGCAAACTGCTTTGCCTTAAAATGGACATGTAGTTGTGAGAAATCATTGTCCTAGGATAAGAGGTTTGGTTTATGCTGGTGTGGAGACGTGAGAACTGTGAGCACAAAGTCCTGCACACAAGCATGTCTAAAACACTCCAGCAGACCATTGAATTTTTCCTATTGTACATGATTCCATTTCCTTTCTAGCCACTGCCCTTGAAAATGCTCTTACTTCCATTATAGAAAGGGCATTAAGGCTCCTTCCTATTTCTGATATGAATTCTTCTTTTCAGAACCTCCTTTCATATAGAAAACATCACAAATGATTCTTAACATAGCACTTTCAAGCTGACTATACTGCAGTGTCTCAACTGCCCTAAAATTATGTTTTTTAAACTACAGATGACTGTAAAATGTACTGTTTAGACACTGAAGAAGTTCAGCAGGGTGTACAAAACCCACTTTGAAACGTCATCTCTCCGGGTTCTCTCTCTCAGAAGGGTTTGAAAAAGTAGCAGTGCCCTAATTTATGGGTGCTTCTCTTACAAGCCATCTGCCTCAAGCAAAACAGCTGCCAGTGATGCAAGCTGGGAGAGTAGCCAATCTGGCTCACATGCAACTATATACCCAAGAGAGCAATTAATAAGTCACAAAACAGTACCCAATTATGCAAGCATTTTTGAATCTTGGGGCTCAGAACAGGGCTGGGAGAGTATAAGACAGCCTGAAGGAACTCTCAGCGTTCAAGCACAGTGCACGGATGCTGCAGCACCTCCTGATCTTTCCCTCTTTATCAGTTTTTGCACGAGATAAAATGGAAAATTAAGTTACACCGAAAATCTAGCAAGCTTTTTTTAAAAACACGAAACCAAATACCTATACTTCAATTGCAGGAAGATATCTTAAATAATTACTTAAGTCTCAGTGCTCACACCATGTTCCCTTTGCATTCCAAAGGCTGAGGGTACTAACTCGAGAGTCAATAATTCTCTCCACAAGTGACATTATTCTACCCTATTTATTATTTATTTATCATTAAACATTCTTTCTATTGTCTTCTTTCAAATATTACCATGTGAATTTCACGTATTTTGTTCTCTTAAAAATCTATTTTGTTCTTTTAAAAATTAACAAGTGAAGAATGTGGTTTTAAGAAATCCTTTTCCAGCCACAAACCGAGAAGCAGCCAGAGTTAGTTTACTGGCAGGTAGCAAGCAAAATTCAAGCTGAGCTCATGTGATTAGGTTCTGACAGTTGTATCGTATCAATTTATTTCTCTCAATGCTCTTTTGTTCACAACAAGCTTTCACTAATTGTCAAAATACAGGAAAATGAAGGTCTGCACATGTCTCAGTCTCTGGGGAGTCTGACATTTTCACCAAGAAGCAGTCAGATTATGCTGGAGCCAAAAAACATTAATTCACACTTTGTATTTTGACAGATTAACACTGGAGGAACTGAACTTGCAGGAGACTATCTCCAGGTTTATGTAAAGAACACGTAATAATCTGCATGCATAAGACAAAAATCAAAGCATTATGAAAAATGTAAGTAAGCTTTTGTTTGGTGGTATTCCCTTTTGTTTCCTTGCACAGCAGGAGAAGTTATTTGCCCAAACATTATGGCAGTGTCACTGCTTGGCAACCATCATCACAGAAGAAGATATTCTTCTGATCTGCCTCTGTTAACAGGTCCTGTCTCAACATCACTTCCCCAAACACATGTTACATTTTGGTTTCAAAACTAGAAAAACTGAGGAGGAGCTTCAATCAGTCATCTCTCTAACCTCCCACTTTCCCTTCCACCTTCAAAACCAGCTGAGATTATTCACAAAGCCTTGCAATTGTGCAAAGCCTTGTGCAATTTGTTCACACTTGCAGCAAAATTTAAAAGATTCATTATAACTACATTTTAAAGGTAATACATTAGCAATAATAAGATGAAAATTAGCTTGGCAAATGTTAATTCCAACAATGTAAACAACTTCAAAGTCATACACCTACTCCAACAAGCTACTTGGTTCAAACAAGGCATGTTCAGAATAAGCAAGGAACAGCTGCAGGTTAGAGAGAACCATAAAGAGCTCACATCTTTATAAAGCTCAGGATTGCAAGGCAGAAGGGGAACTCCTGCTTGATTACCTGGTACCTGCAGTGTAGTTAAAGATTTACAGAAAGGAACTCTGTTCCTCATCATTTTCCCAAATCTTTCTGAAAGGGCTCATTATTCAAGTAAGAAAATTAGAAAACAAAAAAATCAACATGAATACCCCAAAATTCAATTAAAGAAATACCATATTGGGAAAAAAAAAAAAAAAAAAGAAAAAAAAGGCAAAAGGAGCAGTCAAAAAGATACACCAGAAATGTAAACTGAAACTCAAATTGCTGTGAGCTTAAAATGTTCATTAAGTCTCCCACTGGTAATTTCTGTCAAGGGGTAGAGCAACACAGAAACTTAGAATGAAATCCTTAATACTTAAAACCCCAAAACTTACAGGGGCTGTAACATCAGTAATTATTCCTCCATCAATTCTTCTTTTAACAATTAAACAGGTTTAAAATCTAGCAGACAAGAGGAGACAGATGCACAGGAAAACACGGATAGCACAAACACTTCCTTGCTCTTTTCTGCTTTCAAGACAGAATCATGTAACCTTCTGTTCCTGTATCTCACCAAAATCATCGAATCATAATCATAGAATGGTTTAGGTTGGAAGAAACCTCAAAGATCATCCATTTCCAACCCCCCTGTGCCATAGGCAGGGACACCTCCCACTAGAACAGGTCGCTCAAGGCCTCATCCAGCCTGGCCTTCAGCACCACCAGGGAGGGAGCAGCCACAACCTCCCTGGGCAACCTGTGCCAGTGTCTCACCACCCTCACTGTGAAGAACTTCCTCTTAACATCCCCTTTAAATCTCCCCTCTGCCAGTTTAAACCCATTCCCCCTTGTCCTGTCATGGATGATCTTTGAGGTGTCTTCCAACCTAAATCATTCTATGACTCTATGATGAGTATTAAACACTTGTCAGCAACAGCAAGTGACCCTGGCAGGGCAGAAATGTATATACTGAAGCCTGCCATTCACTTAAAGGCAGTAAGGGAATCATAAGCTGCTGAGTGACCATTTTGAGACCATCTGACAAAGAAGAAGGCATCTGTCAGACACTGACATACTACAAGTGCTTGAAGGGCCACACAAATGTTTTTAGTCAGCCCTACCAGGGCACAGCTATGAAATGTCCCACCCCTCATCACAGTACTTCTGATCTGATGGGCACTTTAAAGACAGAAATACTAATTTTGCATAATAACTAAAGAAAACGGGGGTTTAATGCCATGTAAATATGGTTTGTGTAACCTGTAGGAGGAGTAAAATTCGTTTTCATAATGAAGTCCACCCGAGCAAGGATAAAATTTAATGGGAATAGTGGAAAGCAAACCAAGATACACACCTAATAATGTAATGCCCATATACTGAATGGCTAAAAAAATTACTTTCCAATGTATCTTCTCTGTAATAATAAAAAGCTCCTTTTCTTTTCATGTTTATTCTCACAGCCCTCCCACCCCCCAAAGACTACTTGTGTATTTAGAGGAGTTAAAACAATGACAGACATTTACAGGAAAATCAAAGTGCTACAAACTAAGGTCAAAAGGATTACGTCAGAAGTGAACTTTATTCTACAATGACACATTTTAAGCCCTGCTATCATGTTTCAGAATAAATCAGTTAAGTAGGTTTTATCAGTTTTTTCAATGTAGCAGCCAATGTATTAAAAAAATAAATAACATAAAAAGAACCTGTGGGTTTAGCTACATCTTTTGTATATTTTGGCTTGCACAGTCTTCCTAAAACAGAAGAATTAAAAATATATATATAATTCCTAAAATAAAGACAGAAAAACTAGCAAAATTGCTGAATACTTTCCATCTATTATGTTTATCTTCATGAGAAATAATGAACACAATAAAATCTTCTGTCTGCTACACAGAAATCCACAAGAAGCACAGCTTTCCTTGATGCTCAGAGGGCTGCAGCACCTCTGCTATGAGGGCAGACTGAAAGAGTTGGGGCTGTGCAGTCTGGAGAAGAGGAGGCTCCCAGGTGACCTCATTGTGACCTTCCAGTATCTGGAGGGGGCCTACAGAAAAGCTGGGGAGGGACTTTTTAGGCTCTCAGGGAGTGTCAGGACTAGGGGGAATGGAGCAAAG
>VWZI01006478.1:137537-159562 GCA_013396835.1 Psilopogon haemacephalus
AAAATAAAACAAACAAACAAAAAAAAAACCCCAACAAAGTAATCTTTTTTTTCTATATTGAAAATGGTACTATTTTTACACTCACCACCCCACCTCTTAAAGGAAAAAGAAAAACAAAACAAAAAAAAAAGGAAAAAGGTCATCAGTTTTGGAATGCAAGCTTTGAGCTTCTTTCACGTCTGTTTAATCTGTAAACAAAAATTCAAATCCAGTAATGACTTGGTTGGGTAACTGTTTACAGGGACAAAGCCCTGTTGTTCTCCCAGCAGGAAAACAAAAAAAAAACAAAAAAAAGATCTCACAAAACAACCTGCACCAGTAGAAATGGCCACCCCATCTGTGTTTAGAAAGTCTGAGCATTCAGGACACCTAAAATGCATTACTAACTCAATAGAAGAATTATTGAATTATCCTGAAAGGCCATCGAAAATAAACAGGATAAAATTCTACAGTTAACAAAGGTTTTTGGTGACAGCTTCCCAAATAAACGTACCCAGACAGCTATGGAGTTTTAATCTGGAAAGAATGTGTGTGAAAACTGCACAGGCAGGTTGATTTCTTGGTCCAGAGTCGTTTAGAAAGAATGCCCAAAATTTGGAGCAATTTTGATTCTAAACCGACATATTATAAAGTTTCTAACCACTTGTTACACTTTTGGAAATTTACTGAAGGAGGGAAGGGGGAAAAAAAGTCCACAGTCTGCACAAGTTTTAAAAAAAAAAAAACTATTGCAAATTAAGTGCTGAACTTATGTCCTACACCTCTAGCAAGCATGCTTCAGGCTATGGAAATCAGAGAGTTTTCTCAGCAGAGCTGGGCCTAATAGGAATGCACTGTAACACTGTTAGACATCTTAACAAGGAGTGCTTGTACCTCCTGCTGGCTCTGAGGAAACATGAATGAAGATGCTAAAACTAGAACGGCCCAAAAAAAGGACACTGCAGAGAAGAAAACAGGATAATATGAACCAATACCACGAAACTCAGAATGCTCATTTTCACATTCATTTCACTGAATTCCAGTACGAAGCCTCCTGTGTAACGTTTGTGCTCCACCCCTGCACTGCAGTTACTTTTTAGGCTATCAGGGAGTGACAGGACTAGGGGGAATGGAGAAAACCTGGAGGTGGGGAGATTCAGATTGGAGGTGAGGAGGAAGTTCTTCAGCATGAGAGTGGTGAGAGCCTGGAATGGGTTGACCAGGGGAGTGGTTGGGGCCACATTGCTGGAGGGGTTTGCAGCCAGGCTGGATGAGGCTGTGGGCAGCCTGATCTAGGGTAGGGTGTCCCTGGGCATGGCAGGGGGGTTGGAACTAGATGATCCTTGTGGTCCCTTCCAACCCTGACTCATTCTATGATTCTACTCAGACATGAGAAGCTGTGTGTGCATTTATCAGAGTTTCTTGCTGTGCTTATCTCCAGTGAAAAAACTGCCACAGAAAGAGAACACAAACTGCCTCTTCCTTAAAGCCAACCTAAGAACGACTCCAAGTTTGGGAAGGTTAACTAGAACATAAGCCACATCAAATGGGAGTGATAAAACCAGGAACACTCCCCCTTCAACCCACCAAGTGAAACCCATCACCTACATACAAAGTGAAAAAAAGTTGTAGTAATTGAAGACAGTAAACGTGGATAATCCTCTTTAAAAAGTAACACACTAACTTCCTGACATGCAAACAGCTTTTACAAAAGTCATCCCCACATTCTCTACAGCCAAGACAAGGGAAAAGGAGCAAGTAGCATCAATTTGATCAGAAGCAGCTAGCACGTGGTTTCATTCATCTCACAGTTGCTTTATTTTGCCTCATACCAGCAGTGGGACAAAGCTGTTTCTGTGATTTCAAAGCATCCCTAAAGAATATTGTCTCTGGACAATGTCCAGAAGTAATTTGGGCCAAGAACAGCCATTTCATCCCAAGCTGAAACAGTCTGACACCAGCCACAGGTCTAAGCAGTTTATCTGGAAGTCAAGCAGAGATCTGAAGAAAAGAATTGGCTCTACTAAACTCAGCAAAGGCTTCCTCGTTAACAGTGCAGTAATTGAGAAATTGCTTCAGCTTTCTTTCTGATTTATTATCCTGTACACATCCACGTAAGTCAACTTCCAGGATTCAGAGTGTACTTCCCATTACACCTCCCACCACGACAGCTGAAAACTGAGCTACCACTTTTCTAATTCCCTTGGGAAACAAAGCATCTCTTTTTTTCTGCTGCTGTATCTGGAAACAATCAAGGTGCCAAAGGGAACAACTACCTCTTTGAACTGCTACCCTCTGACGATCTTTGAGAGGCACAATTCAGCTGTGCGTCAATGGACAGCAGGAAACTCTTGCCCGAGGCTCACTGCCATACAGAGATATTCAGAAGCCACCTGGGTAACCTTTAAAACACAACTTGTGATAAGAAGCGAAGACCCAGAAGCAAACGTCCAGCGGTTAGCAAAAATGCAGCCAATGCTCTACGCACACACTTGCAAAATTCCAGTCAGAATTATGCTCCTACAATGCCAGCTTTGTATCCCAGAAAGTGGCAAGACTTAATGGGGAGATTTTGATTTTGTAGTTTTCCTAATAATAACTGGTCCTGTAAACTGCCACATTGTAAGTGAGTGTCTTTGTCCCTTCTCCACCCTCTCCTTCATAAATACTAGGTAGATGACTTGATGGTAGTTAAAGATGCTCCTTGCTGCAACAGACAAAACAGATATAAACAATACAATAAACATACAACTCTTTAATCTGCAAACAAAACGTGAACTTGGAGATACAATGAGGAACATCACTCACTCATAAGTGAGTGTGCCAAGGAGCCCTTAGCTTCGCCAAGGGCAGCTCCTGCTTACCAAAGCTGGTGGCCTTCTATGAGCAGGTCACAGCATGAATGGATGGGGGGCAGCAACTGATGGCATTGACCTGGACCTGAGCAAAGCCTTTGACACTGTCCCGCACCACATCCTGGGCTTCAAGCTGGTGACACATGGGTTTGATGGGTGGAGCACCAGATGGATAAAGAACTGGCTTGGTGGATGCACCCAAAGAGTGGCTGTTAATGGGTCCATGTCCAAGTGGAGGCAGTGACAAGTATAGTCCCTCAGGGATCAGTCCTGGGACGAGTCTTGTTCAACATCTTCGTGGGAGACATGGACAAAGGCATTGAGTGCAGCCTCAGCAAGTTTGCTGATGACACCAAGCTGTCTGGTGCAGCAGATAGGCTGGAGGGCAGGGATGGCATCCAGAGGGACCTGGACAGGCTGGAGAGGAGGGCACAAGCCAACCTCAGGAGGTTCAACGACACCAAGTGCAAGGTCCTGCAGCTGGGTCGAGGCAATGCCAATCACAAATGCAGGCTGGGCAGTGAGTGGCTGGAGAGCAGCCCTGAGGAGAGGGACTTGGGAGTGCTGGTGGAGTAGAAGCTCAAGATGAGGCAGCAGTGTGCACTTGCAGCCCAAAAAGCCAACCAGATCATGGGCTGCAGCAGGAGAAGTGTGGCCAGCAGGGTGAGGGAGGTGATTCTCCCCCTCTGCTCCACCCTGGTGAGAGCCCACCTGGAGTAGTGCATCCAGTTGTGGAGCCCCTGGGACAAGAGGGATGTGGAGATGCTGGAGTGTGTCCAGAGAAGGGCCACGAGGATGCTCAGAGGATTGCAGCACCTCTGCTATGAGACTGAAAGAGTTGGGGCTGTTCAGTTTGGAGAAGAGAGGGTTCCCAGGTGACCTTCTTGTGGCCTTGCAGTAACTGAAAGGGGCCTACAGAAAAGCTGGGGAGGGACTTTTTAGGCTATGAGGTAGCGACAGGACTAGGGGGAATGGAGCAAAGCTGGAGGTGGGGAGATTCAGATTGGATGTGAGAAGGAAGTTGTTGAGCATGAGAGTGGTGAGAGCCTGGAATGGGTTGCCCAGGGGGTTGGTTGGGGCCACGTCCCTGGAGGTGTTTGCAGCCAGGCTGGATGAGGCTGTGGGCAGCCTGATCTAGGGTAGGGTGTCCCTGGGCATGGCAGGGACTGGCTGATCCTTGTGGTCCCTTCAACCCTGACTGATTCTATGATTCTAAGTTACTTTTCTTAGAGAGGAAAAAATAACCTGGGCCATCAGAAAACACTGGGGAAAAGGAGTGGGAATCAATGTCAACTTTAGGCTTTCTGTTCGTTCTCAGAACAGGAATTCTGTGAAAATTCATCTTTTCTCTGCAAAGCTTCTCTGCATCCTTTTATCTGCTGTCCATTTTACTATTCAGGGCTCCACAAGAATAGACTGTGACCTATTCTACTTCTGAATAGGTACATCAGGAAATAAAATACCAGTGAGGCAACTTGCTTTCCCATGGCAGCAATGGCAGTGAAGCATGCCTGACACTATGCCAGCAGAGACAGGCTCAGAACATATATAACTTACCCACCAAATCAGACAGCACTTGAGTTATCCTGGAGCTGTCATGGCTAGGCAGCATGACAGCACAGACTGTCATATTTCACTATAGAAGAGAGCAGCTTCCTTGAATAAAACATCCCAATAAGGGATCAAAAACATCCCAAAAAGGAGTATCAGAACAGTAAATACACTTTTTCAGAAAAAGGGTATCTAGCTCTGCAAGGAGTGAAGATGATTAAATCCTTGGAACTTCTGATTAGCTCACCTGGCAGCTTGGAATTGCAAGCTCTAAACAGATTGTCTGGTCCTGCTCTGGCAGGGGGGTTGGACTCGATGATCTCCTTGGGTCCCTTCCAACCCCTTACATCCTATGATCCCATCAGTATTTAGAGTACTGCTTCCACCTGTCTTTTGTGGTTTTGCCAACCTTTTTCATAGCAAGAGTGCTAGCAGGCTCTCTTCGCTTGCTGCCTACTGATTTTCACTTAGCTTACTGGAAGTTTTTATTCAGATGATTGCCCTTTGTCAGGGCAGAGGTCAGAACAGCCATTTGAAAGATGACCTGGAAAACATAGATCTGTGGCAAGGGAACAAAAAAAAAATCCTCAGCACATCCAGATACTCGACAGCATGAGACAGTGCCTTTTATTAGTGTTCAACAGGAAGATAAAATAGGAAACAGGAAATTATTCCTCAAACACTTTTTGTCTTGTAAGATAAACTTTAGGGATATATTTGCGTAGCTGAGAGATGCTTTAGCTTCTTGTAAGGGCAGGGATTTCAAGCAGCAGTGCAAGTTCGGGGCTAAAGCTTGGACAGGAAAAAAAGAGTTTAAAACTTCACCAAAACGGCTAAAAAAACCCAGACTGATAAAAGAAATGCTGATTCACTCCTGGAATGGAGTCAGTCAATCGATTTACTTTTCCATGAAAAACAAAAACAAACCAAACCAATCACATTGGTGCTTAAAAAAAGTAGTGATGTGGGGAACTTGTTATTTCAAACACCATTAGGCTGACTCACGCCTATTACGTTGGAACACTTTTGACTCTCACTGCCACACTTAAAGCAGTTTGAATTAATTGCCCCGGGCCACAGAAAATGCACTGCTACTTTGCAAACTGGAAAATGCAGCTTACAGTGCGCATAAACAGGTCACTAAAAATGACAGCTGCTGAAATAAAAGCACGCCGTGCAGCTGCCACGGGTTGTGACACCAGTCAGAATGCCAAGTGGCAGGTTGTAAACGTCAACATGCAAATGCTGTGCTTGAATTTCAAGTTTTTTACGTAATAGTCTTGACACTGGCAATAATTTTGCTATGATTAAAAAAAAAAAAAAAAAAAAAAAAAAAAAAAAAAGCTGGGTAGCTGCTTCGAAGTGATGAGGTTTCAGTGTGAACATACCAGGCACTGAACAATATTTAGACAAATCACAACGAGTCAGTCACTAAATACACAGGGAGGGGAAAACATATTTTGTGAATGGTAGACATTCTGCTTTTCCTTTTATAAAATCTTAGTGTTTTGAGGTACATGGAGTTGCATTTTCTTGGGGTTTAGGGGGTTTTGGCTGGTTGGTTTTATATTTGTTTTTTGACTGTGGTTGGGGTCTTCTTAACTTTTAAATACGTGCTCTAACAATCATAGAATGATTTAGGTTGGAAAAGACCTCGAAGATCATCCAGTTCCAACCCCCCTGTGCCATAGGCAGGGACACCTCCCACTAGAACAGGCCACTCAAGGCCTCATCCAGCCTGGCCTTCAATACCTCCAGGGAGAGAGCAGCCACAACCTCCCTGGGCAACCCCTTCCAGTGTCTCACCACCCTCACTGTGAACAACTTCCTCCTAACATCCCGTTTAAATCTCCCCTCTGCCAGTTTAAACCCATTCCCCCTTGTCCTGTCATTACAAGACCTTGTGAATAGTCCTCCCCAGCCCTCCTGTAGCCCCCTTCAGATACTGGAAGGCTACTCTAAGGTCTCCTGGAAGCCTTCTCTTCTCCAGGCTGCAGAGCCCCAACTCTCTCAGCCTGTCCTCATAGCAGAGGTGCTGCAGCCCTCTGATCATCTTTGTGGCCCTCCTCTGAACTCTCTCCAACAGTTCCACATCCTCGCAGCAGAATGAAACAATACATTCAGCAAATGAAAACAATAAAGCTACATGGAGCACTTACAAGAAGTTATGGAATAAAAAAAAAAACAAACAAAAAAACCCACCAAACCCCCCCCCAAAAAAAACCCCAGTTCACTGAACAGAATTCATGATAGTCTGGATATTCCTACTTCATCTTGAAAGTATGAAACAGTCTGGATACTTCATTGAAATTATCTGATAAAATATTATCTTCCAAACTATCTTGAAGCATTTTGGCAAAATAAGAATGCTTTGCTTCATAACTGTTCCAAGAAGAGACTAAAGCTCTTTTCTACATAATGAAATCTAACAAATACAAGGGCATTAAAGCTTTCTTAGCATTTTCACATGACAACAAAATCAGCAACCTTCTTATGCATCAAGATATAGTAAAGATTGATAACATCAAAGATATAACAGACTCCAAAATCACATGTTTGATGAATGCTTCTGATCAATAGCTGAAAGGGTAATCTTTAATTTTCCTCAACTCACAGAGGGCTGCAGCCAAGCTAATCAATTACCTACATCAACATACACTACATTTGCACTGAGAACAAAGCCTTTAGCATATATGAAACATGAGTTTTTGACTGGAAGCCTCCACATAGTGTGGTACAGAAAATAAGGCAGGGAAATCAGATTAGGATTGCCTAGTCTGGTCCTGGGTCATACCCCTGTCAGCATTGACCATTTACAGAAAACACTGGCTAAGTTGCACAGAATGTTCAGCTTTTGACAGTTCATCAGCCGTAACAAGGAGTTCTGGCAAAATGTTTAAGCTTTGTGGGCTACTTTTGCAAATTAATCAAAAATATTAATGACAGAATGGAATAAAGTATAAAACATCCACCCATGCTCACTCAATTCCCTGAGCAGGTTTCACACCTTGCTGGCAATTGTCTCAGTGGCTTCAGCTATGGCTGATTTAAAGCCATCATATACAATACTCAATGTACCTCTTTTCTTGAGATGCTGCAGTCCCTACACTTCTTCGCAGTCATCCACTATAGGGACTGCAAAGGGCCACTCTTGCAAATCCTCAGGAGTGCTTGCCAAACTGCCTCAGCCCTTGAACAACTCCTCTCAACTACTTCTTACAATATATCTCTAATCATGTTTTCAGTTGAAAAGCCTTCGTACTGTTTTAGCTCTTCAATAGGTTTCAGCCACACTTATTAAAGACCATTTTCTGGGAAATCCAGTGCCAGAAGACACTCCACATCCTTCCTTCCTACTTCACACAGCATTGTCTAGAATAGATTAGCTTGTACAATCGCTAGAAAATAGATAAAGCCTAGAAAATTGCTAAATCCTTACTTTGCCATNGAGAGCAAAAACAAAATTACCAAGCAAGTTCAATCTGACATCAGGCTTTGCTTACAAACTTACAGGCTTTTATAGTCTTGCTGTTTCTTCACGTGATTAAAGTTTTCTCTCCAGTTTATCTTTCCTTTCACTTCCCTCTCACTCCTCCTGGGTTTGAGTTTAACCTCTGTCAAGCAACCTTTTTGTTAATGTGTTGTCTTAAGAACTGTGAACTTTATAATGGGCAAATTTCTGGTTTATCTTCCCAAATACAATTTCATTTACAAAAAAAAAGGGAAAAAAAAAGGAGTGATAAGAAACTGTCTTTCTTTCCTTAATGCATAATACAGCATTATTAGTTGCACAGTGCAAGTTCTAACGGGGTGAGCTAAGAACTCAAAGCAGCAGGACTGCAGGTGTTCTCACAAGACTTTTTCACTTTGATCACAAACCTCTATCATATGGCAAAAGAAAACTCAGAAAGTTCAGAACGGAAAAAGATACCCAAAGTCCCTTGTGTGTGCTCCTTAACAGAGGAAGGCATTCAGAAGCTGCAATGAGGTATGTGGTGTGTTTGCTTCCATTTCTCCACTACCAACCTCTTCTGCAAAAAGAAAAGTCATTGAAGTGACTGCTTTTTACACTGGTGATGGACAGAACACGCAAGCAAACTCCTCCATATGGTGCATATACCACAGACCAAGAATGATTATGAAAGGAATAAGTAATACCTGATTGGATTGCACAATTCTGTGTTGCAGAAAATAGTAAGGTTGATAGAACTCTGAAGCTTGAACACATAGAATCATAGAATCATAGAATGGTCTAGGTTGGAAGAGACCTCAAAGATCATCCAGTTCCAACCCCCCACCATAGGCAGGGACACCTCCCACTAGATCAGGTCGCTCAAGACCTCATCGAGCCTGGCCTTGAACACATCCAGGCTGAGAGCAGACACAAAGCTGGCAGAAACAAAGTCGTGGGACCTATTTATCCCATGAAGATCAGTCTGGGCCTAAACTATTACGAAGAAACTGCCATTTTCATCACATTTTCGTTTTATTTTCTTGCCGTCCTGTGTGTGGACTTCTGGCAACATGAAAATGAACAGCCAAGGAGGGTTACCATGCTGGACTGAAGCTTCCCTACCCTAACAAGTCATTTAATTGGACAGGAAAATCATCAAAATACTTAGAAGCATCAACACCTGTGCTTCCCAACTCAACATAAGAGTTCTTCTCCATTCTAAGGCAACAGCTCTTCTCCACTATCACATTACATATTTAGCCCTTGATGGATTGATGGGAGTCCAAGACTTTCAGGAGGTGATTCACCAAAGCGCTGGTAGGGTTTTGTAACATTTTGATTTCACTTCATTCTGAAAACCCTGAATTTCCACGTGAGCACCAGAGTATTCAAGCACTGTTTTAAACCAGTGCCAAATGCTCTGCTATTAGGAAGAATCTGATTTCACGTGTCCCTTGCCAGGGTGTTCTGCTCTCACCTATGAGCACGGTGTGCTTCTCTCTGTTACCATGCGATCTTCAGTTGTTTTGCAGAGGAACCCTGCCCCATCTACTCAACCAGGTCTAACCGAGGAACTTAAATTGAACCTTCCTATTCGAGGCCTTTGTGAAAACTCTGTTTATGATATGTTGCAACTGTGGTACCACACCTGTCTGCAGCTGCTTAATAACTTACAGTTTAAGTCCCTGTTTGCCACATTTCAGCTACCCCTGTGCTGCAGCACTCTGTTCTTTTTCCCTCACGTCGAACAGAACAGTTCGTTGAAGGCAGAGACAGAGGTTTGGGGTATGCTGGCTGGTTTTTACCGGTTTATTGAGAACTTCTAACACGTCCACCCTCTACACTGCAGTGCCATTAATTCTCTTAAATCAGCACGGCTTGGCATTGCCACAATAAAGGAGCAGCTCGGCTCTCCCTCAGCTGCTCATTTCCACCCCCCTGTCACTCCCTCCCTCCCTCATGCAGCAAAAGCATTCATGTAGACACGTGGCAAGGAACTACAAAAAGAAATGATTACTTCTAACGTGGATTAGTTCCCCAATTTAGTCCACTGTGTTAGTCTCATGAATGCTTGTGTCAGCACGAAGGGGGATGGTAGCAGGGCAGGAATGAGCAGGCAGTGCTGGGAAGGACCACTCCTTTTAGTGGAAGCACCACAAAGCATTCAGGGAACTGGAACATTTGAGTAGAGGTGTTCGGATTAGAAAGGCTACATCCAAAGGTCAGGCAGAATTCCTTTTTTGTGACTGCATACAGATTAATCTAAATGGGAGACAGTTCTGAGCATCAGAGAGTTATCATGCTCTGACCTCAGAACTCCAAATTTTAATCAAGACTTGCACTGCAATTGCATCTCCCAGTCAACAAAAGCTGCTGTTGCACCACACATTTTAGTTAGCTCTGCTGCTGGTATGTGTGCTGGTTTGAACTAATCGGAGAATTTCAGTGAGAAATTAGACTATTGGCTGAGAGAGGAAAACACAGGATGGCACTTCACCAGAGCTTTACTGAGAAAGAAAAAAAAAAAAGTTGTTTTAAAAAGTTATAACCAAAATATAGATAAGGCAGTCCTTATCTATATTTATAACTTATAACTTAAAAAGTTATAACCAAAATATAGATAAGGCCCAGACCTCGCTGGGCTGCAGCTGCTTCTTTTGCATGGTTCCTTTGTCTCTCTGCCTTGGTAGCTAATTCTCAGTAATACTACTAACTTCTCTCCTACTCCCAACTCCCCTGGCCAATCTACCTCCGCTTATGTACAGCATCAACAGGTGGTGAGATAAGATTGGGGAAGGGGGGGAAGGTGGTAGGGGGTGGTTGGTTACCCCTCTTGGGGATTTCAATCTCTGAGAGGTCTGTGGTGTTTCTATATTACCTTTTCATTATAAATATGTGTAAATATCTGTCATACCTTGTAAATATCTCCTTGTATATTGCGCAAAGCTGTAAATAGAAAGCTTCATTTATCAGCTTCCAGTGTTTCTGAGTCCTAGCCAGGGTTTATATCAAAAGGTGGGGGAGGGCAGGTAACTGCAAAACCACCACATGGTACTATCAGAAAAACAACCAACGAACCATCCCCAAGACCACCAAAATGTGAAAGAAAGATGAGCAAAACAAAATATCAGAGACAAATATGAGAGAGTTTACCAGTCTAAATCTGGAAAGAAAATAAAAATAACAGAAAGAGGAGGGAAATACAGAAAAGTTACTGATCTCAGTCTGTCATGACTTCGAAAGCCATTCAAGTGTGCCTCTTAGCAAAAATGTTGTTCTTTGTGTACTGGAGCTATTCAGAGGAAATGTCTAGGAAATTACCATCCCAAAAGAACAGGGCAGTGGGATAGACTAAGAAAAATCACCTGAAATTGTAACCTAAGGCAAAGGAAAGGACAAATGAGGTCTCCATTCCACCAGATTTTAGGGGAATGCTACATGCTATTGATTAATTGAGGACTCAAATTCATACTGAACACTGAAGAAACTGGAAACAAATTACCTAAGTGGACATCAACAACAAATAAATAGTGGGAAAAAAAAATCACAAAATACTAACAGAAAACCTGTGACACGCCAGGAAGATTTAGATATGGCTAGGGCATGCCTCTCTAATTCCCCTTAGCTTTTATCCTCTGAAAATCCAAAACAAACACAGCCCAGTGACAGGTTTACTGCAGGCTGAAGTTGTGATGTCCTAGGGTGGAGCTGTGGAGAAACTTCCTATTCAGAGGAAAAAGGGAGATTTTAATATCAGGAGAATGAGGCTGGTAAGTGTACATCATTTCCTCTATTTGCCTTAATGATTACATGGAAACAAAGAAAAAAGAACATTACTAGCCAAGACAGTTTGAACATAAAAAGATCTGGACAGAAGTAATTTGAATTAGACAATGGAATGATACTTGTTTTTCTAAATCCTGCCTATCTTAGGTGATTCTAATGATTATTTAGGAACATAACTATATGAGGAGAAGAGAAAACAAAGAAAAAAATCCTTTGTGTTGCTCAGAAAACACGAACATATTCCTGATGCACAAAGCCATCCATGCAAGGCAATTTGACTGCTGGCCATTTTAGCTACATACATAAAGAAACTATGGACTGCCAGTCACTTTCCTTACGTTTTCAGTAGAATTTTCTACAAAGTGTCTTCACCCTGTAAGAGTTGAAGAAAACTTTAACAATTTGGTGTCCTCAGTAAAAATCACAGCCAGAAGTTGGAAGAAACCTCAATTCCCTTTCCATTCCAGAGCACCAGGAAGAAAACTTTTTGGTTTCCTCAGTAAAAATCGCAACCAGAAGTTGGAAGAAACCTCAATTCCCTTTCCATTCCAGAGCACCAGCCTATCTGACTGGTTCAAAAAGCTCCAGAGCACAGACAAGTTGACTTACAAAGTCAAGAGACGAGAGAAGTGTTTTCCCAGGAATCATACAAAACTTCCCAGACTTTGCTGAAGAAAATGCAGCCCCTTGCTGCAATGCCTAAAAGATTCGCTAGCCAAGCAGTGCCTCCTCATGCTGCAGACCCATCTGTTGCTGCAGACTTCTCTTTTGAAACACACATGTACACCAAACAGGCCAGCTGAGAACAGACCTTCGGAAAACAACTGAATGTTGTCAGCTCACCAAAGCACTGAGAAAACAGCCAACAAGTGCCAGAGCGAAGATTAAATTCTGATAATTAAACAATATTAAAAGTTACAGAGAAAAACAACTATGTGATCATGTAACTACAATCTCCTTCGCTGAAGGCTGACAAGGCTTACAGGGATAAAAGACTAAATAAGGATAAAACACTGCATAAGGATAAAACAAAATATTCTATATGTCTGATGTATTGCCTAACTTGCAGGCACTGCCCTAAATAAATCATAGAATCATAGAATGGTTTAGGTTGGAAGAGACCTCAAAGATCATCCAGTTCCAACCCCCTGCCACAGGCAGAGACACCTCCCACTAGATCAGGACGCTCAAGACCTCATCCAGCCTGGCCTTGAACACATCCAGGGAGGGAGCAGACACAACCTCCCTGGGTAACCTGTGCCAGTGTCTCACCACCCTCACTGTGAAGAATTTCTTCCTAACATCCCGTTCAAATCTCCCCTCCGCCAATTTGAACCCATTCCCCCTCGTCCTGTCATTACAAGACCTTGTGAACAGTCCCTCCCCAGCCCTCCTGTAGGCCCCCCTCAGATACTGGTAGGCTGCTATAAGGTCTCCCCGAAGACTTCTCTTCTCCAGGCTGAAAAGCCCCAACTCTTTCAGCCTGTCCTCATAGCAGAGGTGCTCCAGCCCTCTGATCATCTTTGTGGCCGTCCTCTGGACTCTCTCCAGCAGTTCCATGTCCTTCTTGTGATGGGGGCTCCAGAACTGCACACAGTACTCGAGGTGGGGTCTGACATGAGCAGAGTAAAGGGGGAGAATCCCCTCCCTTGCCCTGCTGGTAATGCCTCTCTTAAATGGCAAAGTGACTGGACATACACTCATGGAAACCACTGGTGTGACCTGATGACACATTAACCTTCACGTTCATGTCCAGAATTGAAGGGATAAAGTAGATTAATGACAAAATCCAAAACGGAGATGTCCAGATCTTGATTCATTAACACCTACATTAGCTGTTCTAAAATCTGCACGATTAATAATCCCAATACCCATAGGCTTCAACAGTAAAACTTCGTAACTTGCAATTGAGCTAACGTGAAAGCATTCCAAGCAAAGCACACACCAAGCAGTGGCCACATGCAGCGACGTGTTAGTGAGGTGAGACAAGTCAGTCAAACAGTTTTGAACCAGCAAAAAAAAGTTGCTCTTCCTTTAGAATGGCATCCCAGTGCTTTTAGCTACCTCCACCCACATAGAAAATTATTGTATTTTGAAAGAACAGAAAACCGAAGAGGATCCCATGTGAGAATGCCAGGGCAGGTAGACAGTGATCACCATTTCAAACGCAACCCCAGCAACCAGCTAACTGTGGGGTTATGGAGCTAAACACGAGTTCCCACATTCTGACAGCCAAGTTCGCAAATGCACAGGAACACAGACACTCAGTCTTTCAAATCCTTGTATTCAAGGGTTCAGGGCCTGGGAGGGGTGCAGGGGGTTTGGAGTTGTTTGGGTTTTCCTTGTTGAGCGAGGCTATTTGTTTGGTGTACTGGGGGCAAGGAGCTTAGCACACAGACTTCAGATGCTAACACAATTCTAACTGATGATCTGGCAAAGTTATTCTTTAAAAGAGGGCAGAAAATGCAAAGATTTTATACTGAAGAGTTCTTCCAAAGCAGTTTTGAAATCCTTGCATTCGAACATTTAAAACACATTCACTTTTTTTAAGCTTCAGGCAGACACAGGAACACAAGCGTGTCACAACCTTGACATTTTAACAAGTTTAGCCTTTAACTAGACAATACCAGTTTGTTACCATCTAAGTTTACTCATGTGTTTGCCTGTGTAACCGAAAAGGGGAAAGGAAAAAAAAAAAAAGGAAAAAAAGGAAAAAAAAACCAAACACACAACAAACCAAAACCCACAAACATTCTTGGTTTAACCTGTTGGGCACTGCATGATTTTTTTTCCCTAAAACAACACCTAGTCACAAGGCAATACCCATAACTAGCAGCACACATCAGTATTAAAGCAGTTGCTGTGAATTTGTTTAGTTCTTAAGAGACAGGCAGAAGACAGGATGGTGTTCTGAGATAAAACACACACTTTGCTTTCAACGCAAACTGGTTTGTATCAGTGGCTAGGTAACCACTGGAAGTTACTGAATTTTAATCAATGCAGGAAAATAAAAGTATTCAGAAAAGGAACCCCTTGCTTTGGAGGTTAAAACCTCAGGTAACATTATTGTTTAAAACTACGTTTTAATACGCAATACAGAAGAATCCTTCAGTACAATTGCGAGGAAAGGTTGCAAGCCTCATCAGCGTTCTGAATCTTGCCTGGGACTTAGATTTTCGTGGCTGGAGAAGATCATTTTCGTCGCGATCACAAACATTTGAGGGTACATCTTTCAGAATCAAGCACAGCTGCAAGGACCTTTGGAGAGCTGGGCTGAGAGTTTAAACGCTTTTTTTCAATTTATCCGAAGCAGCGCTTTGCAAATTCTCCTGAGCACCACAGCCGCAGTCACAACCCAAGAGGCTGAGACGCAGCCAGTCTGTTCCTTTGTACCAGTCGAGCTCAGCTTGCAACACTATCAAAAATAAAAGAACTGTAAGCTAATTGCTGGCGAGTATGACGCAAGCGGTTTCCTCGGTAACAGCCCAAGTTGCTGAAGTGCCTGATCCAGCATTTCCTCATCTGTTTGCACTCACACCAGCAGTCTGACAATGTAGTCACTGCATCCTGTTTCACTCGGCAGCCAGCGAAACAGACTGAGCTTAACCCTTGACTAACAGCTCGGCGGCCAGCACATCCCAAGTTAACTTTCACAGCCACGTTTCGTGCCTGCATTTTTAATTTCCTCAAGTCTTTTCCAGTAGCTGTCCCAAGTGGATCTTATTTTTAATTGAGAAGGCAAACATAAGACGAAATATAATTTACAATTAAAGGATTGTATCTTTACATTTGCAGTTGCATTACTGAAAGCTTTGACATCACTAGCCAAGGCAGTTTGAATAACTTTTGTCCAGATCTTTTTATTTTCAAATTAGATAATGGAATGATACTTGTTTGTTTGTTTTTTTTTTAAATCCTGCCTATCTTATGTGATTCTAATGAAAGTTTTAAAAGTCACCTGCAGCTTTTACATAGAACACTGAATTATTTGTATCCCTAATTTTACGTGTATAGTCCCAGGATTTTCCTGATTTTAGATCCAAGGTAAATTAGAAAGAAACAGCAAGGAGACCTATCAAGCTACTTCTTATTCTCTTCAAATAGATGTGTATTCATAAGCAAGAAGCGTGTTATTAAAAAGGCATCACAAACCAGTTACTGTATACACCAAGGAAAAAAAAAATCACATTTTAATCTAAAAACGTGTAGCGAGCATGACCTATCCTGCAGAGAAACTGCAGATTCCAGAGCAAATTCGAACCATAATAAGAATCACACATGTTCATTTAACAGGGGGGGGAAAAAAAAAGACAAGCAAAAAGCAAATGCTGGCCTCTCTCACAATGTATCGCACCCTAAAAAAAAATAAACCCAAAAATGACAGTTTATTTTTAAATGCGATTTTGATTTTGGTCATTTCAGGACATGAATAAACACGAAACAAACTCCTTCCAGCACAGAGCTTTTCTGCGCCTACATCTGTGCTTATCCGGTGTAAAACAGAACTGTTTTTCTGTACCATGGAATAGTTGTGGGGTACAAAGAAACCAACAAGGCAAGACGAAAGTAATATTTTCTTGGGGTTTTTTGGTTTTTGTTTTTTTTTTTTTTTTTTTAATTTTGGGCAATGATTCAGCAGCAAGGCAAAATGCATGTGAAATACACTGCTGAATCGTCTCCCACCTCCACTGAATGACCTACCCAGTGCAATTTGAAATGGGAAATCCCCTAAAGCATTCTGAAATAGACAGATGACAGCCAGCCAGAACAACCTGTCACAGAAGCTTCCTGACCACTGAGGAGAACAGGGTATCGAAAATGTGAAGGTGCAGGGAGGAGGCAATGTTAGGGGCTTTTCACAATCTCTTTCACAAAAGCTTACTCATTCAGGAAGCCAGGACCCCATCAAGGCAGAACTGCTCTGAAAGGAGATCTAAAACAGTTCTGATTTTACAGTAACTGGAGATCGCTCTCAAATACATCATGAATTGGAGATCTCTTTCAAATACATCATGAATTCTCCATCTTCTTGGGAAGCCTTCTTGTTCACATCTAGTAAACAAATAATTGATATTCCAAAAACAAATCCCGAAGTTTTAGGCCAAGAAGCCCAGGGATGCAGACAAATGAGTGATCTGAAAGAGGAGAATCCAGGTCTGCACTGGCAACTACACTTCTGTAGAAAACAACAAATGACAAAGGGCTCCCAAGTTCACACGATATGATCAATGATTTCGTCAGCAGTTAACTACTACTTAGCATCTCTGGGATGTTTTCCCCTAAATGCAGATGTTTCCATCAACAGGATTTTCTGCTCCATTAGTACAGCTTTCCTCTGCATCACTTCTTAACTTCCTCCCATACACCTACCTGCATTCCTCTTTGTTTCAATGTTCCAGTAACCACAAAGTAGGAAGGTAGGTAGGCAAAAACAAAAAGAAAAAAAAAAAAAAGTTCTCTCCAGCAAAAAGACAATTTGCAGGCAATTGAATTGAAAGGCAGCTTAGAAAAAAAATAAAGGAAGTAGTCTGGTATGTGATAATGGAAATTACAGGAATGAAGAGGCAATGGTAGACAGAAAACCTACGATGACACAAGGCATGTTGAGGAACCCAAACATCCCTGCAGGGCAGGGAAACAAACCAGCACAGACTAGCAGAGTGTTGCTGCAGGGTCATGCCCAGATACAAAAGATTCCCAGCCCAACTATTCGACAATGGATCAATGGAACCCGGAGATAAAACCAAGAGCCATGTGATGCCTTTAGGTTACCAGATTCAAGGTTCAGACAGGTTCTCCAAAATGAAAATAACGTGGCTGCTGAGCACATCTTTGATAATTAGATGCCTTGATTAGAACCAAGTGGAGGAACATTCACATAGGAGTTCCGTCAGAGAGCACGAAAATATATTTGTACCTAAATAGGAACACAGGCACCAAATAACTTAAACATTTCAGTTATTTAAGTCATCTACAACAGAGCATTTGGCACAGGCAGGTAGACTACACAAGGCTTGGCATTCTATCCCAATGCTAACCACTTAGTACTCTTGTAATACTCAGAATTGTTACCCACCTTCTAACGGTCCACCAGATACAGAACCTACCATCACAACACAGTTTTTCTCCAGCTCTGTCTCCTGCTCTACTCTGACTGGGACACAAGAAGAAAAATCTCCGTCCACTAAGCTAGACAAGCACCTAAGTGACTCTCATGACAAGACAGATGCAGGAGACTCAGTGTTCTTTTTTGGCTCTGGCTTTTCTTGGCTTACCCCTGTTTCTAAAATCTGCAGGGGTACCACTGCAGAACATCTCAGAAAGTGCCAGACCTGGGACACGGCTGGAAATCTAACAGACATGCTGAGCCAAAGTATTACTCAAATTGGAAATAAAGTTCAAAATTTCCTTAAAAAATAAGTTCTGCAGATAAATTTGCTTGCCCTTTGGAAGCAAATAAAGCTCAAGGCATCAAGATAGAAAACGCTCCTCTGCTCCTATTCGCCCTGTTACAATGCAAGCTGTAACCAGAATGAAATACCTCAAATTTGTTTACAAGCATCAGTATTGTAAAGATCAGGCAAAGCTTTCTCACAGCTCTCAAACGCTGCAGGAAGGTGCATTGACAAACACAGGTCCTCTCATTCTTTCCATTTTAAATGAAGCGAAGGGAGTAAGATGTTCAGTATTTATTTTTTTGAGGCACAGCTCCCTCCCTATGATCATTAGTCAGCCAGCTACTCTTGATAGAGCTGCAGCACTTGAGCCAATATTCCTCCCATTTCTCCCTCCTCTCACAATACCGAAGAGTTTGGCAAAACAAACAAAGTGGCTAAAGGCTTAGTCTTCACCAAACAAAACAAACAAAAAAAAAACAAAAAACAAACGAACACTAACCTAGAAAACCCTAGAAAACCTTTGTCCCCTCCTGTCCAGGAAATAAACAAACAGAGGATTGTTTTCAACTTTGAAACTACCAACGACACACAACTTCTCTTGGGGCAGCAAAGACTAAGGTCCTAACTACAAACCTTACGTACTAAAAGCTCAGATCTTGCAAACACGTTTGCAGTTATGCACAGGGGGATGAAGCAGGTGGGTAAGCACCTTGCATCTAACTTGCAGAACTGAAAAAACACCAAAATGGAAAAAGAAAAAAACCAAAAAACCAAACCAACAAAGAACCTTACAACACAGCAGAGTACCAAGGTAGAGGATATGGTCTGTATGAGCATGTAAAAACTAGATGCAGAAGCTTTTTAAATGGGGTCTACTTATCTATCGTTTTTCTATAATGGGCATTTACATGGTACTGAAGAAAGTGCCTCTAGATTACGCTGTAAATACAAAGAACTATTTAATTGTTCTATTTCATAAATCACATGGTACCAAATGTTCTATATTTTAAAATATATTTAAATATATATATTTAATTTTTTTTAATGTACTTTAAAGACAGTAACGTGATCACCAGGCTTCAAAAAAAAGCCAAGTGTTTTCAGTTAGAACATTTGTATGTCTGCTGAAAGATGCCTGTGATTTCAAACCAAATGACATCACTGGTCTTGTTATGTGGGAGAAAGAACACACAGGTAAGGAAGAGTTGTTAAAATGATTTTAAAATTAAGAACAGCTAAGGACGAGGAAAGAAAAAAAAAAAAGACGTTTCAAAAAAAGGCAAAACAAGCATGCAATTAATTCACTATTGGATATTAATCTCCTGGAAAATTATTTTTCTTNACAGGTAAAGGGACCATAGCTTTAAGATTGTTAACAGTTGCTACTAAAGAGACAAAGTTATAAATTCCATTAAACCCTGTGAATTTTTAAACAAGTAATGTCTATAATCTCAACCCTTAAACACTGTAAAACACATGTTCTTTTCCACTTGAAAGCTTAAGTGCTCTGCTGACTCTAGGGAGCTGCCTACTAGAATAAGTATTCAGGCAAGTACAGAAGAGTTACAAATCCTGAGCAGTAAGACTTTAACAGCAACTAGTCATGGACAAGAAAAATGACATAAGACTAACTCATTACCTGTATGGGTCCATCATTAAAACTATATTGACTTTCACAGTTAATCCTGAAATTGCATCTCTTTACCGCATGAACCACAGTTTGAATCTTTCCTAAAGCTGCAAGATACTTTCCTGAACAAGATACTCATTTCATAGTTACAAATATAACATCTGTTTCTAAATTAATTTGCCCTGAAATTTTATTCTCAATGATCTTAAAGACAGGTTACACAAATTTCATACCTAAGCACAGTTTTACTCAGATGGCTTGAAGTCTGGGATCATTTGACTAGTTTTGATTTTTCACTCTTCATAAAACAATTGTTATCCTTCACACATAGATTATTTTCTTCTTCAGAACATTCTGCAGATGTCTCCAATATGACAGTCATTGTCTCAAGAGGTTTGAAAACACAGGCCACTCTTCAAAGCAAAGCAGAAGCCAGCAACTGCCTCCTGTTCATTGCTTATTTTCACTTTGACAGCACAGAAAATCACCTACAAACCTACTATTTTCAAGTTTCTTTTAAAATTCTCGGGCATGGAATGAACAGAGTGTCACTTAGGAAAAACAAATTCAACAAAGCAATGACAAAAAAGACTGTTATTAACACAGAAGCTGTTCCAAGCTTTCTAATGAAGCTTGTCCAACCAGAAACTTCAAATAGAAGGAAAAAAATTAATTTTAAGTATTACCATGGTGTGGAAGCATTCAGCTATGGTGAGCACAGCGGTAGCATGAAACTCTGATACAGATTATAATTAAGGCTTTTCTGTAAGCACATAAAAATAAGTTAACAGATACTTGTAATCAAAATACTTTCAACTGTGCTTTGCCATTAACAGCACAGAGCTGTTACTTATATTAAGGCAATCGCTCATTTTAACCTCAGATAGACATGCTGCATTTCTTTCAACATTGGAAATACCCAAAATATAATTTCTCAGCTTTTCAGCATATGTAAAATAAAGACTAGAAGATGCCTAGGTTAACATCTGTGCACATGATCAGCTGAAACTCTCTCCCTACATGTTTATTTGAAACCTGCTTTGTAAGCATGCTTCAGTGATCCCCAAACGGATACTCTGCTGCCCCAAAAGTGCTGTTGGTCGAAAAAAAAAGAACAACAACAGGGCAGATACGGGGTGAACACACAAGCTTGCTTGTGTTTGCTAGTTAAGATACAAAATATGCTGCTTGGACCTATATTAACAACTTAGGAAGAAACCAAGCTCCTGTCCTTGTCTGTGTTTGTGTTTATCTACCCCAGACTACAAGCAGCAACACATAATAGGTGCATCTGTGTTTCAGTGCAATGAAATGGACAGTCTCAATAGAAACAGTCTAACCCAGATGAACAACCATCTTTCCCTGAGCAAAATAAAGCCTACTTCCATCAGACCTAGCTAGTCAGGAAGAAAACTCTGCTAGTGGCCTTTACTCCTTCCAGTCTGAGCCAATTCCTTCAGAGCAGCGCCAAAGCAGATGGCATTTCACAGGCACAGCAGGATCTAAACTTTCCTCAGTCTGCTAATCACACCTGCAGTTTTCAACACGAATTTCCCTCCTCTACTAGCCAAACGCAAGACCATAACTGCTTTTATTTATGAAGTCGCAGTTTAATTTCAATTTCATATGATGCAATGAGACCAATTCTGAAGACAGCAAGAATGTGCAGGATACTACGGAATTGCAAGAGCGGGTTTCAAAGAGCCTGTGAATGCCCTTACACATTACACTGTCTGGGTGACACACCAAATGGAAAACAAAGGCTAGCGCAGACATTCATCAAGACCACAATCACTTAGAAAGGATTTTATTTGAGATAAGTCTTTTGTTCTAAAGCTGGCATCATTAAACTACACAGGGGACACAACGTTAACAAGTGCTAATGACGCCCTATAAATACAGAGATCAGAGAAAGCTCCCAAAAAGTCAGTTGCTTTGCAGTTACAAGCCTAGCTAAGAGGCCATCTGCTCCTGTGGAGCATGCACACTGTGCAGCTCCTTGGCCACCATACATCTCTGCCACAGAGGATAAGTAGATATCTAAGAATTAGTGTTTGCCAGTCATCAAATGCTAAGAAACTGTAGGTGTATCAGCAATTTGTGTGAAAGGACAGAAATTGTTCTGGGAATCCGTAAGCACTACAAAAACTCCTTGATACCTCTTCTTAAATACCCCTGTGATTCTTTTCCTACACTAGCAACTTACAGTACACAGAAATCTAGACACCCTTTGAGAGAATTTACCAGATGGAAGGAGCAAATCTGTATGCCTGAAGTGGCAAACACGCATCACACAACAATGCTTAGGTGAAAGAAGACATTTAAAATAAAATAAAAATTAAGGAAAAAAACAGCCAAACAAGGAAACAAAA
>VWZI01006478.1:176856-191291 GCA_013396835.1 Psilopogon haemacephalus
AAAAAAAAGCAAAATTGTGCAGTTAAGCTAATTAACTCATTAATGGGGAAGTATTTTGTCATTCTAACCACAGAAGGAATTAATCTGAGCGGAAAAAAAAGACAGACAGGAATAAAATGCGGTAGGAGCCAGAAATCATCTGGTTTTAAAATGATAAAATTTATGTGGTTTATGTCTGTCCCCTACAACCTAAGTACAAAACCAGCATTTCTTGGGTTAATTTTATTGCTCTTGTTAAGACCAAACTGTTCATCACGCAAAACCTGACCTTTCTATGTTGCCCAGGAAGCCATGACACGCAATGGAAGCGTCCTGATTTCAAGCAACTTGGCTCTGATCTTTCCTATTTAAGTTTGCTTATTTAGGTAAAAGTTACTTTTCACCCTCACTTAATGCAACAGGCCTGGTTAGCATTCGCAATCAACGCTGCATGCAACTGCAGCGATCTGTCAGCCTACTCTTAGCATCTCTGCTGAAGCTCCAGCTCCCTTTCAGGGCTGACAGTCTGCTGAAAGCAGTACTCACTGCTGGCTGAGGGCTTCAGACAACTCAGAACCTTGAATTTACCACCTCGGAAACTGCACACCAGCTAAAGACTTGAAGTGCTTCTGGAACTCTGAGGGGTCTGCTGCTTTTCTCTCCTCTGTGTGGTATTATGGTACAACCACTGCAGGACTGTATTCAGATGTCAAAGGCAACCAAACAAAGGTAGGTAAAGCTGCCAGCACTTTTCACAAGATCGAATACGAGGTAAGTGTCTCGGTCTTTGAGCTCAGTGATTTCTGTGCTCAAAACCAGCACTTAATATCTTTAGGCAAGATTTTACAGTAAGAGGAGAAAGAAACAGCTGGATGAGAGAAGTTGTTTTTTTTTTTTTCTGAGATTTAATTTTTGTCAGGTGACAGTCTTTGAGCAAGAACAAACAGGACCTTTTAGGAAGCACTACTCATTTCTGTAGGGTTTACCCAAGCAAGGAAGACTACTCCGTTGTAAAAAGCCTCTCTCCCCTATAGCTAACAGCATGTCTGAACGGACTGCCTAAGCAAAAATGAGGGTATGCTATGGAAATGTTACAAATTCTGATAATGCAAGTGTGCTAACTGCAGTTGATTAAATTTTATGTGCTTATTTATAGCTAAAATGCCCCCAGCAGGCTGGAGTACAAAGTAATGATGTAGAAACAATCAGCCACGTGCGCCTGTTGTTGGAGTTTTCCTGAAATGAAAGAACAATAATCGATCTGCAGGAACAGAACAACACATTTAGGAGGGTCCTTTGGTTGCTTTGGAGTTTTTTTAATGTTTGAACTAACACAACCCCAGAGAGAGTACCTTAGAAAGAGAGTGAACTGGACACAGCGATAGGTTTTACCAGAGGCAGTTAATGAAACCCCCAAGTTTACACTGTGATATCTTTGCACTTATGCTCAATTAGTAATAACCAGGTAGCAATGACTGATGTTTACTATAACAAACTCAAAACACTCTATCAGCAAAGAAATACGCTTTAAGTTTACATCATTAACTCCTTTCTTATTTGCCACCTACTTGCAATATCATTTATACCATTTCATAATGGTTCCAGTTGTGATTGTTTCATTTATGGAAGCACAGGAAAGGAAAAAAAAAAAAAATCCTGAGGGTTTTTTTTTTTTTTTGGAGACCTGAAAGACCTGCCTAGTTCAACCTTAACAGAATTTTAATTGCATTTGGAAAGCTTGTTGTATAAATTGCAACTTACATGCCACACGTGGATCTTATTTTGCTATACCTATTGGCATAACATCAACCACGACCTGAGTATTGACTTTTATTTACTTGGCATTGAAATGATTCTTTCCAGAGGAGTAGATATCCCATAATAAGTTTCACTGACACAGTGTTCACTAGCACTGCTCTATAGCAAACTGCAGTGCTCTGCTTGCTCAATTACTCTTATTGCTATATTCGAAACATGTTCTTCACTAGAATTAGAATGTTTATTAAATGTGCATATTAGGCCAGTATATTGCTGGAGGAAAAAGGGTAGTGAACAAACAGTCCAATTAGTAAATGAAGTGAACATGTACCTGAATTACCCCTTCATTACTGTTTACTTACTTGCTGATTTGTAAAATTCGCTGGTTCATAATCTGTTGCCCTGTGACTGCTGCCAATTGCAAAGACCCTAAAATTCATACTAATTGCTGCCCAGTGCCAACGTGTGCTTGGTAATGGTTTGAAAGTTTGTGATTCCTGCCCAATTCGGGTTTTAGCACTTAATTATCCTAAAGCTCCTTGCAGTGTAGTACTTTCCTAAATGTAGGTCTGCTTGATGCATGCAGCCTTTGGGATTTAAAACATTGCACAGTGCTTTCATTATCTGATGTATCAAAAAAAAAAAAAAAAAAAAAAAAAGACCAGAAAAGCTGTGTACCAGGGGGTTAGCCAAATACCAAAGAAGCTGAGTGACGTACTTGGACTCAAGTTGCTTACTTCACCTATTCAAATTACTGCCGTTAATTCCGAGGCACTTTCAACGTTTACCTCGGGCACTTTTATTTTCAAACGTGACTAGCAGATGTCAGGCAGTATTGTTAAAGCTTGGACTTAAACTAGATTTTATGTTCTTCAGTTTTTAACCTTGGTTGCTTGCTGTGAAGTTACTTAAATAGCCCTATTTGGTAAAATGCTACCTCTTTGGCATGCTGATTTCTTTCATGCTGAAAGTGAGGCATCTACCCTTTACACACGTATTTAGTTCTGCAGAAATCAAACTTTCGTGAACCTTAACCAATAGAACCATATATTGTCAACTATGCAATCACTGAACATACTTAAAAGATGCAAATGTAAATTCTGAAGACATGGAATTGCAAACAATATGCCCCAAGAGCTCAAAGCTGTTTCTTCTGATAAGAAAACTGTCATTTGTTTTTCTTCCTTCCCCTCCTTTGTCCTTTTTTCCATATAGGCAGGCTATGGGACTCTCTTAAGGGCTAGCCTCCTCGAAGAGCTTCCTTGATGATTAATAGCAAGCTAAACATCCTTTGTTTGAATTAGGCAAGAGTTCAATATTCTCTTTAGCAGCTGATTGATGTTTATGTTCACACTGCCAGCATATCTGTACCCAGCACTATCGGTCAGCTAATCTGATTGATAGCAGTAGGAGCATGCAGAAAGCTCAACTCCCTGTAAAATGTCACTGTGACAATAAGCACAATATTCTTTCTACTCAATTACTCTTGATGCAAAGTGATTCCTCGTTTCATGTGGTACTTGTGGTGTGTGGAAAGCTGACTCCCAAAATTCGAGCCTTTTCCAGTTTTTTTTTTTGCAGTTAAGAGAGTTTTACCTACTGCTGGTAGTTTTATTCCACTTTTAGTAGGTTCTGCTATGGGGTTTTGAGAGGTGCTTTGATCTTGGCAGTTGTTTCTTATCTCAAACACTCTTTCCCATTGCTTTGGCAGCCCATGTTCCTGGGCAACTTTTGTCTTTCTGCCCACAGAGATCATTAGTACTAGCCTCAGAAGTACCTGTTAATTAGGTTTATGGGGTCTTCAGGACCAAGTATCATCAAAATAGATTATCATCCTATCAGCACGATGGGAATTCTTGTGAACACCCTGTTCCAGACAGGATGGGAAAGAGCTGTACTCCAGACAAAAACAAAGCCTCCTACCTGGGACCCTCTGATTCCTGCGCAAGACCTTAGCTCCATGACCATTGTGGCAATTGCAGAAGCTTGTCAGAGCTGCAGCATCATCACTCTGCCTGTTTCCAGAGTGCCCTAACACAGGCTACTGTCATATTACCATGTTCTTAGGGAGAAGATCTTCCTATGGTCTAGACCTTCACCTCCCCACAATGTTTCCAAGTAGACTTTCCAAGCTTACTTTTCTAAGAGCTCCTGAGCTACTTGTCCTCCACAGAAGCCTGGACTTTTCAGCCTCACTTCAGCTCCACATTTGGAGCTACCTTCTGTGCTTCTCAAACTATACCCACAAGATCTTTGACCATCTGGTGACCTTTATCAGATTACTGCCCAAAGATTTTTGCCAGAAGTTTGACACTCCAATTATGGAGGGTCATATGTCATGCAGAACATCCTGCAAGCCTCACTTGACGTAGCAAGGACAGCAGTCTGTGCTTTCACCTTCTCCTTGTTTCCCAAGCAACTTCCTTGGTTTCTGCATTTCCAGAGAGAAAAACAATTGTAAAAGAGATTCTTTAGTGTCCATTGAAAAGGAGCACTATGAACTGCAAAGGGGTGAGAGCTGGAACATCATACCAGAAGCAAGCAGGAGTGGTAGGAAATATCTTACTCTTCTACTGGTTCTTCAGTCAAGTTTTTACTTTTTTCTTTCCTTTTTTTTTTTTTAATAGACCTTTTTTTGTCTAAGCACTGCCCATTCTTCTGGTCTGTGTAACAGATGCTTGCTTTCTTGGCTAGAAGTTGTCCCTGAGATGAGAAGGAGGTGTGCTGCCCTCCCCACCAGTAGAGTATATCAGATATCAGACATTTCTGCTAGCAATCTGCCTGGCTTCTTGAATGAGCTGCAAAACAAATCAGGTCATTTCAAGCATCTGTATCCCAAGCAGGAAGTCCATGACAATGTTCTGGAGATTTTTCTACAAGAATGTGGTTTAGCAGGACCTATGCATCCCATGGACGTGGACAGGAAATGTTCTTTTTACTCCCGAGTGTCTTCCAGACCCTTTTGTAATCAACCATTGAAGGACAGAGATGTGCTCATGTCAGCCATGCATGGACTTTCTACACAGTTGTTATGAAAGATTAAATAGGTGATGATCATTCTGACAGCTAAGCATAGGATAACCATAAGGCACATCTCACATAATTTAAATTTTCCTGTTGATCTTCTCAACCATCACTAAAATCTGGGGTTCTTACTTTTTTTTTTTCTTCTTTTTTATTACTGTCTTTTCATTTTCTTTCCTTTCCTTTTCTTTTTTTTTCTCCTTTCCTTTCCTTTCCTTTCCTTTCCTTTCCTTTCCTTTCCTTTCCTTTCCTTTCCTTTCCTTTCCTTTCCTTTCCTTTCCTTTCTTTTCCTTTCTTTTCTTTTTTTTTCTGTTTTCCTTTCCTTTTCTTTTCCTTTCTCTTCCTTTTCTCTTAATTTTCTTTTTTCTCTTTTCCTTTTTTACTTTTTTTTTTATCCTAATGGCCAGAGAATTTTCCCCCTTTAAATACATATTCTAATTAATAGATGAACAAAAAGCAAACTGATATGACCAAGTAGACTTCATTTGCTGTGTGATACACAGAAAAGCCAGTTTTCCTTTCCTTGGCCTCATTGCAGTTCTGATTTATTTCCTGGATGATGCTTGGGTTCCTTTCTCAGCTCAATCTATTTGACAGCTGTTTCAGCACTGCACTTCCAGGCTGATGGCTTCTTTGTTTCTGTTGATAGCACAGTAATCGTATCTTGAAGGGTTTGTTAATATTTCCCCTCCTTTATGTACTAGTTTTCAAGTAGGATCTGACTATCATGATTGTTGCCACTGTTTCTGAACAGTTTTTGCATGCTCAGAAACGGTACTTGAGCACTGAAGTGGTTGTGAATGTTCATCACAGGCCCTTCATAAGTTGCACTGATCTTGGACAGAGGTTTGTATTAAGAAAGAAAATGTCTGGAAGCAGAACATATGCAGTGCTAGACAGGTATTAAATCTATTATCAACTGGTTAAAGACCTCAAAAGGGTTCTATGTGGATATGCAGCAGTGCAACTTAAGAAATGGCATTTCCTGAGCTGAGAAACTTTCTATGAAATCCACATTCAGTTCACTTTGTAGAACTCATTGTATAATGAGCTCATCCCTGGATAGAAACCAGAGAAAAGTGGGTGAATTTGATATCAGTGCTCACAAGTCTCTTCAAGGAGAGGCAAACCAGTCCTAAGCAATGAAATACTGCTATCCTTTCACTTGTATGCTACGATTGCACAACTCTGACTTGTTAAAACCTCTTGTAAAAATACAAATCTCCATAATAAAGTTCTCATTCTGTCAATTCCTGTTATATTTTTTAATGTCTTTCCTCCTCTGTGGCTATTCAGATTTGGGCAAACACCCAGAAGACCATTCACAAATATGTTGCTGCAGGTTGATATCTGGCATCAAGATTCACCCTCTGAATTCACCAGGGAAATGCTATGGTATGAAATTCAGAGATATACATGGACACACAACAGTTTTCAATAAAAACAGAAATAAAATGTATTTTATACACTTTCATAACTTGATTTGACAGTAACAGCTACACATTCAAGATGAGTACTTAGGTGTGCTGGTAGACAAGAAGCTCAACAAGAGGCAGCAGTGTGCACTTGCAGCCCAGAAAGCCAAGCAGAGCCTGGGCTGCATCAGGAGAAGTGTGGCCAGCAGGTTGAGGAAGGTGATTCTCCCCCTCTACTCCAGTCTGGTGAGACCCCACATGGAATACTGCATCCAGTTGTGGAGCCCCTGGGACAAGAGGGATGTGGACATGCTGGAGTGTGTCCAGAGAAGGGCCACAAGGATGCTCAGAGGGCTGCAGCACCTCTGCTATGAGGACAGACTGAAAGAGTTGGGGCTGTGCAGTCTGGAGAAGAGGAGGCTCCCAGGTGACCGTCTTGTGGGCTTCCAGGATCTGAAGGGGACCTACAGAAAAGCTGGGGAGGGTTCTTTAGGCTGTCAGGGAGTGAGAGGACTAGGGGGAAATAGAGCAAAGCTGGAGGTGGGGAGATTCAGACTGGATGTGAGGAGGAAGTTGTTGAGCATGAGAGTGGTGAGAGCCTGGAATGGGTTGCCCAGGGAGGTGTTTGGGGCCACATCCCTGGAGGTGTTTGCAGCCAGGCTGGATGAGGCTGTGGGCAGCCTGATCTAGGGTAGGGTGTCCCTGGGCATGGCAGGGGGGGTTGGAAGTGGCTGATCCTTGTGGTCCCTTCCAACCCTGACTGATTCTATGATATGCTAGTAACTACAGCAGAGATTTTTCGGTACTCACTGCTAGTTTCAAGACAGACTTATACTGAAGCAGACTGGAATTAATTTAGAGCCCTTCAGACCCATCACTGAATCCTTCCATGAACTGGCCTTAGAAGCCAAGGTCTATGCCAAATACTCTGGATTTAGAATTATCCTTATATGAATGGAATTTGTTCACAATTTAAGCATGTATGATGCACTGTCTGAGCTCAGTGATCTGTCAGAACAATTGCAGACAATAGACATTACACTGCCAGCAGCTGGCTCACAGTTTTTCAGGACAGGATTCGATTTCTGCTTGCATTGATGTTAGTTTAGGAGTAGATGCAATAAAGATGGCAGTGCCAAATAAAATTGTACAGTGAAAACAGGGATATGCATGACAGCAAAGCTGTTAAGATCCTTGTAGCAAAATTAGAAGCTTGGCGAGCAGTTAAAAAGCAAAAAAAAAAAATACCTGGCATATGAAAGTGAGACTTTTTAAGTCTAAATCATACCCAAACATCTATTTTCTTGCAGATTAATTCTGTATTGTAGTCTTCCCTGATCAAACACTGAACCCATGCTAAGAATGGGCAGAATCACTTTCAAAATGTGGTCTAAAATTGTTGTTTCGTAGTAACTATTTCAGTAAGTTTAATTCTCCCATAGAACTCAAAGATGTCTGTAAAGAGAAGTGTCACAGAAATCCCTAATGTCTGATCAGCCAATCCTAAAGTTTTCTCTCTTTTTTTTTTCCCTAAGTACTTAGTTTAACAGCCTCTGGCAGATTTATTTCTGTATGTGGACACAATTCCATTTTTCAAGCAGAAACTTCTGGCAATGCATCTGGCAAAAACACTGTGAATATTTTCTTGTATGATCTACATATTTGCACTCCTTGTAAAATATTAATGGAATAGAAATGCATATGTAAGAAGGTAATACTTTGTCCAGCCATTAATTTAATCTGACAATAATGTCACTCATAAGGAAATGGCATCCATTAGTGGTTTCATGGCATACAAAGGCCTTATTTCTGCATCACTCCGTCTGTTATTTCCACTCTGTGCTGACAGTTAGACCTCCTTCCATAGGATGAAATTTTGAACAGCATCCTTACTGCTTTAACTGAGACAGTATCCATCAGGAACTTCTGCATCATTTATAAATGTTCCATGTCCCCTGCTGAGTGTTTGATGATGCTTTGGTTTCGATTCAGGAATACTCAGTCAAACCCCAATTCCAACAACATGAATCAACAGTAGCATTTAATATATTTGAGAGAGTTTATGCACCTGCATGCACACTTAAGCTAATCTTTCATCTCCAGAAACTTAAAAGAGCTGCCGTTTTTTTTCACTGAAATAAAAAGCTTACTCCAGTAACACATTTGGGTACTGAGAGAACTGGCAGATGAGGTGGGGAGATTGAGATTGGATGTGAGGAGGAAGTTCTTCAGCATGAGATTGGTGAGAGCCTGGAATGGGTTGCCCAGGGGGGTTGGTTGGGGCCACTTCCCTGGAAGTGTTTGAGGCCAGGCTGAATGAGGCTCTGTCCAATCTAATCTAGGGTAGGTTGTCCCTGGTCATGGCAAGGGGGTTGGAACTAGATGATCCTTGTGGTCCCTTTCAACCATGACTGATCCTATGGTTCTATGATTCTCCTTTTGCCATCTGATGTGCCCAGGCAGCAGTAAGCATGCAGTCTCTAGGAGCCTTACCACTGATCCCAGCAAAGCCAACTTTTTTTCCCAAAAAACTTCTGTGCAGCACAAAGTTAGCAGAGATTGATGGTGAGTAGTATCCCAAAGGGGGACTTGGGGGGAAGGTTGCTTTTTCTAGTGAATCAGCAGAATGGGAGGCATAATGGCCTTGCCTTTTAGTTCCTGTGTATGAATCTCTGCAGGGCAGTGCCTGTCATCACTCAGATGTCAGATGCTGTTTATAACTACGATGGAAACATAACATAGACAAAATAGTATCATTACTTTCTCCCGAGGCTGGATATGCATGGTTTAGGTTAAGCTATTTTTTCACTGCTTCCCTTGGTGCCAACACTGTATCAGCAGTCTGGTGAGCTGCCTTTAAAAAGTTTTGTCTGTGTAATTTGGGCAGTTGCTCTCTCAACAGGTGACCAAAAGACCACAGTGTGTTCGAGTGCAGAGGTTTTCACAGCACAGGTGTAACATAGAATCATAGAATGGTTTAGGTTGGAAGAGACCTTAAAGATCAGCATGGATCAGAAAGCACCACACTGGCTTTGCTGAAAACCTGCTGCTTTTAATGACACCCAATACCAGTGCTGGTGGTCAGAGAGAAGTTATCTTCTCTATTCAGCATCTCTGTGCCCGTTGTGATTTGCTGAGCATTCAACTTTCCTTGTTTATCTGTTAGACTGAAGACTTCTGCTCTTTATTGACATTCTTTCTATGAAGCTATTCCACAAATTTGGACAATTCCTTCCACTTTCCCCAGTGCCTTCAGTACTGCCACATCACTGTAAAGTGAGAAAGAGAAATCACAGCCAGTATTCAAGTCTGAATGCAGTCAAGACGCAGTACGAATTTACACAGTGGCATGGAAATGCTTTGTTTTATTCTCCTTGATAATTCCTGACATTTAATTTGGCCATTACTGAGCATATTTCTCTAGAGCCAGCAACTGTGTACTCATTTTTCTGAAATGATCTTCATTATGAGGCTGCCAACTGTGAAATTAGAAGTGAAAAAGTAGTGTTTCCTCCTAACATAGATGTTTTGTCAGTGGATTATTTAAATGTGAAGATTTAGTTTCACTGTTCAGGCTTGTAGTGTTCTGTGTTGTGATTTCTTGATGTTCTATCTTGATTGCTGCTTCCCATTCATTTTTTTGTTGTTTGGTTTTGGTTTTTTTCCCTCTGCAATTATGTGTGTATTTCTTTAACCTTTTTCTATTGATTCAAACCTCTCACAGAACTGTGCAACTATCTTTGTCCTGGCATTGGGACTGCCATCAAAGAAAACATTTGAAGCACTTTCCTATAGCTTTTAGTATTATAAAATTAATAAGTTATGATATATTGGGATAGTTTTGTAGATATGTAATAATAGATCAGATACAGCAGTGGCAAAATCAGCTTCAAGTTGTGTCCTATGTTGCCTCATTTATGTGACTCACAGCATGTCCTGGAGCAAACAGCAGTTTAAGCATCGTGGTCACTCAGCACTATTTTTCCTGCTGTTTCTATCCACTGTGTCCATGCTACCATAGCCTTTTGTCATGTGGATTATTTACCTTTTATCAAGCTGTCTAAAACTCCCAGATCATTTTGTGCAGGCCACCCCCATTAAATATAGCAAGGGTGACATTTCCCTAGGTGCAGAGGTCAACATAATGTTTATGCATCACTTCAATTTTATTGCAACTCCCACCTGAGGCCTTCATTCAAATTTTCTAAATAACTCTGAATAACTGACAAACCACAAACTCCACTAACTTCAGTAGCTGTTTGCCACATTTGGAAAAATTGATGTGAAATGCTTCCTTTTTGATTTGATGCCTTTGTTATCTAAACAGAGGTATCTGGATTTGCCTTGTTCATTGCAATTCTGGAGCCCCCAACCCAAGAAGGACATGGAACTGTGGGAGAGAGTCCAGAGGAGGGCCACAAAGATGATCAGAGGGTTGGAGAAGCTCTGCTATGAGGACAGTCTGAGAGAGTTGGGGCTTTGCAGCCTAGAGAAGAGAAGGCTTCCAGGAGACCTTAGAGTAGCCTTCCAGTATCTGAAGGGGGCTACAGGATGGCTGGGGAGGGACTATTCACAAGGTCTTGTAATGACAGGATGAGGGGGAATGGGTTTAAACTGGCAGAGGGGAGATTTAAACAGGGTGTTAGGAAGAAGTTCTTCACAGTGAGGGTGGTGAGACACTGGCACAGGTTGCCCAGGGAGGTTGAGGCTGCTCCCTCCCTGGAGGTGTTCAAGGGCAGGTTGGATGACGCCTTGAGCAACCTCTTCTAGTGGGAGGTGTCTCTGCCTATGGCAGGGGGTTGGAACTGGATAATGTTTGATGTCCCTTCCAACCTAAACCATTCTGTGATTCTATGATTCCTTTCTCTCGTTCTGTATTTAAGTATTAGGTCTCACTTCAAACACATCAATGAGGAGTAGGTTCAGGACCAATGCACTAAGATGGAATCAGAAATACATTACCAACCCACTGGCTTTAGCCCTGCCTGCAGATGGCTCACACAAAGCCTAAAGGGCAAGCAGGAGCATTCAGAAGGAAGTGAATGACTTCCTTCCATGCTAAGCATTTCCCCTTTCTGGAGATTATTCCTGCTGCTGGCATCCTCTTGCACTGCTGCTTTGGGAACAGGGTAACAGTTGTGCTGCCTGAGGCACTGGAGAGCAGCTGGAACTCGATTCCATGCCACCCTGCCTGCTGTCACACGATCTGAATGAGCTTGCTTTAGAATCAGTTCTTAATAGCTGAACATCTGGTTACTTTGGAATATCTTTTTTCTATCAATATATGTGAGCTGGGCTGCATTAAGGGAAGTGTTGCCAGCAGGGCAAGGGAGGGGATTCTGCCCCTTTACTCTGCTCTCCTCACACCCCACCTGAAGTACTGTGTGCAGTTCTGCAGCCCCCAGCACAGGAAGGACATGGAACTGTTGGAGAGAGTCCAGAGGAGGGCCACAAAGATGCTCAGAAGGCTGCAGCAGCTCTGCTATGAGGACAGGCTGAGAGAGTTGGGGGTCTGCAGCCTGGAGAAGAGAAGGCTTCCAGGAGACCTTAGAGTAGTCTTCCAGTATCTGAAGGGGCCTACATGAAGGCTGAGGAGGGACTGTTCACAAGGTCTTGTAATGACAGGACAAGGGGGAATGGGTTTAAACTGGCAGAGGAGACGTTTAAATGGGATGTTAGGAGGAAGTTCTTCACAGTGAGGGTAGTGATACACTGGCACAGGTTGCCCAGGGAGGTTGTGGCTGCTCCCTCCCTGGAGGTGTTCAAGGCCAGGCTGGATGAGGCCTTGAGCAACCTGTTCCAGTGGGAGGGGTCCCTGCCTATGGCACAAGGGGGTTGGAACTGGCTGAGCTTTGAGGTTCCTTCCAACCTAAACCATTCTATGACTTTATGATTCTATAACGGAAAAAAAAACCAAGGAAAATACTTTTTACTTAATAACTGCAAGCAGGAGTTCATAGTTTCTAAAAGTTCTCCATTCATACACCTTTTCCCAGTTTTATGTGTGAAGTTTCACAAGTCCTGCCTTTCCATCCCTAGAATCATGGTTTCTACCCATACTTGCTATATGTGCACAGAACAATAGAGAGTCTTGGCAGAGTTCAGTGCTCTATCAAAGCTAACACACTTTTGCCAAAAGAGAGGAAATCTCTCTCTATTGTTTCTGTTGCTGTAGGTGGAGTAAACAGATCTTTAGGGAGTCCCTTATTGCTGTAGGAAGTCATTACAGAATGGAATTACAGCAGAGAGTACGGGAATATTTCCTCAGAGTTTAGTGGAACTTGAAAGCTGTTCAGCTCACTTCATAAAACCTTTATGCATCCTGTGCCACTGCACACCAAACCATGTTGAAGAGCACAAGTTAAGTTCAGATCAGCTGGATGTTTCTCAATCAGAAAGCTTAAAAATAACCCCCTATGGCACAGGGGGGTTGGAACTGGATGATCTTTGAGGTCCTTTCCAACCTAAACCATTCTGTGATTCTATAATGCACTGGAGAGAAGACTGATAATACAGGTTTAGGACATGATTACACTAATTAAAAGGCAGGGAGTTGGAACTGGATGATCTTTGAGGTCCGTTCTAACCAAAACCATTCTATGATTCCATATTTACAATCTATCACAGATATTTACATATATATACAGTAAAAATAGAGAAACACCACAGCCCTCCCAGAGATCAGAGTCCCTAAGAGGGGTTCCCAACCACTCTTCCTCCTTCACCCCAACACCCAGTCTTGTCCCAGTACCTATCTTCCATGCCAGGTAAGCAAGGAAGATTGGCCAGGGGAGGTTAGAAGCAGGAATTGATTATTTAGGTCACACAGATTCACGCAGAAGCCACAGACAGGGATCAGTGCCCAGAGCTCAGACCCGAGCAGCTCTGCCTTATCTATGTTTGGGTTCTTACTTTTGTATCAGTCAGCAAATGTATGAGTGAAGGAGAATCAGCAATGTTTCCCTTTTTCTCAGCCTATAACCTAATTTCTCTTATTAAAATACTCCAATGAGTCTCAAACCAGCACAGGTGTTGATTATCTTTCTGTCTTAACGCTTGAGTCACGCAGTCCTACAGAGGAATTTTTAACCCACTTTTCAGTTAACGACTATATAAAAATATTTTACGTTGTCCAAAACAAGAGCTCTGGTAAACAATTTGGGGTTTTGTTTTTTTTTTTTGTTGCAGTTTATGAGAGCAAAGAGAACCACTTAGAAATCTAATTACACAGTAATATTTTTCTAGTATGATTCATAATAGTGCTTCATATTTAGTTTTATGTCACTTCGGAGACTTCCTGTACTTTTTTTTCCAAAACAGAAACGTAAGAGGATTTCCAGTCTGATACATACGATTAGCAGTGGGTGTTATTCTACTCCTACCAGAATGTTTTGGTTTCTTCCCGAGTTGTTTTCGTTTGTTTCTCGGTTTGTTTCCTTTCCACCCTGTACTGCTGTGTCCCTGCCCGTGGCAGGGGGGCTGGAACTAGATGATCCTTGTGGTCCCTTCCAACCCTGATTCTACGCTTAAGCTCGTAAGCTTCCTTAGCTGGAACACTACGGAATTTATCTGCAGTTTGGGAAAGGACATCGCTTCGTAAACCACACGTTTGTGATACAACGGCAACCACTGCCATTAGCAGCATCAAAACCTTCTGCTACCGCTTTAGAACAGGTGGGACTGGACTCCAACCTCCCGAAGCGAGAGGTCCCATCCGCATGCTCGCTGCCTACACAAGCTCGGTGCGACGTGTACACCCCACAGCCGCCCTTTTCCTGACAGCTACGGATTTGGCCTCGGCGTGGAAAAACGGAGGAGGGAAAGCAGCGCGGAGCTGGCGGTGCTGGTCCCGCAATACCCCTGCGGGCGTCCGGCGCAGCGCTGCGCCCTCACCGCTCGCTGCACGCATTGCCCGCAGCCGCTTCAGGAGCTCCAGAGGCTGCTGGGGGTAATCCAGAGGCAGGAGTGAGTTTTCCGAAGAGCAACTGCGGTTGAGTTCATCCCTACCCTAACCAAACTTTTCACGGAACCTAAACCAGGCTCCTAACGGCGGCTGTAGCTGTTGTGCTTGCTGCTCTGCTCCCTTTTGTGCGTCCTGCGCAGAACACAAGCGAGGTTTTTCCTAAAAGCACAAAAGAAAACGCAAATTCACCGCGCACAGGTCCGGTTTGACGTCAGTGCTGCATCTGCAGCCGCTTGAAAACGCCACAACGAAGCGGCTGAGGTGGAGTTTGAGTAGTAACAGTAAATGACTCTGGG
>VWZI01006478.1:191386-203267 GCA_013396835.1 Psilopogon haemacephalus
GGCCCGCTCGCTGCAGGGGCGGGGCGAGTCTCGCTCGATGACTCGAGGTGCGGGAAGCGCTGCCTGGTCGCCGCCAGCCCAGAGCCATCGCTGCCGGAATAGTTCCCCCCTCGCTAGCCCGGAGCCCGCATCGCTGTCGGGGGAAGGAGGATGGTGAGGGGCGGTTGAGACGGGCTGGTTCGGGACCGGACGCGTCCGCGCTCCCTGCCCGGGTTGCGGAGGGAGCTGAGGGAAAGAGGGAGGGCGCGAAGGAGGGAGCGGGGCCGTGAGTAAGCAGTTCCCGGGCCACGCGGGGCCGGGCTTGCCGCGGGCCGATGCCGGCCTGGGCCTCGCTGCCGGGGCCCGGGCTGCCCGGGGAAGGGGGCGGCCTCGCTCCGCTCTGCGGCACGGGCGGTGTCCGGGCAGCTTGGCGTGGGAGTGCGGTGCCGGCGAGGGGGGGCCGCGACCCCTTCGGCCCGGCCCGGCGTGACGCTGCAGAGAGGCGGGCGATGGCTGCGCCGCTGCCCCGAACGGCGTCGGACGGGCAAAGCAGCATCGTTATCCCTGGCCGAGAGCTGGGCAGGCGAAACGGGGAGCGAGGCAGGCACGGGGATCTCGCCTTTTCGCTCTTGCCGCTTCCCCTGCGCGGACCCGGGGCTGAGGCAGAGGGGTTGCTGCCCTGGGACTCGCAGCGTGTGCTGCTCGCTGAGTGGGGGCTCTTGCTCTGAAACGAAAAGAATTTGGACTGGAGAACGGGCCCCAGCTTCAGGCCTGGGAACAAATACTTAGCCTGAAAAGCCCCGCGAAGAAAGTGGACCAGAACTTGCCCCAGGAATGCTCTTTCTGCCAGCATATTGGCTATACTAATGAGCTTTACTTTGTCCATTTCAGTTTCGCAACCAGTACGACAATGATGTCACAGTTTGGAGCCCACAGGTAAAATCTTTACGAACTTGTTGACTGGCTTTTTTTGCTTGCTTTTTGTTTTTTGCTCCTGCAGCTGTGGTGTGGCAGTAGTATGGGTTGCATTCAGGTGCCTAAAGCTCGCAGCTCGCCGCTCCCTTCAGAAAGCAGCAAGCACATTGCTGAGCTTCTGCTCTGTGGTGCTTACTTAGGTGGGCCCTGCTGTCTCAAAAGTGCTCAATGCAGTTTCCAAATGTACTTTTGAGCTGCTAAATAGATGCTGTCATCATTGAGGGTTGGACTAGGTGGTCTTTGAAGATCCCTTTCAACCCAAACCGTTCCACAATCAATTTACAGGCCTAGAATAAAAGAAGTAAGTTATGAAGAAGCATGAAACCAAGCTTAACTCTCATCCATGTGAGGCTGTTGTTAGGTCATTCTGTCTTTCCTTCCCTAGCTAGTACTGGAAAGGAGCTATTTAGTTTACGATTGGGAAGAGCTTTCTTTTATTATTAAGAACTTTGCAGTATTCAGATTGTTCAGAACAAACCCAAATTATTGAAAGTTAGTATCTAGTGCTTAAGTGGGAATATGCTGAGTACTTCAGGTATGACATAACAGCACCTCCTTCTGTGCATGCAACTTTGACCACCTTGTAAGCCCCCTTATTTGCATGACTATACCCATATGGTCACCTGTGACATGGAATCTGAGATACTGATTTTTTTTGTTCTATGAACTCGCAGGTCTTTCTTGTCTAAACTGAAATGCTCCCTGTTGAATAAATGCCCTGTGCAGAGCTTGTCATTTCACTATAGGAGCTGCTTTATTCCACTCCATAACTGGCAGAATGCAGCTGTGGGCTGTGGTTAGCAATTCCAGCAGTTGCAGAGTGACAGTGGGCATGCTGACTGCTTGACAAAGGCCAGCCAAGGAGAATGCAGAAAATCAGATACTTTGCCCTCAGTGATTGCATTGAAAGGATATTGTCAAAGAACTTGTGGGGACTTAACTGTCTTTAAGACCTCTTCTCCTCTTTCAGGCTTTGCTGCAGTTGACTAATAACGTGTTCAGAAGTTGTTAGGGAAAGGATGGTGAGACACAACAATTGTATAAGACTCATTTCTTCAGGAAACTCAAAAGTTAAGCATCCTGTCTTCAGATCATATTGGGGCAAACACTGATTCTTGTGAAGACAGTGAGAGAAGTCTTGGAGTTGTTATAATGTTTATTTTCTACTGTCCATTTTCTAGTTTTATTCTCCTCAATAATGAGTGGCTCAGATGATAACGTTACTGGTTAATGGTAAGGCATTTGCAGAAGGTAACTGAGGAAGTCTTCTAGTTGTAGGATTAAGCTGTTAGGCAGTAAGCATAAACGTTCTGAAAATCAAAAAACCACTGGAAATTGATACAGAGGATTAACTTCAGAATTGCTACCTTTGGTTTTTGTTCTGTAGGGCCGAATTCATCAAATAGAATATGCCATGGAAGCTGTGAAACAAGGCTCAGCTACTGTGGGGCTGAAGTCGAAAACACATGCCGTGCTGGTTGCTCTCAAGGTAACTTGAGGACTGTAAAGTTGGTAGAAAAGCTTTGGTTTGGCAAAACTGTTGTGCAGCCTGAGTTTTTGTGCGTAATGTAAATCCATCCAATCCCAGCTTCCTTTTGCTTGAGTACCAGTGTAGAGCTATAAATGTTTCCAGTACCTATGCAAAACAGCTGTTCACAAAATGAAGGAAATGAGTGAAAGAGTTTTTTTTTTTTTCCCTTTGAAAGATGTTTCTCTCTCTTTTTTTAATCTAGTTATTAAGTTGTAAAACTATTTTGCTTTCCAAAGTGCACATCTGCTCTTTCATTCTAACAATTTGCTACCAAAGTGGAAATTTCTTGTCTGCTGTTGCGAGTTTATAATGACTTTTTTACTGTTGCTGTTTCATTATCATGTTCAATTCCTGGTGTAAATGTTAGCAGATTTCTTCAGAGTGTTTGGCAAACTGTTCAGTCTGCCGCATAGCCTTCTCCTTTTATGCACAGAGAGCACAGTCTGAGCTGGCAGCACATCAGAAAAAAATCTTGTACGTTGACAACCATATTGGTATCTCAATTGCTGGACTTACTGCTGATGCAAGACTCTTGTGGTGAGTATCTGAAGTTGTTGACATACACAGACAGTTCTGCAACAATGAGTGAAAGTTCATTTGTAGACTATTGCGAATGAAATTTTATGGCCAGCTAAGGATCAGTCTGGAGTTACAGCTCTGTTGTACTATGGCAAAGACCTCAGCCTGAAATTCTGACTTTAACTATTCTGATTTTAACTATTTGGCAGAATTTATTTTTTTTTTTGGCCCCAAATTTTTGCTCTTTGGTTTTGTTACTAGCAAGAGTCCTGCCTGGTTTCCTAAGTGTGATGAGGTTTCCAAGCAGCCTGAGAAAATGCATCACTTAATTCCCTCTAGCAGCAGTTTCTGTGTACGCACATGGAAGAAAGTTATTACAGTTATACCCTGTGACTCCTTCAGAGGGACTTGCTTTCTTCTTACTGGTCACAGAGCTTCACCAGATAAGGTAAATGTACACAGAAGTAGGAGGTTTTTGTCAGTTTGATAGGAAAGGACAAAAGAGACATTGGAAGAAGAACAAATTTCAATTGCTGTAAGGTTGCAAAGAAATGTAACCATTTCACCATGGCTCTTTTCCAGATGATCCTTCAGTTGCCTGCATGAACTTCTACCTTCTTTGCATTTGTACTGCTGAAATACTGCAATACCCTGTCAAATGTGTGGTCAGCTTTCTCAATGACGATTACAGGTCATGATGAAATGAAATTATGTAATGCCTTTGACCCTTTTTCTCAGTGAGCAGAGGCTGAAACAGAAAGACACTTACCTTAATGGACAAATAATGAGACAGAAACTCGCTGTGACTTTGATCTGTGCATTGGTTTGATTTTGGTTGCTTTTTCTTTTTTCCCTTTTTTTTCCTCCTAGCAATTTCATGCGTCAGGAGTGTCTGGATTCTAGATTCGTGTTTGATAGACCTCTCCCAGTTTCTCGCCTAGTGTCACTAATTGGAAGCAGTATCCTTTGTCTATAATGCTTTTAGAGCTTTTCACTTGTCCATATCTGTATGGAAAAGTGATTTTGATCTCTCTCAGCTTAAAAGTTGTGTTTAAATTGAGAGAGTAAATTCGAAGGTAATCTTTCTTTATTCATTTTGCTTGTGTATTCTTTCAGAGAATATCCCATAACATTCACTGAGCTGGTAGAGAAGCCATCAAGTGATATGCAGCATTTAACAGAGCACTGTTTGTTCCACAGCCCTGCATTTCTGGAACAGGGAGAGGATAGATGGCTGCACTGATCACAGGAGGTGCTTACTCACGTTTCTGTGACAAATTCTGTCTCACATGGACTGTTGCAGAGGCTTCATGTTCTGTTACTGGGTGCCTAGGAGAAAATTCAGAGAGACAAGAAGTGAAATGAGGCTCTGCAGCATTAGCTGAACTCTTTGTGTTACTTGGTTGAGTGCACTCCTCAGTTACTTCACTTTGGGATGAAAAAGAAGTCAGTATTCCAAGTAAGTCATAGAATCAGTCAGGGTTGGAAGGGACCACAAGGATCATCTAGTTCCAACCCCCCCTGCCATGCCCGAGGACACCCACCCTAGATTAGGCTGGACAGATCTCTCCAGCCTTGCCTTAAACACCTCCAGAGAAATGGCCCCAACCACCTCCCCTGGGCAACCTGTTCCAGGGCCTCACCACTCTCATACTGAAGAACTTCCTCCTCACATCCAATCTGAATCTCCCCACCTCCAGCTTTGCTCCATTCCTCCTAGCCCTCTCACTCCCTGATAGCCTCAAAAGTCCCTTCCCAGCTTTTCTGTAGGTCCCCTTCAGATACTGGAAGCCCACAAGAAGGTCACCTGGGAGCTTCCTCTTCTCCAGACTGCACAGCCCCAACTCCTTCAGTCTGTTCTCATAGCAGAGGTGCTGCAGCCCTCTGAGCATCCTTGTGGCCCTGTGCTCCAGATGTCCACATCCCTCTTGTCCCAGGGGCTCCAGAACTGGATGCAGTACTCCAGGTGGGGTCTCATTAGGGCAGAGTAGAGGGGGAGAATCACCTCCCTGGCCCTGACGTTTATTTCTTTGAACTCAGCCTTCACACTGCAAAAAGGTTTTCAAAGACTACATAGAGATTCTGTTGCATCACTGCTTGGCTTAGGAAAATGTTTTGGGCAATGAACGTGTTCTTTTGAGATTATTTCCTTAAGTTAGGTAAGAAACTCAGATACCAACGCAGCGTTATGGCAGAAGACCGTACGGTGTAGGACTGCTCATTGCAGGTTATGATGTAAGTAAGCTCTGCTAGTTACTACTGGGCTAAAAGAAAATGTGCTTAATGCAGTTTGACATAACTGTGGTGGTTTAGCAGTTAGGTGCCCCCTCCCCCCCCAACTGTGAAATAACCCAGGCTAGGACTCAGTTGGCTGGAAGGAATGAAGCTTTATATTTACAGCTTTGCACAATAGACAGGCAGATATTTATAAGGTGTAACAGATATTTACAGATATATACAGTGAAAAGGTACTACAGAAATACCACAGCCCTCCCAAAGATCAAAAATGCCTAAGAGGGGTCACCAACCACCCCTACCACCTTCCCCAGTCTTATCTCACCATCTCTTTTATGCAGTAGATAGGCAAAGGTAGATCAGCCAGGGGGGATTAGCAGCAGGAAAGAAGTTAGTGGAATTATTCAGATTCAGCTACAAAAGGAGAAAGCCATGCAGGAGCAGCCACAGCGCAAAGTAGTCTGACTTATCTATATTTGTGTTATAACTCTTAAAACATTTTTTTTTTTCTCATTCTCAGTAAAGCTATGAGTGAAGTAGCATCATCTGTTTTCCTCTCTCAGCCCATACATTCAAATCCTCCAATTAGTTCAAACCAGCACAATAACAAATAGATGCTAAGAGGGGAAGATAGAAGGAAAAGATAGACTCATTAAAACTTGCTGAATAAGGAAATAATTTTCTCTATCTTACCCTAAAACACAACCTATGAAAATGTCTATTAATAGCTAATCCTACCTACACTTACCAGGTATGCATTTACAAAAAGGAAGAATTTTAAGGTGCAAAGATTATATTTTTTTGTGTTTTAAGGGCTCAAATTGTCGATCCTGTGATGACTAATTGTTTTCCTAATGATTATGGAGCTTTACAAACTATTTTAAATAGTTTTTTATAAAAAATGGATATGGAAATCAGTCAAAAATGATATTTGTTCGTGTTTTAAGGGCTCAAAATGTCGATCCTGTCATGACTAATTATTTTCCTAATGATTATGGAGCTTTACAAACTATTTAAAATACTTTTTAATAAAAAAATGGATACAGAAATCAGTCACTGGCTTGTCTCTTGTTTAACTACAAGAATTTGCTTAATGCATCAGCCACAGTATATCTGGGCTTAAGATTTTTTTTACATGAGGAAGATTGAGGGGAAACTGCCATCTTGCATGGCATGCTAAAATCTAGAGCAGGTTTTTACTTTTGTGCAGGTAAGTGGGAATGTGTGGAGAGTTATCTACTGCAAGCCATGAAGTGGGAAACCTACATAAGCACAGTACAGTTTCTGGAACAGAGAAAGAAGTGGGGTTTGTTGCCAGCTATCCTCAGACTAAAACAGCATTTCAGTGAACTAAATGTAAACACAGAGTTAAATTTTTTTCAGTTTGCTGTTTTCTGTAACAGCTTTGAAGGAATTGTGCAATAACAGTGTATAAGCAGTATAAAATACTTAAGTGTGTGTGTGTGAGCATATATATTGCGTCATGAAGCAAAACTGTGTTTTGGGAAATGTGTTCCAGCAGCAGGCTTGGTATCAGTTGGTACATCTGTTTCATGCTTTGTGGATTTTTTTTTTCTCTTTGTAGGATATGGGTCCTCACATTTTCCAGACTTGCCCCTCTGCAAACTACTTTGACTGCAAAGCAATGTCCATTGGTGCTCGGTCACAGTCAGCACGAACTTACTTGGAGAGACACATGACTGAATTTGCTGAGTGTGAGTAATGAAAGTCTGTCTGTCTAATGCTCTTTATCAGGTACACAGCATTTCTCCTACTGCTCTGTTGTTTGGCATTTAGTAAGGTAGGAAGCTAAGTTTAGTGAGCTAAGTTTGGCCTAAGTGTAAACCTACGTGAAGGCAAAAGCTGTAAGGAAAATTATATCAAAGTTCATGTCTAGCATCTTGATGCTTATTGCATCTAATTAAAAAGAAAAGATCAAAAAAAGCAGAGAAAAATATAAAAACTTCTGCCCCCAAAAAGACCAATTCTTTCTGTGTCAGAGCAGGGATAGTATATAAGTGGTGCTTTCAAAATGGTGAATTAATTCTTCTGTAAAATGGTGATGAAGAGGCTATTGAATGGCTTCTTGGGGGGAAAAAAGATTGTGTGATTATCACTGGGCTGGAGACAGGGCAGGTGCCAAATCCAGATCAATTTGACCTTAAATCTACATTTAAGGGGTTAGTTTCTCAAGGTGTACTTCTACAACTAACTCTGATCTGTACCTGAAATACTTGAGGAGTTCTGGAAGTCAGGCTAGCTATGGTGTTTTTGTAGTTGTCAGTTAGGAGTGGGAAGAATGTCTAGACATACACCAGATATTTAATAAATGTCTTCCTGATTTTAAGGTAATCTTAATGAGCTAGTTAAACATGGACTGCGTGCCCTGAGAGAGACTCTTCCTGCTGAACAGGATCTCACCACCAAGGTAAATGCTGGGTGTCCTTGGCAAGAAATTTTACTGCCATTGCTATGAGAAATTACCATGGAAAAAATTCATGTAAGTTATGGCTGTCACCAAAATATGGAAGCTGATTACTGCTAGACACTATCATCTTAATCTAATATGTTGCCTTGTTATCTTCTGTTTCCTTAATTATCTCAGATTTAATTTTCTTCACAGAAATTATACTTCAGCTAAATTAGAGATTGTTAATTCCATTTTAAACTTTGATCACTGCTGAAGGTAACGTCACACAACTAGAATCACAGCTTTGTGTTGTAAGCATCATCAGCATCACAAAGTTGCAGAAAATTCTGACAATCAATTGAGGGAGCTGTTGAACAAGAAAATTCTAAGGATATCCATTAGTTGATGTTCTGCTTGTAGTCGATGTCCCCTTTTCCATGTTTTTTTATTATTATTATTCTTGGCCCACTTTGATTTCTAGAACTCAAAATGCAAAATTAAGATATAAATAGTTTTAAAAAATTGTTATTAAAGACAAAAACAGGAAGGAAATTTAAATCCTTGGAAAATGCCTTTACTTAGAAAGCTTTGAAACATGAGAGCTTTTGTAGGGAGTCAGTCTGCCCCTTGCCTTTTCTAGTATGAAAGACTCCCTTTTGGCAAATCAAAATTTCCTTTTTTCCTGATGTAGGCATGAGTCTCTTCATGATGGGAGGAAACTTTTACCAGTTTCACAGGCAAAAGCTGTAAAGCCACAGAGTTGCCAGCAGAAAAGTGATTCTCACTTCTTTTTCACAACTTTGCTTAACAGAATGTTTCCATTGGAATTGTTGGCAAAGACATGGAGTTTACCATATACGATGATGATGATGTAGCACCATTCCTAGAAGGACTTGAGGAGAGACCACAGAGAAAGGTATGTGGTTTAGATTTAAGTAGGCTTCATTGAAAGACAGCAGTTTCTGAAGTGTGACCTTTGTTAGAACATTTTAGCATTCTCAGCTATTCTGGTAGATTTAGGAGTGTGATTTTTGAAGTGTGTAGTTCCTACATGAAAACCACATAACCTTAGCTGGAGACTAAGATGCTCATTATGTTAATTTATGCTGAATTGTTGATAGGCCTTTCCAAAGTCCTGTCTTTTCTCATCTGTGATCAAGTTCTGGTTTCCATTTTACTGCAACATAATTGGCTACACGTGATTGTCATGCTTGCCCCAAGATGCATCCTTAGTCTCCTAATTAATGACCACCTCTGTCCTGCTTCATGCTTAATTTCACACAATCATAAAATGGTTTGAGTTGGAAGAGACCTCAAAGATCATCCAGTTCCAACCCCCCTGTGTCATAGGCAGGGACACCTCCCACTAGAACAGGTCGCTCAAGGCCTCATCCAGCCTGGCCTTGGTCACCTCCCAGGAGGGAGCAGCCACAACCTCCCTGGGCAACCTGTGCCAGTGTCTCACTACCCTCACTGTGAAGAACTTCCTCTTAACATCCCATTTAAATCTCCCCTCTGCCAGTTTGAACCCATTACTCCTCAGCCTGTCATTAGATGACCTTGTGAATAGTCCCTCCCCAGCCCTCCTGTAGGCCCCCTTCAGATACTGCAAGGCTACTCTAAGGTCTCCTGAAAGCCTTCTCCAGGCTGCAAAGCCCCAATTCTCTCAGCCTGTCCTCATAGCAGAGCTGCTACAGCCCTCTCAGCATCTTTGTGACCCTCCTCTGGACTCTCTCCAACAGATGGATACCACTGATATGTAAGCTGCTTGCTGAGATGAGTTGTATTGATGTACTCATGATGCTGAATCCAGATAAAGATGATTTATTAAGTGTTGTTTTCTGCCCATCTGTAAAACATATTTTTCCCCTCTTTTTAGCCTGCTCCACCTGCTGATGAACCTGCAGAAAAGGCAGAGGAGCCAATGGAGCACTAGTTGGTGGATGACTTCCTCTGTGTTAACGTGTATCTAATTATACAGGAAGGATTGTCCATTTGCTGGTAACTTTATCCTCACCTATATGCATTTTCTGCCAATACTTTGAGGATTATGCTTAAAAAGGAAACCAACCAACCCACCTATCCTTAAAAGGTAGACAGAAGGTCATAACTGGGTGTATTTTCTTTGACAAGAAAGGTGTAATCATTTTCTAAATAGTACATGATACTGTTTTTTAATGAAAAGCATACTGTCTTTAACTTGTAAGGACAAGTGGAAATAAAACACTTTCTTGGAATCTGCTGTGGGCTTGGGTTTTTTTAATCTGAAGGAACAACCATTGAAATCAAGGTGCTATCATCTAGTTGACCATTTGTCAGCGTGAGCATTTATTTACTGTACATAAAATGTGGTGCTTTTGGAAACTGTTGAAGGGAGAAGACTTCAGAATGCCCCCAAACCTACCAAATAGGTGTAGAACAAATAGAATGCAGCACGTTTCCCCAGGTTGTGTTGTCATTGTCTCAAACTCGACTTGAGAAGACATTGGCAATTGAATGTTTTACCAGCTCCATTGCACACTGAGGAAGCATGAAGCTGCCACACAGCTTGTGTTTTGGCTTTTTGAGTTCTCCACTTCAGTAAACCCCAGCTTGTTTGGAACTGAATTGGATTGCTTTATTTATTGAGAGGCACAAGCCAGCCAAGAGGTAGCAAAGGGCTTTTAGCACGCTAGTGGCCTAGATTGAAGGAAGAGGGAAGCACATACAATACCCATTACAGATCTCCTGAGCTATGGAGTCTCTGCATTGCTGCTAAACAGGCTCCCTAGGGTTCTTTGCCTTCAGTTTCCACTGCACTGGGACTGAGGGTACTGAGTGGGTGTTTGCAGTCAAGCCCAATCCAGCAAGGTCTGAGAACAACAATTTAGGGAGACCTGGCAGGGAAGCCAAATCAGTTGGTGCAAAATGGCTTTGACTCTGTATTTAAGCAAGTTTCCATCTTGGATCGTTGTGTTAGAATTATTCTGACTAAGGAACACACTGAAAAGGGGCAAGAAACAACTTGGAGTGGACTCACATAGGGGTTTGATTTCCTGCTCAATGTGGGGTTTTTTTTTGTTTTTTTAAAGGGCCGAAAATTTGCAACTTGTATTTATTAATGAATAAAGCATGGTGCTGTTTTGAACAGACTTCAAAGAGTGTGTTGAATCCCTGTAACTAGGTCAGCCATGAATATATAAAAATAATGCTACCAGGGCCATGTGCTGGGGTCTGAGCACTAGACAGCAGCTTTTAAATTATTTTCCTATTACAATATACATAAAGAGGAGTAATATTGTTTTTTTTCCCCTATTTGTTTTAATAGAAACCCAGCATAGTGGGGGAGTGGAAGAGGCTGCTGGAGATCATCTAGTCCCAACCCCCTTGCAAGGCAGGTTGCACAGGGACATGTCCAGGCAGGTTTTGAATCTCTCCAGCAAAGGACACTTCACAACCTCTCTGGGCAGCCTGTTCCAGTGCTCCAGCACCCTCAAAGAAGTTTCTCCTTATGTTTGGGTGGAACTTTACCTATTCTATTTTGTGCCTCTTGTCGTCTTGCTGGGCCCCATCCTCTTGACTTCTGTCCTTTAGATATTGATGTCGTGTTGTGGTGAGCCCCTCTCAGTTCTCTTTTCTCCGAGTTAAACAGCCCCTGCTCGCTCAGCATTTCGATGTAAGAGAAATGCTTTACTCCCCTCAGCATCTTCATTGCCTGTGCTTGACTCCTCTTGAACTGGAGAGCCCGGAACAGGGCGCAGTGACCTCACTAAGGCACAGTACAGGGAAGAACTCCCTCGACCTGCTGGACGCACTCTTCATAACGCATCTCAGGATGCCATTGGCCTTAGCACTGAGAGCAGATGGCGAACCTCGCCGCCAGCACGCCCAGCTCCTGCACAGCCTCCCCAGCCCGAGTGGCGGTGAGGGCAGGCGGCAGCCTCCGTGCCGCGGAGGCGGAAGTGCCTCCTCCCGCCCGGCAACGCGGAAATGGCGGGGCCACGGGCGGGGGTCCCACCCCTTTCGCCTTGTCATGCCGCTGAGAGGCGTGTCCCTCTAGAGCCGCCGTACTATCGATGTGGCCCGAGGAGGGAGCGGCTCCACGTCAGCCATCGCCGGAGCGGGAGCGCCGCGGGCAGAGCTCCGCACCGGGCCGGACTCGACCGCGCCGGGCCGCCGCTCCACCGGGTACGGAGCTTCGCGCCAGGGAAGCAGCAGCCTCTCTGGGTGGAGCGCAGGGCCGTCAGGGCCGT
>VWZI01006478.1:203632-241526 GCA_013396835.1 Psilopogon haemacephalus
TTTTTTTTTTTTTTTTTTTTTTTTTTTTAGCTTTCCCATTCTGTGTTGCAGGTCTGCATCAATGAAACGATGCTTTCTGAGGGCTTGGGTTCCTGAGGTGCCCCAGTTCACATGGCCTCTTCCAAGAGCGCGGAGCAGACCTGGCTTTTGGTCTTTCTGGCTGGTGTGAACTGTGTAGCTTTCCATTTCCTCACACAGGGACTCAGAAATTTTGTCACTGGAGAAGATTGCATTTGGGGGGATTGTCTGTTAGACTAAATTGTGATTTTTCAGGCATCGTTGCTTTTGAAGGAGGCAGACTTGGTGGTGGTTTTCCTGCTGTTGAGAAAACGCATGCATTTCAGATCTTTGTATGAGTAAAGATGCCTGGTCCACTTTTTACAATGATCTACTCTATGGTCTGTGTGAGTTGTTGCTGGAGATGAAGGTGCTAGCTGCAGGGCTTTGAGGCTAAGGTTTGGGTTTTGTGTTTGGTTTGGTTTTTTTTTCTTGTCTTTTTTATTTTCTTTTTTTTTGGGGGTTGGTTTTAAAATCACTGAGCCAGCTTTAAGGCCTTGCTAAAATGTATTAAATCTTGCAAGGTTTTAATGAGCCTAGTACGTGTTTCATAAATCAAGACCCTTTGCTCGGCACCCACCTCCCCCCCCACTCTCCTCTTGGTTTAATGAGGGTAAACTAGGAAATTGCTCTGAGCTGAAGCAAAATGCACCCAGAGAATATTGAAAAGTAATAGATTTTTAAATGTGGGGTGTTCTGGATCTCAGGCGAGGGTGGTTTGGGGTTTCTGGGCTTTTTGAGTTCTGAGCATGGGAAAAGTACATAAAAAGCTGCTGCTGAGGCAAAAAACCCAGTCTGTCTATATCTAAAAATGAGCAGGAGCTGTTTATGCAGATATTGATAAAGAACAAGTTTGAAGGATCTAATCCTTAAAAAGAATTCCTAACAGAAGCATCTTTAAAGGCACCACAGCCAATTACCTTTTTGGGATAGTAGTCTTAGTAACATTTCAGTTGTCTTATTTTCTTGTGTAGAGAGAGGCTGCAGCCCAAGTTAGCACAACTTGCTTGCTGCACTTTCAGCTGAGGTGCCCACTTGATGAGAAAAGGGACTTTGGTCACAGTATCAGCTTGTGTAGTGCCTCAAGTGTTCATTCAAACGTTACAACTGTGTCCAGCCTCCTCTTGCTTTCCTCAGTGGGGCAGCACTTTTAACCAGGCTGGGCATGGCTGTTTGTTGGTCTGTTGTCAAATTTTTTGGTGCTTTTTTCCCTTGTGATGTTTTTCAGTTGATTTTTGCAGCTTGGGTCATTTCACCCGCAGAGGCACAGGGCTGCAGGAAGGAATACCAAAGCCAGGAGGAGTAAATGAGGGAAAAGCTGCTACATGCATCCCTTCAGCTTCTCTCAGATGCCTTTACACTTCTGTTATCTCTGACTGTGCCCCAAGTATTGGAAAGAGTTCTTTAATTTGTTTTCTTTTTTTAAAATCTATGATAAATTTCATGCCTTTTTTTTTTTTTTTTTTTGTTTTGTTTTGGATGCTAAAGGAATATTTTAGAACAACAGAAAATCAAGAAGGCTTTTGAATGTGTCTTCTCAAGAAACCCAGCAATCCCTTCGAGTCATTAAGCCAGTTACGAAGGCATTTTTGTGTTGCTAACTTTGGTCTGGGTTTTGTTTGATTGTTTTTTAGGTTGTCTGAGGTTTGTGTCAAAATAATTCTTCCTTAGAGAAGAACTGGTGTAACCAAGAGCCATGACTGCTGCAGAGAACGTGTGTTACACGTTAATCAATGTTCCCATGGATTCAGAACCACCTTCTGAAATCAGCTTAAAAAATGACCTAGGCAAGTAATGGGCAATGGTTTGAAGGATGCAAACGAGTCACTTTGATGTTTGCTTTATTGATTTTTGAAGTGTGTGCATTCCTCATTTGAGAGACTTCTTGGTATTTATCTTAAGTGTTTTGGGTTTTGCTTTCCCCACCTCAGTCTGTGCAAAAAATCTGAAATGTTTTCTTGTCTTTTTGTTTAAAGAATACCTGCTTGGGCTAAGGCAGATACAAATAATGTCCTGATAAGAGAGTGTCTTACCACTTGTTCTATGCACTGTTCTGCCTTGTTGACCAAGAGGCTGATGTCAGTATATGTGTGACATCAGAGCTCCTTGTAGTATTCTGGCATAAAAGGCTGTTTAAATTTGAGTATTGAAACAGCTGTGAAATTTGTTGAACTTGGTTAATTCCAGTATGTTAATCCTAGAATTAAGTCTGGACTCCGTGCTTATTCTTTGAATTTCTCTTGCTTCCTTTTTATCCTTTTAGTAGAAGTAAGGGTGTGAATTTTATTGGTATGCTGTACTGCACTCCAGAGGGGCTCTGTGTCTGGTGACACTGAACATGAGTGTTCCTGTTAAACCGGTGGTGATGTCTTAGGCTTTCTGATTTCATCTCCTCCTCCTCCTCTAGAAAAAGGAGATGTCAAGTTGAAGACAGAGGCCTTGAAGAAGGTGATCATTATGATTCTGAATGGTGAAAAGCTACCTGGGCTTCTGATGACCATCATACGTTTTGTCCTGCCGCTCCAAGATCATACCATCAAAAAGCTCCTGCTTGTGTTTTGGGAGATAGTGCCCAAGACCACCCCAGATGGCAGGCTCTTGCAAGAAATGATCCTTGTGTGTGATGCATACAGAAAGGTAGTCCATTGTTTATTTCATTGCTTGTGTTCTTACACTGAGGACAGACTGTTGGGGGTGTTCAGTTTGGAGAAGAGGAGGCTCCCAGGTGACCTTCTTGTGGCCTTTCAGTGTCTGAAAGGGGCCTACAAAACAGCTGGGGAGGGACTTTTTAGGCTCTCCAGGAGTGAGAGGACTAGGGGGAATGGAGCAAAGCTGGAGGTGGGGAGATTCGGATTGCATGTGAGGAGGAAGTTGTTGAGCATGAGAGTGGTGAGAGCCTGGAATGGGTTGCCCAAGAAGGTGGTTGAGGCCACATCCCTGGAGGTGTTTGCATCCAGGTTGGCTGAGGCTGTGGTCAGGCTGATCTAGGGTAGGGTGTCCCTGGGCATGTCAGGGGGGTTGGAACTAGATGATCCTTGTGGTCCCTTCCAACCCTGACTGATTCTATGATTTTGGGTTATTTCTGGTCAGCATTTTCTACATGTTAGGTCTTGGTACTTCAAAGCTGGATAATTATGCATAAGCAACAGATCTAGTACCAAGGAATTTTTATGTTTTCTTTTGCTGTTAAGACTTAACAAAAATTTAGTGGTACTTGTTTCCAAGTCAGTAAACATCAAAGATGAGGGTAATTAATTAATGTCTTCATAGTGTCCTGGGACAAGCCATGGGTCATAAAAGGACAGTTTTTAAAATAGCCTCATTGTGGTATATTTAAGAAACTTCTTCCCAAAGGTAGTAAGTCACTTCACCTTCTTTGGAAATGGTCAGAAGCAGATGAACTTACATACACCAGAGGCTTGTATCCAGTGTGCAGGAGTGCTTGCAGGGTGGCTTTCCCAGCCCTAGAAATTGGAGAAGACACAACACAGAAGATAATTCCACAGGCTTTTTAAGTCTTACTGCACTGAAATGTAATGTGTTTTTAAATATTAGAAGGCAGCAGTATTTTAATAAGGTATTTAATGAGAAGACAGTGAAATGTTGTCATGGATGTTGAGAGCTCAAACCATTGAACACTGAGTTGGGGGGGACAAGCTGGCAAGTGGGTCCATTGGAGCCTAAAGATTAGGCTGAAGAGTCTGGCATTTCAAATATGTTTCTTGTTGATTTTAGGATCTTCAGCACCCAAATGAATTCATTCGTGGCTCTACTCTCCGTTTTCTTTGCAAACTGAAGGAAGCAGAATTGTTGGAGCCTCTGATGCCAGCCATTCGTGCGTGCCTGGAGCACCGTCACAGCTATGTGCGCAGAAATGCAGTTCTGGCCATTTACACCATTTATAGGTAAAGGCCAGAAACTATTTAAAGATGTGGATGCAGAAAACCAGGACTAGCTTTAGTAGTGTGGATAGTTTTTGAGAACTCACAAACATTCCTCAGTCACTGGTGTGGTGTTTGGTTTGGGATTTTTATTTGCTTTTTCTTTTCTGTCTGAATGGAGTTCTCCGGAAAAGCATAGGTACTGCTGCTGCTTTCTCAAGTCTGACTGAGATACTTATACTGCAGATTGATTTGTTTGGGTAAATGCTTTTTCTTAATCACCTAAACATTATGCTTGTAGGAATTTATTTGAAGCAAGATATTTCATCATGTACTGTAGTTATTTGCAAAACATTATTGCAGCTGCTACATGAACAGTGTGGCTGAATGGTACTCCTAAGCAGAAATTGCTGATGGGTCATGTCTTAGCTGTCATGATAAGTTTTTTAAAGATCTTTTTGAGTCTGTTCAGTTTCAAGTGGCTACATAAAAGCTATGTGTCACTGGTTTGTGCTTCTGGAAATTTGGCAAACACTCACCTTTAGGATAGGGACCTAAACCTTCACCTTCTACTCCTTATCAGTACTTCTAATTATGGTTGTTGTTTGTTTTTTTTTTCTGAAGGAATTTTGAACATCTTATTCCTGATGCCCCTGAACTGATCCATGATTTCTTGGTGAATGAGAAAGATGCAAGCTGCAAAAGAAATGCATTTATGATGCTAATTCATGCAGATCAGGTAAGGATCTGCAGTGGGGTTGTAACTAGATGAACCTTGTGGTCCCTTCCAACCCTGACTGATGCTATGATTCTATATGTCTTGAAACTTGGTGCAAATACTTGAAAGTGTGCTAGGTAACTAACCAGTAGCTTATTGGTTCTATAGACTACATATATTAATGAAAAAAGCCCAACCCTGATATGGTACTGTTAACTAATTTATGGACTATTTGGTAAATGAAGAAGTTGAAGTTAGTCTTTAGTGTTGCCTTTATGTTGAGGGAAAAACACTCTACTGGGTGAAGACATGATGGTGCTGAAAATTGTAATTACTGCTGCCTGGGGAGCTTCACGAGCCTGAGAAGCTCTCAGTTACCTACTAGTTTTCAGCTTTTGTAGTCACATTAAAAAAAAAAAAGCTGATTTCTGTGTATCATTTTGGATAATTTGCTCTGCAGACAATTCCCTTTGTGCCTGATTACCATTCATTTTGTCTTTCTGCCATCTATAGAGAGAATGGATTCATTTCCTCTTCAGGTTTATAGTAGTTCTGGAAATTGTTTTGAAATTTGAAGGTGAAGTTTGAGTATATGCTGGTGTGTATTTTGATTTGTGAAATATATTTTGATTTAAAATACAATGAGTAAACTCAGACTGATGAGAATAATTTCTCTTTTATTTGTATAGGATCGAGCTTTGGATTATCTGAGTACCTGTATTGACCAAGTCCAGACATTTGGTGACATACTACAGTTGGTTATTGTTGAATTAATTTATAAGGTAAAAAGACAAACATTATGGCACATTTAAATGCACATACTGGATTTTATTAGACTGGATTTTATTAGACTACTTTTTTGAAAGCAGTAGGATGTTGTTGGGAGAGGCATTTAGTCCCTGTCAGGAGAATGTCATTGTTTAGTAGAGCTGAATTAAGGTTTGTTTCTTGAACCAAACTGCTCAAGTGTGCACAGTTTAGAGCTGTATGTGTCATCTGATTTGCTGTACATTACCAGGCTGTTCTTCATAGACTTGAGGAGGGCATCTGTTAGAAAATCTAGTAGAGGCTGTGCCCTTCTTTTCATCTGAGATTTTTAAGACCTGGTATCATTCTACAGTATTATCAAGAATAGCTTTGTGTGGTGGTTTAGCAATTAGCTGACCCCCCCCACACACACTTTGATATAACCCGGGCCAGGACTCAGATGGCTGGAAGTTAAGGAGTGAAGCTTTATATTTACAGCTTTGCACAATAGACAAGAAGATATTTACAATGTATAACAGATATTTACAGATGTATACAGTGAAAATGTAATACAGAAACACCACAGCCCTCCAGGAGATCAAAATCCCTAAGAGGGGTTTCTAACCACCCCTACCACCTTCCCCCCCGTCCCCAATCTTATCTCACCAGCTGTTTTATGCAGCAGATAGGTGAAGGTAGATCAGCCAGGGGGGTTAGCAATGGGAAAAAAAGTTAGTGGAATTATTCAGATTCAACTACAAAAGGAGCAAGCCATGCAGAAGCAGCCACAGCCCAAGAAACCTGAAACCATCTGACTTATCTGTATTTGGGTTACAATTCTTAAGCAACCTTTTTTTCTTCTTTCTCAGTAAAGCTATGAGTGAAGTAGCACCAACAGTGCTTTCCTCTCTCAGCCTCTAGTCTAATTTCTCATTCGAATCCTCCAGTCAGTTCAAAGCAGCACACTTTGTAATGGTTTTCATAATTAGATTTTTACCACTGTGAATGACACTTCATACCCCCAGAAAAGGATGTCATCTTTTCCTTACTTTCCTCTTCGTCATAAGATAAAGGAGCAGTTAAGCTATGTGATGTGCTGTTTTCATTTTTCCTTTGTGCCAACTCTGCGTTGTTCTTCCTTCTCTAGGTCTGTCATGCAAATCCATCTGAGAGAGCTCGCTTTATCCGCTGCATCTACAACTTACTGCAGTCATCCAGTCCTGCAGTGAAGTATGAAGCTGCAGGTACTCTAGTTACACTCTCCAGTGCACCAACAGCAATCAAGGTATGAAAGTGATGTTTTCAGATGTTTCAGTAGCTTTTAGTGTACAATAGGCTGTATGTTGATACTTTGAAAGGGCAAAAGCTTTAGTGTTTTAACAACACATGAAACACTGTCTTAAACTTTCTGTTCAAACTGGTTCTTTGAATAATTGCTTTAGTAGTTGTGTGCAGTGTCTATTTTCCTGAATTTCTGATGGAAACTTAGAATCATAGAATGGTTTAGGTTGCAAGAGACCTCGAAGCTCATCCAGTTCCAACCCCCCTGTGCCATAGGCAGGGACACCTCCCACTAGAACAGGTTGCTCAAGGCCTCATCCAACCTGCCCTTGAACACCTCCAGGGAGGGAGTAGCCACAGCCTCCCTGGGCAACCTGTGCCAGTGTCTCACCATCCTCACTGTGAAGAACTTCCTCTAACATCCAGTTTCAGTCCCCTCTCTGCCAGTTTAAACCCATTTTCCCTCATCCTGTCATTACAAGACCTTGTGAATAGTCCCTCCCCAGCCCTCCTGTAGCCCCCTTCAGATACTGGAAGGCTACTCTAAGGTCTCCTGGAAGCCTTCTCTTCTCCAGGCTGCAAAGCCCCAACTCTCTCAGCCTGTCCTCAGAGCAGAGGTGCTGCAGCCCTCTGAGCACTTTTGTGGCCTCCTCTGCACTCTCTCCAACAGTTCCATGTCCTTCTTGTGTTGGGGGCTCCAGAACTGCACACAGTACTCCAGGTGGGGTCTGACGAGAGCAGATGGGCAGAATCCCCTCCCTTGCCTTGCTGCCCACAGCTGCTCTTGCTGCAGCCCAGCACACAGTTGCTCTCTGGACTGCATGTGCACACTGCAGCGTCATATTGAGCTTTTCATCACCCCAGACCCCCAGGTCTTTTTCCTCAGGACTGCTCTCCAGTTTCTCCCCAGAAACTTGCCTGTTTCTGCATTACTTAAAAAAGGGGTTTCATCCTTTTTAATTTTAGGCAGCTGCCCAATGCTACATAGATTTGATTATCAAAGAAAGTGATAATAATGTGAAGCTGATTGTTTTGGACCGGTTAATTGAATTAAAGGAGCATCCCTCCCATGAACGAGTGTTACAGGTATGTGAACTGTCTCTCTTCCTGCAAGTTAGTGGAAGGATTTTCTTTCCTAAATTAAACTTTTGTGTGTTGTGATGCATGCAGAAATGTACTTCTGAAGTTTCAATCTTTTTTTTCAGTCCATTGAGGGTTTTTTTGGTTGCTTTTATTGTCTGCATAAGAATTAACAATGGCAAATGCTGTTTGATTGTAAGACTTAATGATGTAGCTTGCGTGGCAGGCTCTGAAGTAAATGTGGGATGTATTAAATGAGCACTGTGAAGTTCCTCATGCCAGCTTATCTTGCCTGATTGTCAGTAGATTTATATATTGTGTATCCAAAAAGTCTTTGAGGACCAAAAAGAAAGTAATTTAAAATAATAAAGTAGTTACCATTTTGTTACTCTTTCAGGATCTAGTGATGGACATCCTCAGAGTGTTGAGTACCCCAGACCTAGAAGTGCGCAAAAAAACCCTTCAGCTGGCTCTGGACCTTGTCTCTTCAAGAAACGTGGAGGAGGTAGAATAAAGAATACTTTTGTTTCATTGCACTACCTTTTTTTTTTTTTTTAGTCTTTGGGAAAATCTGTGACTTTCTTCAATTTCATTTGATCTTACCTGCAGCTTGTGATCGTTCTGAAGAAGGAAGTGATTAAAACCAATAATGTGACAGAGCATGAAGATACAGACAAGTATCGGCAGCTTCTTGTTCGTACCTTGCACTCCTGCAGCGTTCGGTTTCCAGACATGGCTGCAAATGTTATCCCAGTGGTATGTGAATATTTCATTAGTTGTCATTAGCTGTGTTCTAGTTCTATCCCAAAACCTGGAGAGTCACTGAAGCTGAGGTGTTTCTCCTAATGGCCTCACACAAAGCAAGACTGTTTTTAATCCCTGGAGAAATCTAAGGCTTTCGCTGCTGTCTTCTGAGACTTAATTTTTAGTTAGTTTTGAAGAACCTGAGCTGAAGGGTACTGTTGTTTAAAACTTCAGTAACTTGTTACCAAAACACTTTGGGGGTTATGGTAATTGGTAATTGTTTGAAAATGGTGTTTTGACTTCAGCTTTGCTTAATGGAAGATCAAGATGGATTAAGAACTGGCTAAACAATGGAGCCCAGATCAGGATCAGTGCTGCAGAGTCCAATTTGAAATCTGTACCTAGTGGTGTCCTCTAGGTGTCAGTGCTAGGTCCAGTGTTGTTCAACAGCCTAGATGAAGAGACTGAGTGTACTTTCCACTCTGCCCTGGTCAGGTTACACGTGGAATATCCTGTACAGTTCTGGGCTCTCTAGTACAGGAGAGACAGGGAACAACTGAAGCGAGTTCAAGAGAGAACTGCCACAACGCTGAGGGGACTGGAGCATCTCTCTTAATGAGGAGAGACTGAGAGTCTTGGGCTGTTTAGTCTGGAGAAGAGAAGGCTAAGAAGGGACCTTATCAGTGTCTACAAATATCTAAAGAGTGGCTGTCAGGAGGATGGAGCCAGTCTCTTTTCAGTGATACTCAGTGATAGGACAAGGGACAATGGACATAAACTCAGTCAAAGGAAATTCCATCTCAACATGAGAAAACACTCTCTGGGCAGCCTGTTCCAGTGCACCATCACCCTCACAGCATCCTTGAGTTCTATGATCTATATGCAGTTTTATTTTTCTGAATGTGGAAAGAAAGTGCTGTCGTACAAACTCAGCCATGCTGCTCCTCATGCTCGTGTTCACTCTTTCATGCTAGCTGATGGAGTTCCTTAGTGATAACAATGAAGCAGCAGCTGCTGATGTCCTGGAGTTTGTGCGGGAAGCAATCCAGCGATTCGATAACCTCAGACCTCTTATTGTTGAGAAGATGCTTGAAGTCTTTCACGCTATTAAATCTGTCAAGTGAGTCCAAAATATGTTATCAGACGTTGAAGCAACCTGTGGTTCACTGGTATTGATCATATAATGTCATTAAGTGTCTACTAAAGCCCTTGCAACCCACACATGAAGAAGATCTGAAGCTGAAGTGTTTTGGGGGTAGATGATTTCTAGGTACAGGTTCCTTGTGTATTTGAACAAAAGTTATACTGGGTGCTTGCTGCATTGAATGAAGAAAATAAATTGAAGTTTAATTTTTATGATGCACTTGCGAGGTGATGGCATTGTTGATGAAGACCAACTGTGAAGCAATATATTTCTCAGAGTTACTAAGGGATTACTGCAGCAGGAATTTGCACTTGTAGATAACTAGAAATATTTACTGTACATTTATTACAAAACCCAGTTGAACATAGACTGGACTTTACAATCTGCAGAGCCCCTTTAATATCATTCAGGGCTCTAAAAACTTGGTTTTCTGATGAATCTGCAAAAGCTAAGTCATGAGAACTTCTCTGTATCACGACATTACCCTGCTGCCCTTCTAATACACAGAAAACTCCAAATGGTATCTCCATTGTCAAGTCATTAAGTGGAGAAAAATCCTCAGAAATACTGTTATTTTTTTCCCCTGATCTTCATTCGTGTTCTTGTCTCCCATCTTTTCCTATATGAAGGAAAAATGTTGAGATCAATGCAGCTGGGAATAGCAGAGAAAAATGTATCTCATCTACTGTACTTGCTTCTTGGTTGACTAAGGCTGGCAGGATGATTCCTCCTGTTTGACCTGGCTTACTGTCAGTGGCGTCCTTTGAAATTTGTCAAGACTGGCTTTTGCCACCTAACCATAAATTGTTCCCCTGGGTGCTGCTTTGAGAAGATCTTAAATGCATGACTGAAGTTACTTTTCTGGTCTTAGGATCTACCGAGGAGCTTTATGGATCCTTGGAGAGTATTGCAGCACAAAGGAAGATATACAAAGTGTCATGACGGAGGTTCGCAGATCGCTTGGAGAGGTGTGTTTATTTTTTGGGGCTAGCTCTTTGTTTACCTAGTACTATGCAGTGTGTTTTCTATGAAAAGTTGGGGGTTTTTTTTGTTTTTGTTTTTGTTTTAAAGTAAGATGCAGCAAAGATTTCAGTAGTCATGGTACCTAATGGCACACGCACAAGAAATCTCCAATAAAAACTAGTTCGAGTTTGGTGTTTGTTACTGATTTTTATTTTAAGTAGTGTACATGAAACTGGCATATAGTGAGAATGAGTTATATCTATTAGGAGGGGAAATGAGAAATTCCTTATTTCAGAATATGATGGCAGTTTTGAGATACATTTTAATGACATCCACTATCAAAGGAGGAGTGCTTTAAGTCTGGGTCGTTCTGCAGAGATCTAAGACAACCTGTGCAATGTGAGCTTTATTGCATGAGTAGGGGACTTCTCTATATATTTCAACATCTGCCTATCTCCTCCCATTTTCTTAAAACTATTGCACTGTAGCTGACCCTCTATTTTTAAAGACCTTGGAGATATATTTTTTGGGTTTTGCTTTTCTGTTTTTTGTTTTATACTAAAACCTTGAAACCAAAAATACCTTGCTTTGTATTCATTGTAAGTTGTTTCCTGTTCGTTTCTAGATCCCAATAGTAGAGTCTGAAATCAAGAAAGAAGCTGGTGAGCTGAAACCTGAAGAAGAGGTGCCTGTGGGTCCAGCCCAAATATTGGTGACAGAGATGGGTACTTACATCACACAAAGTGCTCTCAACACTTCCCGACCTTCCAAAAAAGAAGAAGACAGGTGCATACCAGGCCAGCAGTGATCTGGTTCCTTCTCTTACGTGGTATATTCTCTCATGCAAAGTTTAGTGGGTGAGGATTTGTCACCAGGGCATGCTGTGTACCAAAAAGGACACTGTTCATTATGGTGTCTAAAGGTCTAGCTGATTCTTTAGAAGATATACATGAAATCCCCTGAGAGTTCTAACTGGATACAGAAATGTTGCCACCAGACTGCAACCTTTATTTTTTTCCTCCCTTTAATATCACCTTCCACTATTTAATACTTGGTATGGTATATCAGCAGCTAGAACAGTTACTGTATTTTCTTAATTACATTAGATGAGCTGCTTCATCTTGACTAGTCATTATCATCTTAGAGCTACAGTGAAATTAGGCATTACACCCTTCCCTTCACTCCCTGCTCTACATGGAAATGGCTGTGTATGGCTGTGTATCTCTGTATCTGGAAACAGAGGGAAAAAAAAACCTGCTTCTGAGACCTTGGAGGCTTGTTTTGGTTGTAGAATGAGGATTTGAAGGTAAGTAGGCAAAGGATTGACATCCAGAAATCGATTTCTCATTATGCTTTCCCTTTGCAGACCTCCCTTACGAGGATTCCTGCTCGATGGTGACTTCTTTGTTGCAGCCTCTCTTGCTACAACTCTGACTAAGATTGCTTTGCGATATGTGTCCCTGGTTCAGGAAAAGAAGAAACAAAATGTGAGTCAGCTATTTTGTTTTCACTGTAGTTGCAAAGAAGAGCTGATTAAATGGGGAGAAAATGTTCAATCTGAAGTGAAGTCTTAGATATGTGGTTGGATAACAGTGATAATTTGGGTCATGAATGGAGCCTACTGCTTTCCAGCCACTCTTACCTAGTCAGTCTAACTCATGCTCCTTCATTTCTACATAATAAGTACTGGGAAAAAAAAATCAAATAATAAAATCTCTTAATGCACACATTTTTGTAAACAAGTCAGCAATAAACATTTCTGTGAAGCCACGAGAAATGTAGTAACCTCCTTCCACTCTCTTTCCTTTGTCCTTGTTCTCAGTCCTTCATTGCTGAAGCTATGCTGCTGATGGCCACTATTCTGCATTTGGGAAAGTCTTCTCTTCCCAAGAAGCCAATTACAGATGATGATGTGGATCGTATTTCCTTGTGCCTGAAAGTTTTGTCAGAGTGTTCTCCTCTCATGAATGATATTTTCAACAAAGAATGCAGGCAGTCCCTCTCTCATATGCTGTCAGCCAAGCTAGAAGAGGAGAAACTTTCCCAGAAGGTGAGCTGTTCAGTGTGTAACCATAAACTCTTGGACTTTTTCATGGCTGTTCACATCCAAGCTGGTCCCAGGAATGTCACCGTTTGATTGTGTGTAGGTCAGCCTTAATTGACTGTCTTTCCAACCTAAGGAATGGAATTGGTTCTGAGTTCTTGAATATTTCTCTTCCTGCAGAAAGAATCTGAGAAGAGGAATGTGACAGTTCAGCCAGACGATCCCATTTCCTTCATGCAGCTTACTGCTAAAAATGAAATGAACTCAAAAGAAGACCAGTTTCAGCTTAGCCTTCTTGCAGCAATGGGCAACACACAGAGGAAAGAGGCTGCTGATCCTCTTGCATCCAAACTTAATAAGGTAATGTGAAAGTCACTTTGTGCTGCTTCTGCACAGGATCAGCATCAGTAGTCTCAGAGCAGATCTGATGAACCAGGCCATGATCCAGATGTTTTCTGGTTAGGATTGGGCAAAGAAGAAAAGCCTTTGTGCTTAAAGCTGTTACTTTCTTTATGAATAATAAAGAGGATAATTGGAGAATGCTGAGCAGGTGGGATGTGGAGAAGAGATTTAGATTGTTTGCTGGTCTGAAGAGCCCAGTAAGGCTCCCAGGGAAGAGAGAGCAAGGCTATCACAAATGATTAAGAACTCCTTTCCTTGGCTGACCACCCATGCTACTGCCAGGTGCAGTACATCCTTGTTTCATTCTTTGTGCCTTTTTTTTTCCCTACTGGTTAACAGCACATGCAGAGAAGTTCCAAAGAGAAAACATCGGACTTCTGTCCTTTAAAAGTCTGAGTTAATTATTTTTAGTGCTTAAATGTACTGTTTCATGTTGTGTCAGCATTTCTTTGTCCTGATGATCTGTTCAAGACTAGATGGCATTATAGTCTGTAGTTTAGGAACTTAGGTGAGGTCATCTGGAAAGGTTTTATAATTGTAGTGTGTACAGGAAAGGATAATTAAATGTGTTTGTGTGCCTAATATGGACTGTTAGTGTGTGCTTAGCTAGAAATTGATCCAGTATTTATTTTGGAAGACTTACGCACAGACTTTAAATTTCCTAAGCATCACAACATCTTTAGTGCTATTTTCTAGATGCAGCTTGTGGTGATCCTGTAGTGTGGTTTTCTGTTTCATTTTTCTGGTTTTCTCCTTTCATTTTTTTTTAAACTAGTAAGTCAATTCTGTGAAATCTAAAGCTTTTTGTCCATCTGCTTAATTTGGAGGCTCACATTAAAGAGTGATGGATTTAATTGCACATAATTCTTGTTTTTGTTGTTGCTTGAGTGATTCTGTATTCTAAGCAGGTTTCTGAGGATAAAAATACCTTAAAATCTTTTCTTTTACAGGTTACTCAACTGACAGGTTTCTCAGACCCAGTCTATGCAGAAGCATATGTCCATGTCAATCAGTATGACATTGTGCTGGATGTGCTGGTGGTCAACCAGACCAGTGATACTCTGCAGAACTGCACGTTAGAACTAGCCACGCTAGGTAAGGATCACTGCTGGAAGCAAAACAACTGCTGAGCAGCACTCAGGTGCTGGGCATGGGCTCCCACTTGTAAGGCATGTCAGCAACACTTCTAAATGTGCTTACAAATTCATGCCACCTAGTTACCACCTTGAAAGGATCTTTTGATCACCTGTAAAATGCACTTTTATTTCAACAGGTGTAGTACTTCTATCTACTGACACTGGCAATGCTGTCTGATGATACAAACAATAGATATTGATTTTTTTTTCATGCCTTTTGTTTTTTTCCTAGAAAACTAGCATTTCCTTTCCCTTCTTCCTTTTTCCTGAACTATGGACAGTTTTTTTGACACACTTATTTCCCATCATGCTCTTATCATATAGCAAAGAGTATAAAATCCAAATGGTATGGAGCAAATGTGAGGCAACAGAAAGTCATCTGCCCTGGGTGGTGGTTTAGATTGGATGTTAGGAATAATTTCTTCTCTGAAATGGATGTCAAGATGTGGAACAGGCTGCTCAGGGCAATGGTGGAATCACCATCCCTGGAGGCATTTAGAAGTCATGATGTGGTGCTAAGGGGCATTGTTTAGTGATGACCTGGCAGTGCTGGGTCAGTGGTTGGACTTGGTGACCTTAAAGGTCTCTTGCAGCTTCAACTATTGTATGACTCTGTGGCTGGAGGGGCAGAACCTTCCTTCTAAGCTTTTGTTGAATAATTTGATCAGATTAATGGAGATATATAAAAACAAATAAATAACTTACTATATTGTTTATGTCTTCAGACACATTGCAAAAACTGACTCAATGCGTCACTCAGGAGTCTTTTTGCAATTGCATACTAAAGCATTAGGAAAAATGTGTGTTTTGTTGTCTCCTCAGAGCAATTATATTTAAAATCAAGATGATACTTTGTCCTGTTTATAAATAGCTGTGTGCACGTAATGCCACACGTTGAACTTTGGTTTTGTGTCACCTGACTGTAGAATTAGGTATGATGTTGTCAGTGATAAAAAACACAAGGTAGAATTAACCATTAGCTGATTGTTAAACATTTAAATGGATTTCAGATTGAGTTAAATATTTAAGGTCAGTGGAACAAGCTAATATTTTAATGTAAATTTTAAATGTAATATAAATTATTTTGTCTTGCAGGTAGCAAACTGTGATTAAAAGGGTTGCAAATCAACTTGTGCCATTATGGTGGTATTTAGTGCAGCTTTGTAGGCATTAGGATTGAATGGCAAGAAAATAAAAATTGCTGTTCCAGGAGCTAAACTCACTGTGTACTGTTAATGTTCCCTGTTCTCCATCTCCCAATTACTTTACACAGGTGACTTGAAACTTGTGGAAAAACCATCTCCTCTGACGCTTGCTCCACATGATTTTGCAAACATCAAAGCTAATGTCAAAGTTGCTTCCACGGAAAATGGAATAATTTTTGGTAATATTGGTAAGTAAGCAATTCACTGGGCAAAATGAACAGTAGTATGTAGCATTTCTTAACTGCTTAATGAACTCAAACCCAACTAAAATGCTTCCTGCTGGGAGAGGAAATGGTCTACAGCATGTGAATATTTTGTGATGATTTAAAAAAAGAATAAGCATTACTTAACTGTAGTATTACATGCTGCCTTTAGAATGGTTGGCAGCATGATGTTTGAACCCAAGTCTGAGTCTGAAATGAGCTAGGCTGCCTTGCCTGAAAGACCAGTGCACTTAGCTCAAAGTTCCCTAGCACTGGAAGAGGGCAGAGGCCAGTGATGAGATGAAGTGTTGGTTGCTGATAACTGGCAGATGGCATCTGAGCAGCACATTCCTGCTTAGTGCAAATTCACTTTCTCAGACATGAAGGTGGTTTGTGTTTTGTATTGCAGTGTATGATGTCTCTGGAGCAGCCAGCGACAGAAACTGTGTGGTTCTCAGTGACATTCACATTGACATCATGGATTACATCCAGCCTGCCTCTTGCACGGATGCGGAGTTCAGACAGATGTGGGCAGAATTTGAGTGGGAAAACAAAGTTAGTTTGTTTCTTATGTTATTTGCTTGGGGCTTTTTTTGTTGATGAGATGTAATTCTTTTTCTTCTACATCAGCATTGCCTTTTGTGATACAAACATCATTGGACATCCACACTGGATGTTGGCATTAAGTTAACTCATTCTCTTGTTGCTCTCTTGTCTGTTTCACTGACATAGTGATGCATTTTCTTTTTTTACTTACACCTCCTGCATGGGAGGTGTCCAAATTGATTGATTGATTGTATATTTTGACTCAAAAGTGAGAAAGCAACAAGAATAAGTTTATGCTGAGACTGCAGAAATTTCCATACTGATTAGCCTCTCCAGCTCTGAATTATCTTGTCCTCTTCTTTTTTGAATCACAGAATGGTTTGGGTTGTGAGGGACCTTTTTAAAGGTGTCCTCCCATGGGCAGAGACGTCTTTCTCTCTATTACTTTGCAGTGCAGCTGTAGCATATGGTTAGGGATGTTACATAAGACCAACAAAATTATTTTAGAAGTTGCTCAGCCTGTTAGTTACAAATTTGGCAAAAAGGTGTTTAAGGGAGATCCATCTCCTGCAATAGAACAGTGTAATTAAAGGTGAAGTAGAAACATTAAAACAGAATGGGAGATGTTTTATACAAAGTGTAGTCTTGTTTGCTACATACGTTTGCACGTATTCACTTCAGGTCTAAGTGTCTCAGAAGGAACTTGTGAACAATATATTTTAATACCTAATATGTGAAACCTTAGAAGTGTGTCAACTGTGCCTAAAAGGCATGATAAAAAGTAGTTCAAGCAAGACCTACAATATTCATTATAAAGAAGCCAAGGCAGCCCTGAGTGCTTTGTTTCTAGAAGGGAAAGGCAAAAGTAATTTTTACCACTAGTTAAAATGAAGCTGTTCTTGTTCTGACAATGTGTAAACTGTGTTTGGACAAGAAGTCACTATTTGCTGTAGAGAGCCAACACGTTTAGCAGAGCACCATATTCATCTAATTCATTTTAGAAACTGGTAATAACGAAATTCTCACACAAGACAAGTGGAAGGCAGAAGCTGGAGACTTTGTATGACACCACCACGTAAAGAGAAGTGCAGCTAGCTTACTGCACATGGTGTTGCTCAAAGAGAAATGGAGCAGCAATCTCCTTTCTAGAGTCACGAAGAACAGATGGTTTCAGAGGTACCTGAGGTGCTAATTAAAGTAATACTCATTTTTTTTTCCCTTCCTGAAGGTTACAGTGAATACAAATATCATTGATCTAAATGAATACTTGCAGCACATACTGAAGTCAACCAATATGAAATGCCTGACTCCCGAGAAGGTGAGCTATTTGCTTGGAGACTTTTAGACCCCCTTTTTAATTTGTGTGCTTCCTTGTTTTTAATTTGTTTAATTTAATGTGTTAGGAATTTTATTGGAGGTGCTTGCTTGCTATATGAAATAGTGCATATCCTCAGAGTTTTTAAATGAGTTGTCTGAAATGAGTAAAAACAAGTTAATGTTACCACAATCCCATGCTGCTTAGTCACCTTAGCTCTTGCTTGCTGAGCTGGAAAATCAGAATGTGTATTTGACTTCACAGTAGGTTTGATGGCACCATCTATTTCTGTGATTTTTTTTTTTTTCAGCATCTCTAAATTAAAATCATAGAATCAGTCAGGGTTGGAAGGGACCACAAAGATCATCTAGTTCCAACCTCCCTGCCATGCCCAGGGACACCCTACCCTAGATCAGGCTGCCCACAGCCTCTGCCAGCCTGGCTGCAAACACCTCCAGGGAAGTGGCCCCAAACACCTCCTTGGGCAACCCATTCCAGGCTCTCACCACTCTCATGCTCAATAACTTCCTCCTCACATCCAATCTGAATCTTCCCACCTCCAGCTTTGCTCTATTTGCCCTAGTCCTGTCACTACCTGAGAGCCTAAAAAGTCCCTCCCCAGCTTTTCTGTAGCCCACTTCAGATGCTGGAAGGCCACAAGAAGGTCACCTGGGAGCCTTCTCTTCTCTAGACAGCACAACAAACCCAGCTCTTTCAGTCTGTCCTCATAGGAGAGGTACTGCAGCCCTCTGAGCATCCTTGTGGCCCTTTCTTCTCTGTCAAACTTTACCCTTTCTTTTGTCAATGTAGCCTGTTTGTTGTGAAGCAGAATAAATCTCTGCAATAGCTGTTTGCAATTAAGGTATAGCTACAAGCTAATACATGTGTAGTAGCCATTGCTGCTGTTTAGCGTCTTGCCTGTGTTGCTGTTGAATAAATCAGACTGTAAAATGCCATCCTATTTTATTTTGAGTACTGTAGGTTGCACAGCTTCCAACAGTCATTCTAGGAGGTCATCACTGTGTTGCACTGTGTGGTTCTCACCATTTACAACACATATATTAGTGAAGAGGTGTAAATGGTTCTCCCATTTTACAACCTGCACGTTAAGAAAGCTGTTTAAACGTTAAATATTAACGACTGGCACCTAGCCAGCCAACTTAGGATACGTTTAAGCTATTTTGGCTTTTCTAAGGAGTCCACCTGTGCTCTCTGCAGGCACTTTCTGGGTATTGTGGCTTTATGGCAGCCAATCTTTATGCACGTTCCATATTTGGAGAAGATGCTCTTGCAAATGTCAGCATCGAGAAGCCAATCCACCTGGGACCAGAGGCTCCTGTCACCGGCCACATACGGATCCGTGCAAAGAGTCAGGTAAGGTGGCTCACCTGTAGAGCACTGGCAGCCTTCTCAGCTTGAAGAAAATGCCCTCTAAAATCTTGCAAATTCCTGCATGTGAGTTAGTTACTAGTACTAGGCAAATGGGAACGCTTTTAGGAGAGGTTAGCCTTAGGCTTAAAACTCTTCTACAGGTTCTTGTGAGGAAGGAATGTACTTTTAATTAGTGTAATTACGTCCTAAACCTGTATTAGCAATCTTCTCTCCAGTGCATTATCATTAGGGATAGAAAGGCAGGATTTGTGAAACTTCACACATAAAATTGGGAAAAGGTGTATGACTGGAGAATTTGTAGAAACTATGAACTATTGTTTGCAGTTATTAAGTAAAAAGTATTTTCCTTGGTATTTATTTCCTTTATAGAATCATAGAATGGTTTAGGTTGGAAGAGACCCCAAGGATCATCCAGTTCCAATCCCCCTGTGCCATAGGCAGGGACACCTCCCACTAGAACAGGTCACTCAAGGTCTTCCAGTGTCTCACCACCCTCACTGCAAAGAACTCCCTCCTTCCTTTCAGCCTGCAGAAGAGAAGGGTTCCAGGATACCTTAGAGTAACCTTCCGGTATCTGAAGGGGGCCTACAGGAAGGCTGGGGAGGGACTATTCACAAGGTCTTGTAATGACAGGACAAGGGGTTCAAACTAGCAGAGGGGAGATTTAAATGGGATGTTAAGAGGAAGTTCTTCACAGTGAGGGTAGTGAGACACTGGCACAGGTTGCCCAGGGAAGTTGTGGCTGCCCCCTCCCTGGAGGTGTTCAAGGCCAGGCTGGATGAGGTCTTGAGCAACCTGTTCTAGTGGGAGGTGTCCCTGCCTATGGCACAGGGGGGTTGGAACTGGATGATCTTTGAGGTCTCTTCTATCCTAAACCATTCTATGATTCTGACATCCCGTTTAAATCTCCCCTCTGCCAGTTTAAACCCATTCCACCTCATCCTGTCATTACAAGACCTTGTGAATAGTCCCTCCCCAGCCCCCCTTTAGGCCCCCTTCAGACCATAAGGTCTCCTCGAAGCGTTCTCTTTTCCAGGCTGCAGAGCCCCAACTCTCTCAGCCTGTCCTCATAGCAGAGCTGCTGCAGCCCTCTGAGCATCTTTGTGGCCCTCCTCTGGACTCTCTCCAACAGTTCCATGTCCTTCTTGTGCTGGGGGCTCCAGAACTGCACACAGTACTCCAGGTGGGGTATGACGAGAGCACAGTAGACAGGGAGTATCCCCTCCCTTACCCTATCATTAAATAAGCCTTTGGACCAAGATTTCCTCCATTATAGTTCTGCAAATAAGGTGTTATGTTTTATTTGCTTTTAAATAAAGAGCAGACACTCCTCAGGGTTCTGTGATCTGTTCCCTATTAAACCCCACATTTCGTTTCCACATAACAATGAAGTCTTCTGCCTTTGTGATGAATGTTGCCTTTCTTTTCCTTGCAGGGGATGGCCCTGAGTCTTGGAGATAAGATCAATCTCTCTCAGAAGAAAACAAGTTTATAAATTTTACCTGATGTCTTTTCAAGTCTTTTACAAATTAACCTTAGGTATGTGGCTTTTGGGATCTGGAACATCTTATACTCTCCAGTGTTCTGTAATCGTAGAAGCCAAGCTTTTGAGCTGAAAGCATTCCAGCAGATAATTTATAGGTTCTCCATAACTGATACTGAGCGAAACTTTAAATCTCCAGGTTTTTTACTTTGTCCTGGAAGTCATGTTTTCTTTGTCTCTAATATATACTGATGCTCACAGTACAATAAACAAATTATGCCAGTACTGTTTTTTTTTTTTTTCTGTAAATTAGTCTCTGTATTGTTTGATCAGTTTTGAAGTCTGGCCAGGGGTGTTTTGATGCTGTAAGAAAGCAGCCTAATCTGCCCTAATCTCTGTCCAGCCTAATCTAGGGTAGGGTGTACCTGGGCATGGCAGTGGGGTTGGAACTAGATGATCCTTGTGGTCCCTTCCAACCCTGACTGATTCTATGATTCTAGGGGTGTGTAATAGCTGAAGTTGTGTGAGTGTCTGATCATGACTTAAAATACTCTGGCATGCCTGGGAGAATGTCTGTTCCACAGCTAAATCAAAGCTGTATTCTAAATGGGTTGGTTTAGCAACATAGTAACTTGGCAGACAAACTTGTAATATCAGAAAGGAAATAGTCAAAATTCAGCTCCTTCCACTAAGTTGGAGCAAAGCTGGAGGTAGGGAGATTCAGATTGGATGTGAGGAGAAAGTTCTTTAGCATGAGAGTGGTGAAGCCCTGGAAAGGGGTTGCCCAGGGGAGTGGCTGGGGCCATGTCCCTAGAGGTGTTTTGAGGCTCTGTCCAGCCTAATCTAGGGTAGGGTGTCCCTGGGCGTGGCAGTGGGGTTGGAACTAGATGATCCTTGTGGTCCCTTCCAACCCTGACTGATTCTGTGATTCTAAGTAGTAAAATCTTGAACTTTGCTTTTGAAATGGTTTTCTGACAGTGTTTTTATGAGTAATGTGATGCAGCTGGTGGTGTTCTTCTTGTTAATACAAAAAAAAACCCCAGCCAAGTGCCATATTAGGGCTGTAAGAGCATAAGCAGTATTTTCTGTGGCTACAGCCTTTAGCCACATGTGTAAGCTCAGGAGGGATGGATCCAGGTTGATAATGATCTTGCAGTGAATTGAACCAAGCTGAAGAATTTGATAAAAGGGTAGAGTTGTGAGGGAAGGTCAAGTCAGGATGTGGAAATGAGTTAATGCCATGCATATTAGGAGTAGATTAAAACATACAGCCCTTAGATTGGAAATACTTTTAGCTGACTCAACAAAGAATTAATTTTGAATTTATTACATTGTTACAACCAATTCTACAGGAAAATCTGCAGAGCCAACAGCACTCTTCCAGCTGGCCAGAAGTCCTGCTACTGAAGTTGAGCAGCTGTGTCCTGTTCCAGTAGGACAGAAGAGAGCTGAGCTAGTATCCCGAGTAGGTGATTCCTAAAATGTTTAAGGCCTCAATGATGAAAGCAGCTAGGCACAGGAGGAAGCACACATGTAAATTCTGAAATGAGTGAACTTAGATTTTGTCTGGCTAAGGGATAGCCCTGAAAATGCAATGCCAAAACTGAGCTAACGAGTGAGCTTCGTATAAATATTTCATTACCTGATTCTCCCAGTATTGCTCTTTTGCCAGCTGGCTTTGGTCTGTTCTTACAAGCATTAGGTTTCATAGAATCACAGAATGGTTTAGGTTGGAAGAGACCTTAAAGATCATCCAGTTCCAACCCCCCTGTGCCACAGGCAGGGACACCTCCCACTAGAACAGGTCACTCAAGGCCTCATCCAACCTGGCCTTGAACACCTCCAGGGAGGGAGCAGCCACAACTTCCCTGGGCAACCTGTGCCAGTGTCTCACCACCCTCACTGTGAAGAACTTCTTCCTAACATCCCATTTAAATCTCCCCTCTGCCAGTTTAAACCCATTCCCCCTCTTCCTGTCATTACAAAACTTTGTGCATAGTCCCTCCCCAGCCCTCTTGTATGCCCCCTTCAGATACTGGGAGGCTACTAGAAGGTCTCCTGGAAGCCTTCTCTTCTCCAGGCTGCAGAGCCCCAACTTTCTCAGCCTGTCCTCATAGCAGAGCTGCTGCAGCCCTCTCAGCATCTTTGTGGCCCTCCTCTGGACTCTCTCCAACAGTTCCATGTCCTTCCTGTGCTGGGGGCTCCAGAGCTGCACACAGTACTGCAGGTGGGGTCTGACGAGAGCAGTGTAAAGGGGCAGAATCCCCTTATCTTGCCCTGCTGGTCACAGCTGCTCTTGCTGCAGCCCAGCACACAGTTGCTGTCTGGGCTGCACTCACACTGCAGCCTCATGTTGAGCTTTTCATCAGCTCAGGCCCCCAGGTCCTTTTCCTCAGGGCTGCTCTCTAGCCACTAACCACCCAGCCTGGAGTTGTGCTTGGGATTGCACCCACCCAGGTGCAGAACCTTACACTTGGCCTTGTTGAGGTTCGCTTTTCATTCCGTCCTGTCTTCAAGCCAGGTGCTAGATGAAAACAGTTTGTCCATGGCAAAAAAATGGGGCAAATCTGTCAACAGCAAAAACTTTGCAGGTTTTAGTAAAGGCAATAGCATTTTGCTGGCAATAGTGTTTTGTTTTTAATCCATTAGCCTTTAGAAACATACCCAAAATACCCAAGGAACACCCACAGGGCTCGAGAGGGCATCCCAAGAAACCATGGAGGTGGGTAATACAAAACAAAAATAAATCAGACCACAGATGTGGAAGTTTGTATGCTGACCTTTAAACACCTTTGTAAGTAATTTCTGTAGAGGGAGTTTTATTACAACTTGTGGAAATATGAAGCCTCCTGTAAAGGCTGTTTGCTCTGTGCTTGTGTGGAATGGCCCAGGCAGTTAATCCACATTTTAGGTAGTAACTGTTATAACTGAAGATACTTCATAAAAGCACATAAAAGTTCCCCTGCGTGGCCTACACCAGAGGGTGCTGTCTCCCAGCTGAAGAAATTTTGATTGAGGTTTGGGGTATTTCTAAATGGAAAGGAGGAAAATGAGGGCTGGGCTGCAGCTTTTCTTTGTAAAAGTGCTGCAAGGCAATTTTTGGCCTGCTCTTGGGGTCACTCCCAGTTGTGTTTTGTGTATTTCCAGGTTGCTTAGTTATCTACAACCAGTGCACAGTGATGCTGGTTACTGATGGAGGACATCTGTTTGAACACTGCCATTTCTCCAGGGGTTTAACATTTCTAGAGCATAATGAGAGATTTGGCAACACACAGCTGGCCTAGGGAGGCTCTCCTGTTTGAAAGTGCTCTCTGAGCATCCTCATGGCCATTCTCTGGACACACTCCAGCATCTCCACATCCCTCTTGTCCCAGGGGCTCCAGAACTGGATTCAGTACTCCAGGTGGGGTCTCAGCAAGGCGGAGTAGAGGGGGAGAATCACCTCCCTCAACCTGCTGGCCACACTTCTCCTGATGCAGCCCAGCCTCTGCTTGGCTTTCTGTGCTGCAAGTGCACACTGCTGCCTCATGTTGAGCTTCTCCTCCACCAGCACCCCCAAGTCCCTCTCCTCAGGGCTGCTCTCTAGCCAGTCACTGCCCAGCCTGCATTTGTGCTTGGCATTGCCTCCACCCAGCTGCAGGACCTTGCACTTGGTCTTGCTGAACCTCCTGAAGTTGGCTTGTGCCCACCTCTGCAGCCTGTCCAGCTCCCTCTGAATGCCATCCCTGCCCTCCAGCCTGGCTGCTGCACCACACAGCTTGGGGTCATCAGCAGACACCAGGATGTGGTGTAGGACAGTGTCAAAGGCTTTGCTCAGATCCACGTAAATGTCATCAGTTGCTCACCCCTCATCTATTAATGTTCATTTTCTTTAACTAGATTCTTCTGATTTTTTTGGGGTGCATCCTGTTGCTTGTAACTGTTACCTTTTCCAGACTCTGTATCAATTCTTGACTGCATCAGGGCAGTACATTTCGCCATCATTGCCAAGAGCAGAACGAAGTTGTTAGCAAAAAATGTCATTTCTTTTCTTTTGCAAGGTTTGTTTAGCTATAGATAGCAAACATTTTATAACTTGAGTTCTAATGAATTCAGATGTCATCAAAACCATTTAGGTAGGTATAGAGTCTGCAGTTTCTGTGGCTTGTAAGTCCCTGTTCAGCTGTTTCTTTCACTGGAATTTGTTTTATGGGAAGCAGGACAAACTAAGCCTGTTGTTATCCTGGCCTCGACATCAGAGCAGAGTTAGTGGTCTTGCTCTTCTTATGTTGTCTTCACAGTGTTTTTCAGGTTTGACATTTCATGTTTTCCCTGTAATACCTGCTCAGAGGTCTGGTCTTCCACAACAAGTTGTCCTAATAGCATCTCTTCATCAAAAATGTGATTTGTTTCGGTTTGGTTTTTTTTTTTTCCTAGGGTCATGCAGTACCATAAAGAATTTGAATTTCTTCCAAAGTTTGGAAATTATGTCCAGCTTACGTGTTTGGAAAGGTTAGGAAACCATCCTCTTCTTTTACAGGAGTAATCAGCTGAATTTCAAAATGCAGCAATGAATTTTTCATCTGACTGCTGGCGCTCCTATGCGGGCATAAGAATAAAGAATTATTTCTACTGAGTTGTCCTCAAGCTATGCAGTGTATTAAAATGCATAAATATTTTATTAATGTGTAGAAACTTTGCTCTAGATGGTCTCCCTCATGATCTTTTTTCCTTGCCTGGTTTGATGTTACTGACATCTCTAAGTGTCATGTACTGTCCAAAACTAACCTGACATGTTGCATAGGCATCTCTGCTTTTAACTGACTTTCAGATTAAACTCTGTTATTTTTCCCAATATCCATTGAATTCAGTAGTGCAAGTTGGCCAGTTCCCTCTCTGAGCTGTCCCTACTGAAACATCTGAAGGAGTTGTTCACATGCAGAAGCTTATACCATTATTTGTTGAAGCCAGTAGTAGTGCTTGAATGGTGCAGGCTGCATGAGCCACCTCAAACTCTGGAGGGTAGCATTGTCACTTGAGAGGTGTTAAAGGGTGCTCTCTTCTTTTTCACCTGTGGAAGAGAAGAATGTGGGACCTGTGGGCACAGGGAGAACACACTGGGTCTGTCTGTTTTAATAATGCAGTGCATGGGTTTAGGTGTGAATCTCTCTTGCATCTGTAGCTGGAGTCTTGTGGTGTGCCTGAACTTAAAGCAGTTTTCCTCCTGGTGGGACCTGGCCTGAAGTTGTGAACCAAAGCACTGTCTTGGGTACCTTACTTGCAGCATGGCTCTGAGAACCTCCAGCAGTTAGGTCTGTGTGATGTGCCCCTGGGACCAGGATCTGGTCTCAGCTTCATTCCTGGTTAAGACTGGAGACTGGACATGCTATAACAGAATGGCAACAGGTCAGACCAAACCAGAGGTGATCTCCAAATTGGTTAGGTCTGTGTGATGTGCCCCTGGGACCAGGATCTGGTCTCGGTTTCATTCCTGGTTAAGACTGGAGACTGGACGTGCTATAACAGAATGGCAACAGGTCAGACCAAACCAGTCCAAATTCGTGTCTGAGCTTCATTGCCATCATTAACCTGTCTGTGTCATTCCTACCTCGTTCAGTGGCTGTTGGGAGAGGAGTAGTCATTACCCCATGCTCTCAGATCTTTCAGACTGTTCCTGTGCAGTTCTTTGTACCAGACATGAGTTACGCTCCAGGCTTCCACTGGTAGGTCTTAAGCTTAACTTCTCCACTTTTTTACCATATTCTGATGCCTGGAAACTGCAACTTGAAATGGTCCATGTGATTCTGTGTTATGCAGCTTGGTGTCAAGTGTCCCAGCCTATTTAGTTAGTACAGCTGAAGCTGTCAGCATGTAGAAAGTGGAGATTTTCACCCTCTCCTTACAATTAGATCCATATTGACAAGAAGTATTTTCCGGAGGAGAAAGAGTGAATTGTTATTGTACAGTAGCTGTGGTTCTTTGAAATGTCATTCTCGAGGAGCCTGGAGCTTAGCCTTTGTCCATACTTCAGCTGGGTGAAGAAAAGACCACTTGAACATGTAAGTGGTGGCACATGCAGCAAAGCACACAGGGCTGCCTGAATCAGACTGTCTGCTAGCCTTGCACATGTGCCCAGAGAGAGTCCTGCTGACTGCACCTGCTCTCACCACCCCTCTTTCATTTGGTTGCACCCAGACTTGCTCAGACAGCACCTGCCTGCCAGTGAAAACCTCATTATAGGAGAGTTCTGCTTTTGTGGCTCATCTGACATAGACTTGGTCTCAGGAGAGTGAGTTCAGCAGGTGTGGTAGCTGACTCCCTGAGCCATACTGCACTGTCCCATGGCACAGGTGGTTACATCTCCTGAAAGACTGAAAGAGTTGGGGCTGTGCAGTTTGGAGAAGAGGAGGCTCCCAGGTGACCTTCTTGTGGCCTTCCAGTGTCTGAAGGGGGCCTGCAGAAAAGCTGGGGAGGGACTTTTTAGGGTGTCAGGTAGTGACAGGACTAGGGGGAATGGAGCAAAGCTGGAGGTTGGGAGATTCAGAGTGGATGTGAGGAGGAAGTTGTTCAGCAGGAAAGTGGTGAGAGCCTGGAATGGGTTGTCCAGGGGGGTGGATGGGGCCACATCCCTGGAGGTGTTTGCAGCCAGGCTGGCTGAGGCTGTGGGCAGCCTGATCTAGGGTAGGGTGTCCCTGGGCATGGCAGGGAGGTTGGAACTAGATGATCCTTGTGGTCCCTTCCAGCCCTGACTGATTCTATGATTCTACTGTACAATACAAATGTTGCCATCATGCAAAACTGATTCACCTTTTGCTCCCTTTAGCAGGAATTGCCTTGGGTCCCTATCTGAGCTGATTTTTCCTTTAAATGCCATATCACACTTTCTTTTATACAGGTGCCATAAAGCAAGACACCCAAACCATAGGAGGTTTGACCTGCCCATACTTCAGTGCTTGCATTTTTAAAGCATGTCAGTGCATCTTTCACAGGAGATGTAATTATTCCAGGGTTTGGATGCCTTCTCCATAAGTGAGAGCAGGTGTTTTTTTTCCTACGCCTGTTCTCACTTACACTTCAGGCACACAAGTTCAGCAGGGATACTATATCCAGCTTTAATAAATGTGAATGTTGCCATAGAAACACTGTCACTTTGGGAGAGGTATGGCATGCCAGAGAAACCTGTTCTCTCAGCATGCAGATGCTAAAAGCAGATGAAGACATTTAGCAGTTAATCAGTTAAGATTATTATTTATGGAAAATACAGATCATGTGGGACTATGGGATGCATTTGTTAATTAAGTGAAAAAAAATCAGGGATTGTGTGTGTTCCAGCTACTTGCTTGTGCAACTGAAAAGCATGAAGATACAAGCCCTAACAAATGTATACTTTGGTTTTTGGAAGCTTAAAGTAGTTTCTAACTCCCTAAATTACATATATTAAAGCCTTTAAGTAATGAAACTGCAGAAAGCCAAGCAGATCCTGGGCTGCAGCAGGAGAAGTGTGGCCAGCAGGTGGAGGGAGGTGATTCTCCCCCTCTACTCCGCCCTGGTGAGACCCCACCTGGAGTACTGCATCCAGTTCTGGAACCCCTGGGACAAGAGGGATGTGGAGATGCTATGAGGTCAGACTGAAAGAGTTGAGGCTGTGCAGTCTGGAGAAGAGGAGGCTCCCAGGTGACCTTCTTGTGGCCTTCCAGTATCTGAAGGGGGCTACAGAAAAGCTGGGGAGGGACTTTTTAGGCTGTCAGAGAGTGCCAGGACTAGGGGGAATGGAGCAAAGCTGGAGGTGGGGAGATTCAGATTGGCTGTGAGGAGGAAGTTGTTGAGCATGAGAGTGGTGAGAAATGATGCTGTAAACTCCTGGCAGTGCCTCCTGCACTAAACTCCTCCTACATCAAGCGTGAGTGACAGCCAAGAACAGAGCTACCTTGAGGAGCAGGTCTGTAGTGTGTGATAAAAGTTTTCTTGGCTGATGTATTGCAGTCACTTGTCTCTTCATGTTTTTCGATGACAGTCTTAAATGTGAGGCAGCTCTAATGTTATCAATTATCATATAAGGTTCAGTCATCTGAAAAATATCTTGAAACGTTGCCATTCATAATAGCTCAACTCCAGGTAACCATTTCAGGCTCCGTCTGAATCTCATGGATTGCCCTGCTGGTAAGAAGTTTTCTTTGACTGCTGTAGCTGTGCTTTGTTCCTCTGGCTTCTGAGGAAAACCTTGTTGACTTTGTGGGTGCTGGAGCACTGAAACAGACTGCCCAGAGAAGTGGTGGAGTCTCCTCCTCTGGAGACTTTTAAAACCCACTTGGATGTGTTCCTGTGATGCTGCTTTGGCAGGGGTTTGGGAATCGATGATCTCCAGAGATCCTATCCAAACCCTACCATTCTATGATTTGATCTGGAAAGCCTGGCAGTGACTGGCTAGAGAGTAGCCCTGAGGAGAGAGACTTAGGGGAGCTCGTGGATGAGAAGCTCAACATGAGGCAGCAGTGTGCACTTGCAGCCCAGAAAGCCAAGCAGAGGCTGGGCTGCATCAGGAGAAGTGTGGCCAGCAGGTGGAGGGAGGTGATTCTCCCCCTCTACTCCGCCCTGGTGAGACCCCACCTGGAGTACTGCATCCAGTTGTGGAGGCCCTGGGACAAGAGGGATGTGGAGATGCTGGAGTGTGTCCAGAGAAGGGCCACGAGGATGCTCACAGAGGGCTGCAGCACCACTGGGGTGAGGACAGACTAAAAGAGTTGGGGCTGTGCAGTCTGGAGAAGAGAAGGCTCCCAGGTGACCTTCTTGTGGCCTTCCAGTATCTGGAGGGGGCCTACAGAAAAGCTGGGGAGGAACTTTTTAGGCTCTCAGGTAGTGACAGGACTAGGGGTGTTGGAGTAAAGCTGGAGGTGGGAAGATTCAGATTGGATGTGAGGAGGAAGTTGTTGAGCATGAGAGTGGTGAGAGCCTGGAATGGGTTGCCCAAGGAGGTGTTTGGGGCCAGATCCCTGGAGGTGTTTGCAGCCAGGCTGGATGAGGCTGTGGGCAGCCTGATCTAGGGTAGGGTGTCCCTGGGCGTGGCAGGGGGGTCGGAATCGATGTTCTCCCCTGGAACTTGGTGATCCTTGTGGTCCCTTCCAATACCTGACTGATTCTATGTGTTTCTGTGATGCTGCTTCGGCAGGGGTTTTGAAATCGATGATCTCCAGAGATCCCATCCAACCCCTACCATTCTATGATTTGATCTGGGAAATCTGTTTCTAGAGAAAAGCATTCCACTTCTCATGCAACGAGATCCCTGACAAGAACTATGTTGTGTTTTGAAACCAGCTACTGTCTGTTTCCTTCCACTAATGTTCACAACTGTGTATCATGTATCAATATGCAACTGAGAGAAGAGAGCTCCTTGCTTCTCCTGCAGCAGTAAAATCTGCAGCGAGGTGCACATCTCCGTGGCCACACAGGTTCTCCTGCTCTCAGAGTCTCTGTTACTCTAAATTCTTTGAAAACTTCCTGAAAATTGAAAATCAATCCATTTCCTCCATCTCTGTCAAGCTTTAAGGGTGTACTTTTGGTGCCCAAAGTGAAGGATTCTGTCAGGAGACAAATGCAATCCTTTACACTGGCAGACTTATTCTTTGCCTGACCTCGCCCCAATGGCATTTGGAAAGTCTGGGTTCAGTTATTCTGCTCAGGTGAATCACTCCAAATTACTCTTTGTCTGGAAGGGTTTATCAGATACTTAATGGGATTTTTTGCTAAGTGAAAGGCTTTGCAATTCTTCATCTAGCAGATTGCTGAGACATGGAATGAGTCCTGGAGATATTTATTAACTTCTGTTGGTAGCTCTGAATATAAGACAGGCTCCTGCTTCAAACTTTTCATAGAATCATAGAATGGCTTAAGTTGGAAGGGACCTCAAAGCTCATTGAGTTCCAACCTCCCTGTGCCATAGGCAGGGACACCTCCCACTAGAACAGGTTGCTCAACTTGGCCTCATCCAACCTGGCCTTCAACACCTCCAGGGAGGGAGCAACCACAACCTCCCTGGGCAACCTGTGCCAGTCTCTCACTCCCTATGGCACAGGGGAATTGGAACTGGATGATCTTTGAGGTTTCTTTCAACCTAAACCATTCTATGATTCTAACATCCTGTTTGAATCTCCCCTCTGCCAGTTTAAATCCATTCCTCCTCGTCCTGTCATTACAAGACCTTGTGAATAGTCCCTCCCCAGCCCTCCTGTAGTCCCCCTTCAGCTATTGGAAGGCTACTCTAAGGTCTCCTGGAAGCCTTCTCTTCTGCAGGCTGCAGAGCCCCAACTCTCTCAGCCTGTCCTCATAGTAGAGCTGCTGCAGCCCTCTGAGCATCTTTGTGGCCCTCCTCTGGACTCTCTCCAACAGTTCATAGAATCAGTCAGAGTTGGAAGGGACCACAAGGACCATCAAGTTCCAACCCCCCTGCCATGGGCAGGAACACCCTACCCTAGATTGGGCTTGATTAGTCCTTCTTGTGGTGAGGGCTCCAGAACTAAAGGAAGCCTTTAGTTATCATTGAGGAGATTTTAATGCCTAAGGAAAATGCTGCTCAGAGTACTGCAGATAATTACAGAATAGCATTTTTCATGAAGAATTAAAACTTTTCCTAGAATTATTTTCTAATCAGTCTTTATAAAAATAAAAAAATGCTTAGACTACTATTTGTGAATAAGTGACCTAACAGCTCAGAACACTGGAGGTTGTCTGGCTCTGGAGAGTAAGGTGATGAGCATCTCATGCAGTTTCTCAGCCATGGACTTTGAAGAAAGTGGCAGCTATGAGGCTCATCTTCTTCCATGTTCTCTCAGTCAGAGTTGATGGTCCTTGTGGTCCTTTCCAAGTTCCAACCCCCTGGTATGGGCAGGAACACCCTTCCCTAGATTAGGCTGGATTAGTCCTTGTGGTGAGGGCTCCAGAACTAAAGGAAGCCTTTAGTTATCATTGAGGAGATTTTAATGCCTAAGGAAAATGCTGCTCAGAGTACTGCAGATAATTACAGAATAGCATTTTTCATGAAGAATTAAAACTTTTCCTAGAATTACTTTCTAATCAGTCTTAAAAAAAAAAATAAAATTGCTTAGGCTACTATTTGTGACCTAGCAGCTCAGAACACTGGGGGCTGTCTGGCTCTGGAGAGTAAGGTGATGAGCAGCCATGGACTTTGAAGAAAGTGGCAGCTACGAGGCTCATCTTCTCCCATGTTCTATCAGGCAGTTGGAGCACACCATCGATACCAGATGTAATTATTCACTAGAAGCAAGTGTATAATTAATCCTGTAAGGTAGGAGTGTGAAGTGGGCAGGGTAGGGTTCACACATCCAGAATAGTGCATTCTTTAATGATGCTGGGGCAGGCGCAAGCTTATTCCCTGCTTTTTGTATCCACATGTCAAAGTGTGAAGGCAAATGGGAGTCTTTGTTGGGACATTTGCAGGTGCAAGTGGGCAACTGCAGATTAATTACTGCAAGCTGCAGGCAAAGAGGAACCTGCCTTCCCCCAAAGGTACCCTCTAATTGTGCCTTAGCCAGATCCCTCTGTTAACTAGATGAGCTTTTCTTACCATAAAACTGTGTTTTGAATGTTATCTAGATTCTCAGATAAGCTGTATGGAGACAGGGATGGAATGTAATGTGTGCTAGGCATGTTTGGACCGTGCCATGTTGTGATACCAGCTGTGACTGGCAGGACCCAGCACAGAGCCTCTCCAGGGCCAGAGCAGCAGAGCCTCTCCTGCCCCACAGAGCTTTTTTTGCCCTGGCAAGGGAGGGGCAAGAAGCTGCTGCAGCTTGGCCTGAACTTACCATGCACATCCTCAGCAGCCTTCTTGAGCATTTCCCCCTTCTTTATGCCTTCATCTTCAACCCACATGGCTCTTCCCCTCTTTTTTTTTTTTTTCTTTCTTTTTAATTAATTAATGCTACCTTTCATCCCTTGCCTAGTGATGGATTCCCTGTGCAAGTGCCCTGCCTCATAAATAACCACAAGAAGACAACAATCCACCATTGACTTGTGGCTTCCTCAAGAGTGCCTGTCCTACCTGTGCAGAAGAGCTGGGGAGGGACTTCTTAGGCTATCAGGTAGTGACAGGACTAGGGGGGAATGGAGCAAAGCTGGAGGTGGGGAGATTCAGATTGGATGTGAGGAGGAAGTTGTTGAGCATGAGAGTGGTGAGAGCCTGGAATGGGTTGCTGAGGGAGGTGGTTGGGACCAGATCCCTGGAGGTGTTTGCAGCCAGGCTGGCTGAGTCTGTGGTCAGGCTGGTCTAGGGTAGGGTGTCCCTGGGCATGGCAGAGGGGTTGGATCTAGATGATCCTTGTGGTCCCTTCCAACCCTGACTGATTCTATGATCTGAGTGATACCATCATAGAAGCTTTAAAGGATTTTAGTCTTTTCTTGACCTAGCATTACACATGTTCTCATTCTGCAAAGACTGGGAGCAGAAAAAAGAAACATGGGAAGGTTGTACATAGGCAGGGAGATTCCTTCTAACCTCCTGTAATTCTGTAATTCTCTGTTGTCACCTGTCTTTGTGCTTTGCTGGGGCTTTTTTTTTTAATGAACACTTAACAGACCCAGAATAATTGCAGGGGGAGAAAGGAGAACACAGTATCACTGAGAGATTATTTTAATCCTGATGGTCAACAGAAAGACAAATTCAGCCATGCAGTGGAGGAACAGATGGAAGCAGCAACTCTAAAATGGGATGATGCTAGGATCGATTTTTAGCAGAGCGTTTGGTGTGTAGTAGCTAATAACATCATTTTTGCATCATGTTTTAAAGGGAAAGTATTTGTTAAATAGTTTGGGTTTTTTTTTTTTTGTCAAGCATTCTGCAGATGGGGAGAGTTTGGGGATTTTTCAGAAGATGATGGTGTCTAATAGAGTGTTTTATGGTTAAAGAACATTGCTGGTGTAAAACTGCTGGCTCCTCCTGCCTGTGGCTTCTGTGTCTAAGTCCTCTGTACATTCCTGAACTCCAGCTTCCTCCTTTCTTACTGATCTTATTCATTAATGAATACTGTGGTTTCTTTATTGCATCTTCTTCATCCTGGATCATTATAGGGTCAGTAAATGTAATTCTTCCCCGTGGGCATATTCTAGCTGTTCCTGCTCATTTCACAAGACCGTAATTAGGGAGAAACCAGAGGTTGCAAATTATGGAAACAATTTAGTTTAATTTAGATTCAATGTCAGCTGTAGGGGAAAATCCATTTATGCACCCACATTGTTGGCTTTTTTTTTTTTTGCCTTGTTTTTAATAGGAAGGGACCTGGTTATTACTGATCCAGTGCCTCATGCCATCAGGAGTCCTATGGCAGCGTTCTTTGTAGCCAGTTGGATTTGAGATTTAGTACATTTTAACTGAAGTTATTCTTATTTCACTGGGCAAAGGCAACTGAGGTCCTGAGTAGCAGCAGCTCTGGTCAGTAGACATGCTGGTGAGATCCCTTGAGGACTGTGCTGTGCTGGGTGGCTTTGTCTGTGCCTGTGACAGATACGGAGAGCGTCGCTGCTCCAGGGGCTGTTCAGGCTGGAGAAGAGGAGGCTCCCAGGTGACCTTCTTGTGGCTTTCCAGGATCTGAAGGGGGCCTATAAAAAGCTGGGGAGGGACTTTTGAGGCTATGAGGGAGTGACAGAACTAGGGGAATGGAGCAAAGCTGGAGGTGGGGAGACTCAGACTGGATGTGAGGAGGAAGTTGTTGAGCATGAGAGTGGTGAGAGCCTGGAATGGGTTGCCCAGGGAGGTGTTTGGGACAACATCCCTGGAGGTGTTTGCAGCCAGGCTGCCTGAGGCTGTGGGCAGGCTGATCTAGGGTAGGGTGTCCCTGTACATGGCAGGGGGGTTGGAACTAGATGATCCTTGTGGTCCCTTCCAACCCTGACTGATTCTATGATTCTCTTTTGGTTTTTCCTCTCCTGTGCTTTCAGCTGAGCCAGGTCATGGTGCAGGGCTGGCTGCTGCCAGCATGACTTTGTTTCTGTTTTTTGCTGCAGGCGCTGCAGCAACTTAAAAAAGATGACAACAGACACCTCTGTTTTTTGGGAACAGCTACTTTTCTAATCACACCAGGATTAGAATCCATATCCCATCAATGACAGCTAAGAGAAGGCTGCACATGTGTTCCCTTCCTAAGTTTGCAAAGTCAGAAGCAGCACACCTTGCTGTTTGGGTGCACTCTGGGTGTCCCTAGGAATATAGAATCATAGAATCATAGAATGGTTTAGGTTGGAAGGGACCTCAAAGCTCAACCATTTCCAGCCCCCCTGTGCCATAGGCAGGGACACCTCCCACTAGATCAGGTCACTCAAGGCCTCATCCAACCTGGCCTTCAACACCTCCAGGGAGGGAGCAGCCACAACCTCCCTAGGCAACCCATTCCAGTGTCTCACTACCCACACTGTGAAGAACTTCCTCCTAACATCCCGTTTAAATCTCCCTTCTGCCAGTTTAAACCCATTCCCTCTCATCCTGTCATTACAAGACCTTGTGAACAGTCCCTCGCCAGCCCTCCTGTAGCCCCCTTCAGATACTGGAAGGCTACTCTAAGGTCTCCTGGAAGCCTTCTCTTCTCCAGGCTGCAAAGCCCCAACTCTCTCAGCCTGTCCTCAGAGCAGAGCTGCTGCAGCCCTCTGATCATCTTTGTGGCCCTCCTCTGGACTCTCTCCAACAGTTCCATGTCCTTCTTGTGCTGGGGGCTCCAGAACTGCACACAGTACTGCAGGTGGGGTGTGAAGAGAGCAGAGCAAAGGGGCAGAATCCCCTCCCTTGCCCTGCTGCCCACAGCTGCTCTTGCTGCAGCCCAGCACACAGTTGCTGTCTGGACAGCACAGCCAATTGTATGCTCTTGTAGTCTTGAGAGGAATGGTTACCAGCAGGTGCAGACTCCTGATTCTGAGAGAGAGAGAAGGAGAAGGGGAAGAAGGAGAAGTCTCCATCTTTCACTGGTCAGCAGCAGAAACGATCCACTCTAGGTTTAGTACTAGCCCAAACTCACTCGTGCAGCTGACACTTGAACCCGAAGATGACAGGTACCTGGTGGTACTTTGGGCAACAGACAAAGCAGGTACCGAGTGTGGATTTCCATGGGGCACTGCTGCTGAAGCTGCTCTCTGCCTGCAGCAGGTCCATTGTCCCAGCCTAATCACCAGGAAGGGCTGCTGCCTGAATAACAACAGCCAGGGCAAATCCCTGAAGTGTCTGAGGGCCATAAGCCCATTTCACCTCTAGCCATGCATCAAATATGAACTCCTGTCTCCAGTGACTCAACTTTCTGCACCACCAGCCTCCAGCCCTCTCTCTAATGCTCATATTTCTGCGTGGGTCACAGGGGAGCCTCTCAGGCTTTTAATCTGTAGCTTATTGTTTAAAGATTAATTTGTTTGTGAGACAAGTGGCAGCACTTATCACAGGCTGGCATCCACGGGAGGGAGCTGGACAACTGGGATCAGTGTCTGCTGCTTCTCCACTTAGGTGCCTTATCTGTTATGAGGCTGCTTTGAGAGATTTGGGTCATTTGCAAAAATGTCATTTTAGAACTCTAGGTGCTTCTTTTTTCTTGTTTACAGTGAAAATATGTGAGAAAAAAATGAGGTGTAACCAGCAAGTCCTTTGATGTTAAAGGAAAGCTTTTTATTGTTTGATTTTTTGTTTGTTTGTTTGTTTGTTTCCATGACTTCTCTTTAAGATTCCTGCTGTTGGGATCAGCTTTCGTTTTGCCAGTACCAGAGAGTGCCCAGTGATGGGACAATTTGGTCTCAGGCAGGGGGTGAGGGCAGGATATTCCTCTGCACAAACCAGCAGCTCTGTTTTCTGGGCTCTGCTGACTCCTCCTTCATTTCCCCCCTCATTTCAAAGAAGGCAGCCTCACCTTTCTTTCTCTGCCTTCTCCCTCCTGCAGACTTAGAATCATAGAATCATAGAATGGTTTAGGTTGGAAGAGACCTCAAAGATCATCCAGTTCCAACCCCCCTGTGCCATAGGCAGGGACACCTCCCACTAGATCAGGATGCTCAAGGCCTCATCCAGCCTGGCCTTGAACACCTCCAGGGAGGGAGTAGCCACAACCTCCCTGGGCAACCTGTTTCAGTGTCTCGTCACCCTCACTGACCTCTCCCAACTCAGGAGCACATTGCTGTAACAGGCAAATGAATCAAGCCTGGAAACTGTAGAGGAAATGCTGATCTTTCTCCCTGATGGAGAAGCTCTCCTCTGAGTCTCCTCTTTTCCAGGCTGAAAATCCCCAACTCTCTCAGCTTGTCCTTACAGCAGAGCTGCTGCAGTCCTCTGAGCATCTTTGTCTTCCTCCTTTGGACTCTCTCCAACAGTTCCATGTCCTCCTTGTGTTGGGGGCTCCAGAACTGCACACAGTACTGCAGGTGGGGTCTGAGGAGAGCAGAGCCAAGGGGCAGAATCCCCTCCCTTGCCCTGCTGCCTACAGCTGCTCTTGCTGCAGCCCAGCACACAGTTGCTGTCTGGGCTGCACTCACACTGCAGCCTCATCTTGAGCTTCTCATCCACCCAGACCCCCAGGTCCTGTTCCTCAGGGCTGCTCTCAGCCATTCCCCACCCAGCCTGGAGTTGTGCTTGGGATTGCACCCACCCAGGTGCAGGACCTTACACTTGGCCTTGTTGAATGCCATGAGGTTGGCCTGGGCACAGCTCTGCAGCCTGTCCAGGTCCTCTGGATGGATCCCTGCCCTCTAGCAAGTCGACTGTGCCACACAGCTTGGTGTCATCTGCACACTTGCTGAGGCTGCACTGATTCCTCTGCCCATGGCACTGACAAAGATGTTCCACAGCACTGGTGCCAGCACTGACCCCTGAGGGTCACCACTTGGCATTGGTATCCAGGTGGACATTGTGCCCTTGATCACCACTCTCTGTGTGCCACCATCCACCCAATTCCTTACCTCATCAGGCCCCATGGATTTGTGCGTGTTCAGATTCCTTAGGTGCTCACCATCACGCCACCATCTCAGGACTCTTGGGTTGTAGGTGAAGAAGTAATTTTCTATTTGTTCACAGATCAACCTGTACAGCTAGGAGAAAGATCCTGAAAGCCTACTCTTGGTTTCGTAGCCCTGCTAACTTCTAAAAGTTTTCTTGGGTGCTTCTGTGAGTTTTCAACTGTGTCATGCATGGATCATTTGAGTCCCTCTCTCTGTCTCTCAGCTGCGTTGCAATTCCATGTGCTTGCCAATGGTGTGTGTCCAGAAGCAGCAGACTTCAAACCTATTCATGGGTTATTTCTAATTTCTCATTATCTTTCTCCCTCTGGAATTGATTGAGTATATCTGGGACCTTTCTCTTGTCACAAAGAGGAGCAATGCTGCTGGCAGCTTTTTTTCCTCCCCCTTATCTCTTTCTGTAGCCATGAGGTACAAGAGAAATCTCAGCTTCTATTTTCTTCAATTTTCCGCTAAATTTCCTTTGAAGGTTATCTTTCCTGGAGGCTTCAAATGATCCATTTTCTTTTCATTTCCTTCTCTCTTCTCTCTTTTTTTTTTTTTTTTTTTTTTTTTTTTTTTTTTTTTCTCTTCCTTGTTGTTTTTTGG
>VWZI01006478.1:288024-310183 GCA_013396835.1 Psilopogon haemacephalus
GAAAAGCAAAACAGCAAAAAAAATCACACAATAACCACTCTGATCAGACCCTGTGCCTTTGAAAAGCTGCTTCATAAAGTAATCAAGCTGAGGGTCTTTGCATGCCAGTGGCATTTTAAGATGGCATTTGCACTGCTACTGCCCCTTTGTGCCTTTAAACAGAAGGTTTGCCTGAGTTCTTTGCTCGAGAAAGCAAGCAGGTGATGATGTCCTCCTTCATTTAACATTGCACTTTAAATGTGGCCAGAGGAGAATATTGCAGGTTACAATCTGAATGGAGAAGTTGCCACGTCTGATAATTTTTCTAATGAAAAGGAGTGCTCTTAGGTGTTGTGTGTTCTTTCCTTCAGGAGAGGATGATTGAAGCTACCTGCCCTACTAGGTGGATGATAAAGCTGTTAACCTGTTTACAGTACTAGAAGGCTGCAGCCAATTTGGTTAGTTCACCATGAGTTCACCTCTCTTCTGTAGAAGTTTAAAAATTGCATCAGCTCATTTATATTGATTTTATCAATGTGAATTTGTTTGGAGAGAGGAGAACTTGTGTTTGTTTGGGGATTTTAATATTGCTCTACTTCATGCTACAGAAGCTCCTGGGTTGCCTTTGTTCTTCTTTAACTTTGCATGGTGCCTTCTGCACTCTGGCATCAGCCTCCACTTGGATTATAGCCTCCAGAAATGAGGTGGGAATTGGCTGGCTGGCTCTGGGAGGCTCTAGAAGGCATCCAAAAGCAGCGTGGTTACATTTCAGAAGTAATGGCTGAGAACATTGTGGGACCTGTCAAGTTGAAGGACTGCAAACCAGTATAGTGTAACTGACTATGTCATTTGATAGCCTAGGTTTTATTTGTCACATTAAGACCATGAACAAAAAGGACCTTTTCTTGTAAGTCACTACTAGCCTGTGCAGAATTCTAGGGGAATCTGTGCTGCTTGTTGGATTTGTGTTGGTATCATCTTCTCTGAGCTTGCTGTCTGCTCTAAGAACATGAGGCAGCAGTGTGCACTTGCAGCCCAGAAAGCCAAGCAGAGCCTGGGCTGCAGCAGGAGAAGTGTGGCCAGCAGGTGGAGGGAGGTGATTCTCCCCCTCTACTCTGCCCTGGTGAGACCCCACCTGGAGTAGTGCATCCAGTTCTGGAGCCCCTGGGACAAGAGGGATGTGGAGATGCTGGAGTGTGTCCAGAGAAGGGCCACGAGGATGCTCAGAGGGCTGCAGCACCTCTGCTATGAGGACAGACTGAAAGAGTTGGGGCTGTGCAGTCTGGAGAAGAGGAGGCTCCCAGGTGACCTTCTTGTGGCCTTCCAGGATCTGAAGGGAGCCTACAGAAAAGCTGGGGAGGGACTTTTTAGGCTGTCAGAGAGTGCCAGGACTAGGGGGAATGGAGCAAAGCTGGAGGTGGGGAGATTCGGACTGGATGTGAGGAGGAAATTCTTCAGCATGAGAGTGGTGAGAGTCTGGAATAGGTTGTCCAGGGGGGGGGTTGTGGCCACATCCCTGGAGGTGTTTGCAGCCAGGCTGGCTGAGGCTGTGGGCAGCCTGCTCTAGGGTAGGATGTCCCTGGGCATGGCAGGGGGGTTGGAACTAGCTGATCCTTGTGGTCCCTTCCAACCCTGACTGATTCTATTGGCATAAGTAACTTGCTGGCTTTTCTAAGCACAGTATCTGAATTGTGAACAAATTACTGAGTAGCTGTTGTGGCAGTGGCTGTTTGCCTTGAAGAAGACAGCTTACTTCATTAAATATTTGTTACAAATTAATAATCATGAAACTGGGTAGAAACAGCAGCAGTTGGTGGAACCAGCTTGTCTTTAGTGGAAAATAAGACTAGAATGAGGGAGGCTTTTTCCCACTAGCTTCTGTTTGCCCTCACTTTGATCATATTTCTGCGTGGTTTAGATAGTTCACCGATGCTTTTTGTGACCTTAGCATGCTTTTTTTTCCCATGCATCTGAGGTACACCTGTGTTCTCCACTGTGCTAGTTTGAGGCTAATTGGAGGATTTTTATGAGAAATTAGATTATAGGCTGAGAAAGGAAAACGAAATTGTGTCTATTCCACTCATAGGCTTGCTGAGATGTATATGAGTAAGAGTCAAAACACAGATAAGGCAGAGCTGTTTGAGCCACTCTGACTGCTGCATCTCTCTCCCTGCCTTCTAGCTGGATCTGTGTAACTTTACTAACCAATTTCCTACTCCTAACCCCCCCTGGCAGATCTTCCTTGCTTACCTGACATAAAAGACAGGTGGTGGGATGAGATTGGGTAGTGGGGTAAAGGTGGTAGGGTGGTTGGGAACCCCTCCTGGGGATTCTGATCTCTGGGAGGGCTGTGGTGTTTCTGTTTTACCTTTTTACTGTATATATCTGTAAAATACTGTAAATATTTGCTTGTATATTGTGCAAATCTGTATATACAAAGCTTTATTTATTAACTTCCAGCTGGCTGAGTCTAGTCTGGGTTATTTCAAAGAGCGTGGGGGGCAGATAACTGCTGCACCATCACATCCCCCTGGTGATGCTTTTCTCCACATTTGATGGCTGTGAAAGGAATGTTAAATAGAGAAGCTGGAAGCTGGCTTGTGTCCTCTAATGCAAGTGAGAGGTAACTCATGTGATCTGGCACATAAGACAGGTAGTGGGATAAGACTGGGTAGTGGGGGTAAGGTGGTAGGATGGTTGGGAACCCCTCTTGGGGATTCTGATCTCTGGGAGGGCTGTGGTGTTTTCTGTATTACCTTTTTACTGTATATATCTGTAAAATACTGTAAATATTTGCTTGTATATTGTGCAAAGCTGTAAATACAAAGCTTTATTTATTAACTTCCAGCTGGCTGAGTCTAGTCTGGGTTATTTCACAAAGTGTGGGGGGCAGATAACTGCTGTACCATCACGTCCACCTAGTGATGCTTTTCTCCTCATTTGATGGCTGTGAAAGGGATGTTAAATAGAGAAGCTGGCTTGTGTCCTCTAATGCAAATGAGAGGTAACTCATGTGATCTGTTGGCTCTCCACAGGCTGTGGGCAGCTTGTAAGTTTAGAAAACAAGTTTATTTGAGAAATTATGTAAATTCTTTGTCAGAATGAGAGCACGCAGGGGCCAGGAGGGAAATCACCTTGCTGGAAACCCCCGGAGTACATCTTGACTATAGGGTGTTACTAAACTGAAGTATTTGAGTTTGAAGCCTTAGTTTTTAACAAGCCTGAAAGTCCAAAATCCTGCCAGCCTTGAGGATGGGCTGATGAACAGATCAACGTGAGTACAGTGCAGGAAAGTAAGAAATGCTTTAGGTTTTTAGTGATGTGCATGCCTGATTTCCCTTTAGAACTCAAAGGCCTGCTAAAAAATATGAGACTGTTTTAGTCAACACAGGAGTATCAGGAGAGGGAGACGATAATAAAAACTTTTCAGCTGAAATTTGGTCAAGAGCTGTCCTTGAAGGTTTGTGTGGATGGCTCTGAAGATTTAGCTGTGCTTCTCTTAGTGAAAGTGCAAACAGAAAACTGGGCTCAAAAGTGTTCAAATCAGCAAAGAAAGTGACAGTGTTGGAAAAGGCTGAGAAAAGTGTTTAGAATCATAGAATCAGTCAGGGTTGGAAGGGACCACAAAGATCATCGAGTTCCAAACTCCCTGCCATGGACCCCTGCCCATCCATCCTGGCTGCAAACCCCTCCAGGGAAGTGAACCCAACCACCCCCCTGGGCAACCCATTCCAGGCTCTCACCACTCTCATGCTCAACAACTTCCTCCTCACATCCAATCTGAATCTCCCCACCTCCAGCTTTGCTCCATCCTTTTAGCAGTTTATGCCTGCTTCTGAATGAGGCTGTCTATGGTGTTCACTCTGATCTTGAAGCTCCCCTTCCTCTTGGGGGAACCTCAGTCATAAACTCTGGGCAGAGAACTGTTCTAGAACCCACTCTCATGTACTGCGAAGCAGGATGTTAGAGAAGAAAATCAGACCTTGCTTTCCAGTCATCCTGAGATCTACAAAACTCTGGCAAATTGTAGAATCATAGGATGGTCTGAGTTAGAAGGGACCTCCGAAGGTCATCTAGTCCAGCCTCCAATCCTTCTGGCTGAAAACGTGGATTCCCTCAAGAAGAAGGGATCATCTGTGGATGTAGTGTTTAATGCAGGTAATGTTGGTTTTTATCTAGAATCAGCTCCACCATGGGAAGTGATGCTGCTGGGTGTAAAGCTGCTCCACTCTTTCATTTGTCTTCTTTGCTGCTACCATAAATGGCCTTGCCGTGGAAACATTTGTTGACTCGGTGTGGTGTTTTCTAGTGTTGCCGAATGTTTGCTTGCAGTTTCTTGCTGTGGTTTGTAACATGCAGCTTGCTGTGATGTGAAAGGAGGCACTTGCACATATTTGCACATAGAGCTGGAGTTTGTGGTGCTGCGTAGTGCGAAGCAGATCTTAACTGAGAAGAAGTCTGCTGATCCTCCCCTTCCTCACACTGTGTGGCTGGCTTTTGTGAACTGAACAAGGATGGGGGAGATGTTTGATTTGCCTTAGTTATAGCAGCACTTGGTTTGGGGGAAGTTATCCTGCTGCTAGAGTAGAACAGTCTTGGCTATTAAGATGATAAATTCTCTGAAAGTGTAAGAGACAGGATTAACACCAACTGCTCAGGTCCTCTATCTCAAAAGGTCATGTGAAATATTAGTCTTAACACTATTAGTGTCCTAGATGTTAAGTAGTGTTGTTCTCTTCTGCGTGGTGTCAGAGCCAAAAAGGGAGCTTCCCCTGAGTTTCCTACGTGCTTCCCTGCCCTATGATTTGGGGTGATGCTGACTAAGAGTGGTCCCACACCTGCAGGTGCAGAGACAAAGGGGAAGAAACCACTGTGGTTGTTTTTGGTCTAAGCAAATGTTTTGCTGGTAAATATGCTTTTTAAAGAGAGGCATTTGTGCTTGCTTCAGTCTGTAGCCTGAGCGCTGAAAGCTAAAGCATTTTAAATAAAAATTGGGTGCATAAGCATATTCCTCTTTGATAGTCTTCTGACTTGAAAAGCTGAAGTTGCTGAGGCTTGAATATTCTGCTACTTGTAAAGAATATTTGAATTGTGCTTACTTGGGCTTTTAGGATCTCTTCCTTTTCCCCGTGGACCAGCTACCAAGCTAATTTTAGCTTACAACCAATTCTGCGCTGTGAAATCTTGCTCATGTGTCAGGATTAGCAACCAGAGAGTTTCTGGTTCCAGGAATCTGAGTCTCTGCATATTTCCCCATGTGTAAGTTGTGGCAATATTGGTCACGTTGTGCTTTTAAAGTCTCTCTTAGCTGGGAGGATAATGCCACTCAAGATGTCACTTGCTGATGGCATTGACCTGGACCTGAGCAAAGCCTTTGACACTGTCCCACACCACATCCTGGTCTCCAAGCTGGTGACACATGGGTTTGATGGGTGGAGCACCAGATGGATAAAGAACTGGCTTGATGGATGCACCCAAAGAGTGGCTGTCAATGGCTCCATGTCTAAGTGGAGACCAGTGACAAGCAGAGTCCCTCAGAGATCAGTCCTGGGACCAGTCTTGTTCAACATCTTTGTGGGTGACATGGACAAAGGCATTGAGTGCTCAGAGGGCTGCAGCACCTTTGCTATGAGCACAGACTGAAAGAGTTGGGGCTGTTCAGTCTGGAGGAGAGGAGGCTCCCAGGTGACCTTCTTGTGGCCTTCCAGGATCTGAAGGGGGCTACAGAAAAGCTGGGGAGGGACTTTTTAGGTTACCAGGGAGTGAGAGGAGTAGGGGGAATGGAGCAAAGCTGGAGGTGGGGAGATTGAGATTGGATGTGAGGAGGAAGTTCTTCAGCAGGAGAGTGGTGAGAGCCTGGAGTGGGTTGCCCAGGGAGGTGGTTGGGGCCATATCCCTGGAGGTGTTTGCAGCCAGGCTGGATGAGGCTGTGGGCAGCCTAATACAGGGTAGGATGTCCCTGGGCATGGCAGGGGGGTTGAAACTAGATGATCCTTGTGGTCCCTTCCAACCCTCACTGATTCTATGATTCTAAGAACTTGCTCTTGTCAACCTCCCTAGTAAATGTTCTGAATGATTTGGGGTGTGCCTGTGGGCAGCCAGCTGCTTGGTGGGATGAAAGGCAGAACCATGCATGCATCCTCTGCCAGGAAAGCATCTCCCCATCTCTGGTGTGATTCTGATGTAACTTTGTGCATGCTGTAAAAGTAACTCACATAGAATAGATACTTTGCAGTTTGATACTTTTGGGCTAAGCATAAACAAGTAAGAATTGGAGGTGAGGTGCACAGGTTGTATGTAAAACTTTAGGTGTTAGCCTGCACATTTGGTGGTTTGTAAGTGAATTCAGCTTTGTGCCAGTGAGGTGTGGTTACAGACCTCAAAGAGAAATAAATCACAGGGCTGGAGCTCCTGCAAGGACTGTGTGTTTGGGTTGACCTGTGGGACACAGATGCAAAACATGGAAGGGTAACTTTTAAGCCTTCCTAACCATGAGTCCAGTGGCTTGGGTTCTTTTTGACTGTTGTGTTTTATTTCTAATAAGGATCAGATTTTCTTTGTTACCCTTGCATTTCTTCTAGGAACTTCAGCAAACTCTCTGTAGGAAAATTTCCAGTGCTTCTGAAAGGTCAGAAACAAAATGCTGTGTTTTTCTGCTGTAAACAGTCATGTGCTGCACTGCAGCCTACTGCTTGATGAGAAAACCACTCTGAGTTACACTGCTCTCAGATGTGAAGGAGTAATAACCTCTGCTGGTGGTATGGTAGTCAGAGGCTGTCTGCAAGCACTGAACAGGCTGGGAAGAAAGGCAGTGTGCTCTGCTGGGGTCTGGGGATGGAAAATACTCAGTATTACCTTGTTCAGAGTGGTTTGTCCAGCTGAAGCTTCATTTCAGTTATTCAAGTCCACACTGCAAGTGTCTTCAAGTCTGTAGGTTGGATTTCTAACCTTCTGTGTCATTTTTTTTTAGAAGAGTGGCATAATTTGAAGCAGCAATATCTACACCTTGAAACTAACCTCTGTTTATTTCGATTCATGATGCTTTGGGGGTAGCCTGCATCACTGAAATCTGTGTCAGGTAGCTGGTGAGATGGGGTAGAATGTCTTGCTTCAGGGGCAGAGTAACTTCTCACATTGCTCTGCTCAGTTTGGTTGACAATGGCTAAACCTAATCTTTCTTTGTTCCCCTCTGTCAGAACGGGATCTGCTGAACCCTGCACCCAAGCAGCTGAACAAAACAAAGGTGCTGCTTGTCTGCCAGGAAGATCTGAACATGCTGTCCTAGCACACAAATGCTTGCACAGCCTGCTTTGCCTTGGAAAAGATCTCCCTCCCTCCTTTTCACTCTCACAATTAAATGGGTTCACCTGACACCTGAATAATTTTTGTTTCTAACTCTGAGGCTTTTCTTGTTTGGCTCAAAATCCCAAGCTAAGGTTGGGAGTACTTCTCCTTGATGGCTCTTGGTTAAAAATACGATGCTGAAGTGTCCATCTCTTGTGAAACTTTTCTTCTCAGAGAGGGCATTTAAACCTGAGGAGCTTGTTGCTGGACTCAGGAGTGATTGGCACATAGGTGCTTTCTTAGAATCATAGAATAGAATCTGTCAGGGTTGGAAGGGACCACAGGGATCATCTAGTTCCAACGCCTCTGCCACAAGCAGGAACACCCTACCCTAGATCAGGCTGCCTACAGCCTCAGCCAGCCTGGCTGCAAACACCTCCAGGGAAGTGGCCCCAACCAATGCCTTTGAGGCTGCACTCAATGCCTTTGTCCATGTCACCCACCAAGATGTTGAACAAGACTGGTCCCAGGACTGATCCCTGAGAGGCTCCACTTGTCACTGGTCTCCACTTGGGCATGGAGCCATTGACAGCCACTCTTTGGGTGTGGCCATCAAGCCAGTTCTTTATCCATCTGGTGCTCCACCCATCAAACCCATGTGTCACCAGCTTGGAGCTACAGGATGTTAGGAGGAAGTTCTTCCCAGTGAGGGTGGTGAGGCACTGGAACAGGTTGCCCAGGGAGGTTGTGGCTGCTCCCTCCCTGGAGGTGTTCAAGGCCAGGCTGGATGAGGTCTTGAGCATCCTGATCTAGTGGGAGGTGTCCCTGCCTATGGCACAGGGGGGTTGGAACTGAATGATCTTTGAGGTCTCTTCCAACCTAGACCATTCTGTGATTCTATGTGGTGTGGGACAGGGTCAGAGGCTCAGGTCCAGGTAAATGCCATCAGTTGCTTCCCCCTCATCTATTAATGTTGTGACCTGTTCATAGAAGGCCACCAGGTTTGTCAGGCAGGGTCTTCTCCTTCCTGGTCCCTGTGGGAGCTTGTGTGCTGGGCACACCTGAAGCTGCCGGACCTGAAAGTCCTGATGACTTGTTGGAAAAAAAGAAACACAAACCAACACTTGTTGACCAGTAGAAATTCTCCCCTTATCTGAGGTTTTACTGCTTAGCCACAGACTTCTGAGAAATGGTTTCAGGAGGTGGGAAACACATTTTTATTTTAGAATACAGTGTGATGACTGATAGAGAGGTACAGAAAGACCTGGTGTTGGCTTGATGGGGTGCTCCTGACTGAGCCACCAGCCACAACTGCAGTGTGGGGCTGACAAGTGCTGAGTCCATCAGCCTGGTGTGGAATGGCTTTCCTGCCCTGGTCTTGTGGGGCAAGGAAAACTTGAACAGCTTTATTAGGAGTGCCTTGAGCAGGTGATCACTAGTGGAGTCGTTCAGCATGATGATAACTTGCCATCTGCAGGTGGCTCAGATTAGCCTTTTGTAAGGAGAAAAGTGCCTAAGGTCTTTTCATTTGAATTGAGTTGGGAGTGCATCCTGCAGCCTCAGGTGTTGGCACTCCAGAATGATTGACACACTTTGCAGAACTTCACTGTTTCCTAGGTGGGCAACAGGTTCTTTTCATTCTCACTTAAAATTTCCATGTCTTCGAAGGAGCTGCTTTGCCTACTTTATTTAGTTGGGCAAGGACCCTGGGGAAAGGCTGGTAGTAATTGTGCTTGCTAATGAAAATAGATGGCTAAATAACACTCAGAGCTGTCATTTCAGCATTCTTGGCCCTTCTGGTTGTGGCACTTAGAAAACCTACAGATTATAGTAATTGCCTGTAGTCTGCAAAATCAGTCTAGACAGCCTAGTCTCAGGCCAAAAGGTTGGAGTTGAATAAATACATAATTTGGGCAGATAAAGCTATTAGAACTGTGCTTATCTCCTGACACAATTGTTCTTGTTAGATATAAGTGCTATTTTATAGCTTTTCCCTAAATAATGAGGCTGTAATGATCAGTTAATAAGTCTTTGGAAAATGAAGTGCTTCAGACTTTGCTAGTGAAGCTGAATGTTTTCATGCTGGGTGTGCTCCATGTGGTGGTTTAGCAGTTACCTGCCTCCCCTCTTTGATACAGCCCAGGTTAGGACTCAGAACAGCTGGAAGTTAATAAATGAAGCTTTATATTTACAGCAGTGCTCAATATACAAGCAGATACTTATAATGTATAACAGATATTTACAGATATATAGAGTGAAAAGGTAATACAGAAACACCACAGCCCTCCCAGAGATCAAAATCCCTAAGAGGGGTTTCTAACCACCCCTACCACCTTTCCCCCTGCCCCAGTCTTATCTCACCACCTGTTGATGCAGCAGATAGGTGAAGGTTGATGGGCCAGGGGGGTTAGCAGTAGAAAAGAAGTTAGTGGAATTATTAAGAATCAGCTACAAAAGGCAGGGACAAAGGAGCCATGCAAGAAAGCAGCCACAGCCCAGAGAAGCCTGAAGCAGTCTGACTTATCTATGTTTGGGTTACAACTCTTAAAACAATTTTTTTTTTCTTCCTCAGTAAAGCTGTGAGTGAAGTGACATCATCTGTTTTCCTCTCTCAGCCTATAATCTAATTACTAATCCAAATCCTCCAATTAGTTCAAACCAGCACACTCCAAGTTGTGGTAACAGAAAAGGAACCGATGGACAGGATCTGCTGTACTGCTGTCTGTGGCTGCAGTGAGCTCACAACATAAATGAGATGTGCTACCAGCTCCAAAAGGGTCATCTGAACTTTTAATTACCTTTAATTACCTGTGCTCTGTGTCTCTAACACAATGGTGTGATGGAACTTTAGAAAGCTTTGCCTTTTTTGGTTCAGTCTTCTTTGTCACTTTATGAATATCAGACATTTAAAAATATTATTGTGGCCTTCCAGTATCTGAAGGGGGCTACAGAAAAGCTGGGAAAGGACTTTTGAGGCTGGGAGGTAGTGAGAGGACTAGGGGGAATGGAGCAAAGCTGGAGGTGTGGAGATTCAGACTGGATGTGAGGAGGAAGTTGTTGAGCATGAGAGTGGTGAGAGCCTGGAATGGGTTGCCCAAGGGGGTGGTTGGGGCCACGTCCCTGAAGGTGTTTGCAGCCAGGCTGGATGAGGCTGTGGGCAGCTTGACCTAGGGTAGGGTGTCCCTGGGCATGGCAGGGGGGTTGGAACTAGATGATCCTTGTGGTCTTTTCCAACCCTGAACCTTTATAAAAGTAATTTTATACATATATGTATAAATATGTAAAAAATACATGGCATAGGAGGATATTAATACAGCCAGTTTTCAGTGTACCCTAAATTACCCTGACTGATTGTATGATTCATAGGGCTTGAATGTTTTCAGATGCTTAAAATGTGGAGTAGGAGTTAAGATTTGTAAAGTACACTGTGGTTGCTGAAGCGAGGATTTGTTTTCCTGGAAAAGCTTCTTAGTGCGTTAATGTAATTGTATGGATCAAAATGTCCATAACCTAGGCTAGACAATCTGAAAAGTCCAATTAGCAACCTATTTTCCAGTCTGCATTTTAGTTTCTCCAGGAGTTGTGAAGTGGCTTCTATCTTAATACACTGTAAATGCCCTGAACTTGGGTCTCTACACAGCCTCTAACCTGCGGTGTGTTGCTGGCTGATTTAAGACCCTGAAGCAAAGAGCTGTGTTCTGTTTGGCTGTTGCTGCTTTTAGATACATAAATCAAAAGGTTTGACATTGCACCATGCATCTTGAGATGTTCTGATGATTTGATGTGTATGAGAGAAGATTTCTCTAATCTCTTTCTCACAGCTCTATTCCCTGTTATCTGGTTCCTGCAATCAGATTTGTCCCTTTTAAAAAGATGTCATGGGCTTCTTGAGATTAAAACCTGAGGACATCCTTGTGCTGGTTTGAACTAATTGGAGGATTTGAATGAGAAATGAGGCTATAGGCTGAGAAAGGAAAACAGATGATGCTACTTCACTTTTTACTGAAAGGAAAAAAATAATGTTTAAGAGTTGTAATGCAAACATAGATAAGTCAGATGGTTTCAGACTGCTCTGGGCTCTGGCTGCTCCTGCATGGCTTTCTCCTTTTGTAGCTGAATCTGAATAATTCTACTAACTTCTTTTCCTGCTGCTAACCCCCCTGACTGGTCTACCTTCACCTATCTGCTGTATGAAACAGATGTTGAGATAAGACTGGGGAAAGGGGAAAGGTGGTAGGGGTGGTTAGAAACCCCTCTTAGGGATTTTGGTCTCTGGGAGGGCTGTGGTGTTTCTGTATTACCTTTTCACTGTATATATCTGTTATACATTGTAAATATCTGCTTGTCTGTTGTGCAAAGCTGTAAATCTAAAGCTGCATTCCTTAACTTCCAGCTGACTGAGTCCAGTCTGGGTTATTTCAGAAAGTGTAGGGGGCAGAAAACTGCTGCACCATCATGTCCACCTGGTGATGCTTTTCTCCTCAATTGATGGCTGTGATGACTGAGTCCTAGCCTGGGTTATTTCAAAGTGTGTGTGTGTGTGTGTGTGTGTGGTGGGCAGCGAACTCCTAAACCACTACAATCCTGAAGCTCCTGGGTGAGCTGCTGTGTTGAAAACTCTCTGAACCTGATAGAATTGTCTGGCTGAAAAGACAGTATGTAGAGAATATTTGAAACATTCCTTGCATGGCAGGTGGCCAAGATCAGGGTGATTAAATAGTTGGTGAGTTCGTATACCTTGCATATATGGAGAAAAAATGAAATTGAGGGAAATGAAGGCACATCTGTGCTTGCAGCACAGAGTACGTTTTAGTCAGACGTGTTTTGACTTGAGAAATTGCGTAGCCACCTTCAAAGAATTTGGTAGGTGCTTCCTGGCATTTGAAAGGCATTAATCCAGGGCATTACAGAGTCTTACCAGACAGTGAAAGCACTCTGATCATGAGTAATGGAAAACTGTCTCACCAGAAGGTATTCAGGAGGCCAAAGTTTAATGCATATGTTGCTTAAAACAGGTCTCCGTGTGTGTGTGTGTGTGTACTTGGGTTTTGGGGTATGTTGATTTTTGCCTCTTTGATTTATGATTTCTTGAGATGTTCAGGGGCCATTGAGCTGCAGATGCTTTGCTGATGTCCAGTGTGGAGAGCTGTAAGCTAGCAGCTTGAGGCACAAGCACAGAGTGCAGGTTCAGTTTGGGTTTAAAAGGTGAAAGCTGTTTTTTTTTTAAGTATGTACTTAAGTATCTGCTGCTTTTTAAGGAAGATTGTATTTAAAAATATCTTCACATACGTTTCAAAATATATATTCAAAGCCCCCACTCCTCATCCGTGTTGATGTTAGATGTCTGTGAGCAGTTCCCACTCTGTCCATAACTCAGGTGTGGAAGCTACATGAACACTTTACAAGAGTTACCCTAACAGTGCGGTTAAGCTTGGCAGGATGTGAGTAAATGGGCATGAGGGGGGAAAAGAAGGGAGATTTTTTCCCTTGCTGCTGCAGCCCAGGTGGGGTTGGAGAAGGTAAAGCTGAATTATTAAAAGTATCAATTAGGGCAAGGCCAAAAAGTTGCCAGGCAGTTTTCTGGGAGTGTTGAAAGGTGTGAAGAGCTGATGATGTATGTTCCTTCCAGAGCACAAAGGTCAGTTTGATTTCCATCTGTCATCTGCCCTAATTTTAGTCCACTGTGTGACCACGGTTAAAATGATGCTCCAGAACCATTGTGGCTCTTAAATCCCTACCATGAACAGTTTCTCCTGAACCCTGGGGGAAATCTGTGGAATTTCCCAGTGTGTGGCTATCCAGAAGAACATCATTGCATAAGGATTTACAGTTCAAGTGTTCATTTAAGAAATAGGAGAATTAAAGATGTATCAACAGAATTCAGATATGTGTATTAGCTGGCAAATAGCTTTCACATCAGGTCTTGAGCGACCTGTTCTAGTGGGAGGTGTCCCTGCCTATGGCACAGGGGGGTTGGAACTGGATGATCTTTGAGGTCTCTTCCAACCTAAACCATTCTGTGATTCTATGATTCACTGTCCTCTATCCAATTTCTCCCCTTGCTTCTCCCATCCTAACTCATATTTCCCAATAACCTGCCAGGGAAACAGTTAATTTTGGTTTTGGGTGCTTTGAGTGGTGACCACAACGAAGCCTATAAAGAAAAGAAATGGATTGTGTTTGACTGTGTGCAATAAATAACAGCTGTGGTCTGAACCCAGGTAACACTTCCCTTGTTTTGATGTGCTTGTTCAGTGATCTCTGCCTATGAAAGGGCAGGGAGTAGAGAGGAGGATGTGGCTGTGTAGTAGGACTAACTGGTACTTTGTTGAGCATTTCCAGACTAAAGACAAGCTTTTGACAATCCTTGCATTGCATTTTCTTCTTCTGATGTGCTTGTTCAGTCATCTCTGCCTATGAAAAGGCAGGGAGTAGAGAGGAGCATGTGGCTATGTAATAGGACTAACTGGCACTTTGTTCAGCATTTCCAGACTTAAGAACAAGCTCTTGACAGTCCTTGCACTGCATAAAAAGTTAGAAGAAAGATATAACCAAGTGAAATGTTTGTTTTTATACCCTGCCATATCTTACTCAGAATTTGTATCTGTTCTGTGCTGGAATTAATGCATTGGGGATAATTGAGTGGGTGCACTGTGAGGCTGCCATGAGTTGTTAAGAACTTGGCATCCTCCATTCTTATTTTCTTCTTTAACAGAACCATTAAAATTTAATACACTTAATAATAAGCACCAGTATTAAACGTAATGCTGGTTCTTTAGGAGCAAACAAAAGAACTCAACTTGTATCTAAGCTTCCAAACTATGGAGCTCGCAGCATCCTTCTTTCACTCTTTCTTCAGCTTAATCCTTTCCTCTCTTTGTGTCTCAGTTTTCACTGTTCATGAAATTATCAAGTGTTTCACATCACTGGATAATTGCAGCAATTGTAGTTACAAGTGCCATCTGGTTCCCTGGATAGCCATAACAACCCTGGCAGGATACATTAGAACAGTGGGAAGTAGGCTAAACTGGGGGAAGCACCAAGCTCTGTGAATGTCTTTTAACTTCTGTTTTTCTGAAAGAAAGGAAGAGCTGCTTTGACTGTGTAGCTAAAAGAAAGTAGCTCTTGGAGATTTGCCTGAATATGGGAACAATTGTAGGAGAATACACCTGCCTTCTGTAGCCAGGGCTGGTATTTTTACCTCTGCAGTCTGGGTTTATCAGCATAATCCTAGACCTTTGGTCCTCCACTCTCTCCAGTGTTTGACAACAAAATACTTCCCCTCCTTCTGTGAAGTGTCTGTGCCAGCAAAGCATGCTCAGTGCTGTCTCAAGCACTGCTCCATAATATGATGCTGGGTTGCTGTAGGTAGCTCCTTCAGCCCTCTTCAGTGTCCAGCCCGTTGCAGGGGTGGCAGTCACTGTTTGTCAACCCCAGCAGCATCAGTCTCTTGCTTCCCCAGTACCAGCCAGTGTACACCTGCTGGGCTGCTGTAGGTAGCTCCTTCAGCCCTCTTAATATTGCTTTGTTCAGTGTCCAGCCTGTTGCAGGGTGGCAGTCCCTGTTTGTCAACCCCAGTAGCATCAGTCTCCTCCCCAGCACCAGCCAGTGTCCAGCTGCTTGCCAGGTGGTGTACAGAATCATAGCATACCTGAGTTTGGAAAAGACCTCCCAAGATCATCAAGGCCAACCATCAACCCAACACTGCCATGACCATTATGTCCTGAAGTGCCACATCTGCAGCTTTTTTGAGTAACTCCAGAGATGGCTCCACTACTTCCCTGGGGCAGCCTGTTCCAATGCCTGGCCAGCCTTTCAGTAAAGAAATTTCTCCAAATATCCAATGTAAACCTCCCTTGATGCAACTTCAGGCCATTTTCTTTTGTCCTATTATTAATTACTTGAGAGAAGAGACCAAGACCCTCCTAACTCCAGCCTCCTGCCAGGTAGTTGTAGAGAGCAATGAGGTCTCCTCTCAGCCTCCTCTTCACCAGACTGAACAATGCCAGTTCCCTCAGCTGCTCCTCACAAGCCATGTTCTCCAGACCCCTCAGCAGCCCTTCCCTGGACATACTCCACCACCTCAGTGTCTGTATGTTAAGTACTTAACAAGCTTGTCCAAGCCTATCTAATCAATGCTGTGAGGTGCAGTGGGGTTTGGGTTGTTTGGTTTTTTTTTTTATTCCTGTGGTCCAAGTGCATGTGGCTCTGCAAAGTTACTAAATTTGTGTGTCTTACTGTGTCTGTTCCTTTATTCTGGAATGCAGTCTGGGTTTAAGCTTGCTTCCAGGAGGCAGTTCAAGTTTTTCCCCTGCATGTTTTCCTTCTTCCCTCATCAGCCAACTCAAATATTTCTAAAGAAATGACTTGAGAAGGCTCCTGTGTGGTGTGAAAGGAGATTCTTCAGTTAGTCTTTGCAGATGTGGAGATGCTGGTGACTGCTCTGCTTGATCACCAGTTCTGTGGGGTGGGTTAGTTCTGGACTGATGTCAAGGCAGTGCCTGAGTGAGGTGGCAGGTTACAGACACCCATCCTCTAGGAAAATAGAATCACTCAGGGTTGGAAGGGACCACAAGGATCATCTAGTTCCAACCCCCCTGCCATGCCCAGGGACACCCTACCCTAGATCAGGCTGCCCACAGCCTCATCCAGCCTGGCTGCAAACACCTCCAGCAATGTGGCCCTAACCACCCCCTTGGGCAACCCATTCCAGGCTCTCACCACTCTCATGCTAAAGAACTTCTTCCTCATATCCAATCTGAATCTCCCCACCTCCAGCTTTGCTCCATTCCCCCCAGTCCTGTCACTCCCTGAGAGCCTCAAAAGTCCCTCTTCAGCTTTTTTGTAGGTCCCCTTCAGATACTGGCAGGCCACAAGAAGGTCACCTGGGAGCCTCCTCTTCTCCAGCCTGCACAGCCCCAACTCTTTCAGTCTGTGCTCACAGCAGAGGTGCTGCAGCCCTCTGAGCATCCTCGTGGCCCTTCTCTGGACACACTCCAGCATGTCCACATCCCTCTTGTAATAGGAGCTCCAGAACTGGATGCAGTACTCCAGGTGGGGTCTCAGCAGAGCAGAGTAGAGGAGGAGAATCACCTCCCTGGCCCTGCTGGCCACACTTTTCCTGCTGCAGCCCAGCCTCTGCTTGGCTTTCTGGGCTGCAAGTACATGTCTATGGTGACATGTACTTGTTTGTGCCTTGATAGGGACAGAGATGGAAAGGTAGATTAAAGCTCCTTCAAACAGTCTGTAAACTCCTCTGCAGCCTGAAGGAGGGCACAGTGTGATGCTCAGGTCACGTTACTATAGCCTTGGCTGCTGTCCCTCTTAGGTAGAAGAGCTGAAGGCAGAGGCTGTAAGGTTTGCATGAGAGGCAAAGCAGTGAAGGTCAGAAAGAGGCAGGTAGTCATTTAGTTCTTAACTCATGGTCTGAGAAAGCATTTGCAGTGTGCCTCAGACAGAAAGTTGTCCACTTATGGTCCTACTGAGCAGCCAGGCCACTGGAGTTCTGGTCTTAAACTATGGCACTGATTGTCTTTATGAAGAACAAATGCCAGAAATACTTAGAAAGAACACAAGCTATGTAGCAGAGAGTTTGGTGAGGCTTCTGTCTTTTTGTGGGTTAGTTTGTTGGTGATCTGATCCCTGTGGCACATGGTAGGACTGTAGATGATTCTGTTTCTTGTTTTATGCCCATGGTATCCACATAGAATCATAGAATGGTTTAGGTTGGAAGAGACCTCAAAGATCATCCAGTTCCAACCCCCCTGTGCCATAGGCAGGGACACCTCCCACTAGATCAGGTCGCTCAAGACCTCATTCAGCCTGGCCTTGAACACCTCCAGGGAGAGAGCAGCCACAACCTCTCTGGGCAACCTCTTCCATTGTCTCACCACCCTCACTGTGAAGAATTTCTTCCTAACATCCCGTTCAAATCTCCCTTCTGCCAGTTTAAACCCATTCCCCCTTGTCCTGTCATTACAAGACCTTGTGAATAGTCCCTCCCCAGTCCTCCTGTAGGCCCCTTCAGATATTGGAAGGTTACTCTAAGGTCTCCTGGAATTCTTCTCTTCTCCAGGCTTAAAAGCCCTAACTCCTTTAGCCTGTCCTCATAGCAGAGCTGCTGCAGCCCTCTGAGCATCTTTGTGTCCCTCCTCTGGACTCTCTCCAGCAGTTCCATGTCCTTCTTGTGCTGGGGGCTCCAGAACTGCACACAGTACTGCAGGTGGGGTGTGAGGAGAGCAGAGTAAAGGGGCAGAATCCCCTCCCTTGCCCTGCTGGTAATGCCTCTCTTAATGCAGCCCAGCACACAGTTGTTGTCTGAGCCTCGTGTGCACACTGTTGGCTTATGTTGAGCTTCTCATCCACCCAGACCCCCAGGTCCTTTTCCTCAGAGCTGCTGGATCACAAAGTGGGTTTCATGTCTGAGCAGGACAGGAACAGACAGATGCTCTTGAAGTGCAGAGGAAAGAAGGATAACCTAGAGATGAATGTATTAGGAGCAGTCAAAGGAGGAACAGCCAAAGTAGTACTCCTGTCAAGGAGCACTTACAGCCTAGGAGATGTCTTCAGATGATGTATTTCATGTATCTGAGAACGTATTTGAGTCTGAAGCTGAAGCTGTGGTGTGTAACGTTCACCAATGTGTGTTTGGTTTTGAGTTCTGACTTAATTATAGCTAGGATAGGGTTTTGGGGCTATTTGCAATGCTGAAATTGTAGATTCTATTTAAATCCAGAGCTGGTCTGTAACTTCAGCTGGAGGGTGGAAACCCTTTTATTTCTTTGCCTTCACAGGCTTGAAACCAAAAAATGTAAACATGTGGAAAAAATTTAAATAAGCAACTGGTGGCTCCTTGAAGCTTCGAGTGCATATTTAGCAGATACAAATGGAGATTATAGGCACAGCAGGGATCAATAAATATTTTGGCATGTGCTCCTCCCTTCAGTTGCTCATAGTGGTGTGCTTTCACTCTGCTGGGCTGCATTTCATGGCATGGCCTTCAGGTGTTGTGGTAAGCAATGCCAGAGAGCCAACTGCTCTCTGGACTGCAGGTCATAGCAGCTCCCTCTTGAGAGTGTCTTAACTTCTCTCTCGTCTTAAAACTTGCATCTTGGTGCAAAAGAAAATAATCCAGTGGGTTTTCAGCTTGTGAACTGTTGGTGACCTTCCAAAGAGTAACTAAGGAAAGCTGCCTAAGAGCTGTGAAGCTGCACTGGAGTTCTCCACTGTTTCCATGTAAGATGTCTTCACTTAGTTGTTTTTAATTCATTTATGGAGTGGGGCACCTGAGCTTGTAAATGAGCCCAGCTAATGGAGGAGTTCCCTGATGTGTGTTAAGGGTGGCATAACAATGGGGGAAGATGATAAACTGAGAGCAGGTCTTGACATGTTCTCCTTGCCAAAAGACTCCAGCCATTGAAACAATGATTTAGGGATTGCAATTGCCTTAAATGGAGAGAGACAACTAAGGGCAGCACTAGGGGTAGCAGTGTCATTGTTCCCAAGCACTGCAAGTAGAAACTCCAGTGAGGGTCAGGAAATGTGTCTGAAGTACATCTTAGGATGACAAGTGTATAAAATCATAGAATCAGTCAGGGTTGGAAGGGACCACAAGGATCACCTACTTCCGACCCCCCTGCCATGTCCAGGGACACCCTACCCTAGATCAGGCTGCCCACAGCCTCATCCAGCCTGGCTGCAAACACCTCCAGGGATGTGGCCCCAACCACCTCCCTGGGCAACCCATTCCAGGCTCTCACCACTCTCATGCTCAACAACTTCCTCCTCACATCCAATCTGAATCTCCCCACCTCCAGCTTTGCACCATTCCCCCTACTCCTGTCACTGTCTGATAGCCTAAAAAGTCATAGAATCATGGAAATGGTTTAGCTTGGAAGGGACCACAAGGCTCATCCAGTTCCAACCCCCCTGTGCCATAGGCAGGGACACCTCCCACTAGATCAGGACGCTCAAGACCTCATCCAACCTGGCCTTGAACACCTCCAGGGAGGGAGCAGCAACAACCTCCCTGGACAACCTGTTCCAGTGTCTCACCACCCTCACTGTGAAGAACTTCCTCCTAACATCCCATTTCAATCTGCCCTCTGCCAGTTTAAACCCATTCCCCCTTGTCCTGTCATTACAAGACCTTGTGAATAGTCCCTCCCCAGCCCTCCTGTAGGCCCCCTTCAGATACTGGAAGGCTACTCTAAGGTCTCCTGGAAGCCTTCTCTTCTCCAGGCTGCAAAGCCCCAACTCTCTCAGCCTGTCCTCATAGCAGAGCTTCTGCAGCCCTCTGAGCATCTTCATGGCCCTCCCCAGCTTTTCTGTAGGACCCCTTCAGATTCTGGAAGGCCACAAGAAGGTCACCTGGGAGCCTCCTCTTCTCCAAACTGAACAGCCCCAACTCTTTCAGTCTATCCTCACAGCAGAGGTGCTGCAGCCCTCTGAGCATCCTCGTGGCCCTTCTCTGGACACACTCCAGCATGTCCATATCCCTCTTGTCCCAGGGGCTCCAGAACTGGATGCAGTACTCTAGATGGGGTATGTACAGGAAGGGATTTTGGTGGTGAGTTGCCCAGCTGCAGGTGATGTGAGGATGAGTTGCTTTTATTGCGTTTTGTTTGGGTTTTTTTTGCCTCTACACAAGAGCTTGTGTCCTTGGCAGGCTTTCCCATCTCTGGACTTGATTGCCTCAGCAGCCTTCGAAAGAGAAAACCTAGAAAACTTGTTGCATAATATTTTGGGTAAATTGACTGGTTGATGAGACTGCTGAGCTCGGCTTCTCATTTCCCTTCTAGGAGGTGGGTGGAAAGTGCCTTGATTTTGATGGTGATTAAGGGAGTGGTGTAACAGAGGAGCACGTTCAAGTTGCTATCTTCACAGCAGAAATGCAGCTTCATGTAATTGTTTCCTGCAGGCAATGGCCAACTGTGCTGGAGCCAGCTGAGCAGGGCTTAGCTCCTCTGACTCCTCATAGAAACTCAGCTGCTCCTGGAAGGGCAGATCCAGCAGTCTGGACTGTAACAGATCACCCTCAAGAGTGGCCCAGTGTGTTTTGCACCAGCTGGCATCTCAGGCACCCACTGTGGGCTCTGTAGTGGAGCAGGTCAGCTGCTTTGAGGCGTTAGGGCTTGCACAGACAGCTCCCATAAGGGCAGACACTGCGGTGTGCAGGCACTGTGATATGTGCCTGCTCCTCTAGAGGGTCTGCACTTGGTGTCACTTTAAAACCAGGAGGTTGGAAGTGGTTTGCATCTGCTGGTATTGCATTTTCAGTTGTCTTTAGGCAGTTCTGATGCTAACTCTTTGACCTCTACAAAGCTCTTAAGGTGGTGTTTGGTCTTGGGCTTGCTGGGTGTGCAGGGATCGTAGAATGAGTCAGGGTTGGAAGGGACCACAAGGATCATCTAGTTCCAACCCTCCTGCCATGCCCAGGGACACCCTACCCTAGAGCAGGCTGCCCACAGCCTCAGCCAGCCTGGATGCAAACACCTCCAGGGATGTGGCCTGAACCACCCCCTTGGGCAACCCATTCCAGGCTCTCACCACTCTCATGCTCAACAACTTCCTCCTCACATCCAATCTGAATCTCCCCACCTCCAGCTTTGCTCCATTCCCCCTAGTCCAGTCACTAGCTGATAACCTAAAAAGTCCCTCCCCAGCTTTTCTGTAGGCCTCCTTCAGATCCTGGAAGGCCACAAGAAGGTCACCTGGGAGCCTCCTCTTCTCCAGCCTGCACAGCCCCAACTCTTTCAGTCTGTGCTCACAGCAGAGGTGCTGCAGCCCTCTGAGCATCCTCGTGGCCCTTCTCTGGACACACTCCAGCATGTCCACATCCCTCTTGTAATAGGAGCTCCAGAACTGGATGCAGTACTCCAGGTGGAGTCTCACCAGGGCAGAGTAGAAGGGGAGAATCGCCTCCCTGGCCCTGCTGGCCACACTTCTCCTGATGCAGCCCAGCCTCTGCTTGGCTTTTTGGGCTGCAAGTGCACACTGCTGCCTCATGCTGAGCTTCTCCTCCACCAGCACCCCCAAGTTCCTCTCCTCAGGGCTGCTCTCCAGCCACTCACTGCCCAGCCTGCATTTGTGCCTGGAACCTTCCCACTGTTGCAGGATGGCATTTGAAAGTCAAGGTACAGCTTTGTGGTGTGTTCTGGGGTATGCCCCTGCGATGCTTTAGTTCTTTACACAGTCTGTGTGCACTGAGTCTGCCTCATTTAACCCTAACTGAGTAAGGCCTGCAACCTGTGCTTGACATGCTCCCTGTGGCAGAGTCCTAGTGCAATTTGGGGAGACTTCTTCAAAACTGGCAGCTGCTTCAGGGACATTAGTTTTGTCCAGTGCTTGGAGGTAAAGCACAATGTTAATTGCCTTGCAAACCTTACCTGCAGAGACTGTGACAGCAGAGCTGCCAACAGCTCCATGGGAGGCAAGAAGTTGAGGTCAGTGCAGTCTCAAGCACAACTCCAGGCTGGGTGGCAAATGGCTGAGAGCAGCCCTGAGGAAAAGGACCTGGGGGTCTGGGGTGATGAAAAGCTCAAGATGAGGCTGCAGTGTGAGTGCAGCCCAGACAGCAACTGTGTGCTGGGCTGCAGCAAGAGCAGCTGTGGGCAGCAGGGCAAGGGAGGGGATTCTGCCCCTTTGCTCTCCTCACATCCCACCTGGAGTACTGTGTGCAGTTCTGGAGCCCCCAGCACAAGAAGGACATGGAACTGTTGGAGAGAGTCCAGAGGAGGGCCACAAAGTTGAGCAGAGGGCTGCAGCAGCTCTGCTATGAGGACAGGCTGAGAGAGTTGGGGCTCTGCAGCCTGGAGAAGAGAAGAATTCCAGGAGACCTTAGAGTAGCCTCCCAGTATCTGAAGGGGGCCTACAGGAGGGCTGGGGAGGGACTATT
>VWZI01006478.1:310254-335080 GCA_013396835.1 Psilopogon haemacephalus
GTTCCAGTGGGAGGTGTCCCTGCCTATGGCACAGGGGGGTTGGAACTGGATTATCATTGAGGTCTCTTCCAACCTGAACCATTCTATGATTCTATAAGTTGCTCTGAAGAGGCTTCTTAAATAGGGGAATTCTGGAATCTCTTGGTCCTGGATTGGAGCTGTGGCTGATTTGGGATCAGGACACTTTAGATTTTGTTCCCTTTTTGAGTGAGGAACTGTTCCTTGTCTCTGTACCTAGTCTGGTGTTCAACAGAACAGCAAAACAAACCAAAAAGGGTGGAGAGAGTCACAGAAATGCCCTGGAGACTGTAGAACGTGCTGCAGTTCTTGGCCCTTGGACAGATAACAGGGAAAACATGAAGAATCCCTCTGAGATTATTATGGTTTTCTGACCTTTCTCAGTAGAAGATTACTGCCCTCGGTTATGAGCTTGCTGATTTAGAAGGTCTACTGATGAATTGATTCCAAATTTTCCCTTTTATTTTAAAGCTTGGTGTATTTTGCCTGTTGTTTTGAGGTTTTTTAGCGGGGGGGTGGTGGTCATGTTCTGGGAGGATTTGGAGGGGAGAGATTGCTTGGCGTGGGTGAATGTTCTAAACAAGGGAGAAGCCATTTCTTTTCATTAAACAAGCAACTTCACTTAGATGAAGCAGTGAATTACAGCATCTCATGTGTCACAGCTTATCTCTGGGTGGGACAGGTCGATGGGATTTGATCCCACCTGGAGTACTGTGTGCAGTTCTGGAGCCCCCAGCACAAGAAGGACATGGAACTGCTGGAGAGAGTCCAGAGGAGGGCCACAAAGATGATCAGAGGGCTGCAGCAGCTCTGCTATGAGGACAGGCTGAGAGAGTTGGGGCTTTGCAGCCTGGAGAAGGGAAGGCTTCCAGGAGACCTTAGAGTAGCCTTCCAGTATCTGAAGGGGCCTACAGGAAGGCTGGGGAGGGACTGTTCACAAGGTCTTGTAATGACAGGACGAGGGAGAATGGGTTCAAATTGGTGGAGAGGAGATTTAAACAGGATGTTAGGAGGAAGTTCTTCACAGTGAGGGTGGTGAGACACTGGAAGAGGTTGCCCAGGGAGGTTGTGGCTGCTCCCTCCCTGGAGGTGTTGAAGGCCAGGCTGGATGAGGCTTTGAGCGACCTGATGTAGTGGGAGGTGTCCCTGCCTATTGCACAGGGGGGGTTGGAACTGTCTTCCAACCTAGACCATTCTATGATTCTATGAATGTGGTTGCTTTAATGGCACTGCTGCCTGGAGGTATCTGGATGGTCGCGCACTGCTGCTGGTGCTGCAGGGCGACTCAGACTACTGCGTAGGTGTATCCTGGGAGGGTGAGTTGTTGGTGTCTACTTAAAATGCAAAAAAGATGGGCAGAGCTGTTCAGTGGCTCTGCTTTAGGGGTCTGTGGTGGTTTAAGCAGTTCCCTGCCCCCCCACCTTTGATGTAAACCCCGGCTAGGACTCAGAAACACTGCAAGTTGATGAATGAAGCTTTACATTTACAGCAGTGCATAATATACAAGCAAATATTTACAAGATATAACAGGTATTTACAGATATATACAGTGAAAAGGTAATACAGAAACACCACAGCCCTCCCAGAGACCCAAATCCCCAAGAGGGGTAACCAACCACCCCCTACCACCTTTCCTCCCTTCCCCAATCTTATCTCACCACCTGTTGGTGCTGCAGATAAGCTGAGGTAGATCAGCCAGGGGGATTAGTAGCAGAAAAGTAGTTAGTAGAATTATTGAGAATTAGCTACCAAGACAGAGACAAAGGAGACCCTGCAAAGAGCAGCCACAGCCAGAGCAGTCAGAAACTGTCTGCTATCTAAAGTTTTGGGTACAATACTTAAAAACAATTTTTTTTTTTCCTTCTCAGTAAAGCTCTGGGTGAAGTGCCATACTGTGTTTTCTTCTCTCAGTAGCCTGATTTCTCCTCAAATTCTCCATATAGCTCAAACCAGCACAGTGCCAGATCTAAATGAATATCTCCAGAGCAACCTGTACCTGCTCTTCCTGTAGCCAACCACCCGACGGGCAGGTCGCGGTATGTGAGCATAGGTTACATAGAGTGTACACAGCTGGTAAAGTGTGTTACAACTTGTGGTATATTCCTCCTAGTGAGGCAGCTGTGGGTCAGTTGATGAGCTCGCCGGGGGAATTCATGTCCATGCTGTTAAAGCAGAAACCTGGGTGTGGCCATGCCCACATCGTGGGGGTTAGCTGAGAGCAGCTCAGGATGAAGCACTGCTGGCAGCCAGCTCTCAGGGGCATCTCTGCACTCAAACTGGACAAGAACAAATCAGGGACTAAATGATCTGTTAAAGGCATTTTTATGATTCCATGACAACCACATTAATAAAACTATCAGCAAGGACAGGGTTAACTCTGTTCTGCACTGACAGTGATGTGTCTGGAGGAGATTAGTGGGCTAGTGCTGGAATCTCAGGGGTTTTTTTAATTTTTATTTTTTCCAGTTTGCTTTCACTGCCATGACATCTGTTAACTTCAGTAAGCTCAGAGAAACTTAGTGGTGTCTTGTTGGTAGCTTTGAATTCATGTGATGGCAGAGATGCTTCGGTAAGAACTGCTGATTATAACACGAGTAAGGAGATGCACTCTGCTTTTGGTGAGATCTTCCTAAGACAAGAAAAACACCTTTTAAATTTTTTTTTTTTTTTTTTGCTTCCTAGGAGCCAAAATGTGATTTAAAAGCATTCCTATTTCCTTGCTGGCTTGAAAAACTGACTCATGCAGAGGTGGCACTTCTTAGTGATGTCTTGTTGGTAGCTTCAGTAAGATTATGACATGAGTAAGGAGATGCACTCTGCTTTTGGTGATATCTTCCTAAGACAAGAAAAACACCTTTTTAATTTTTTTTTTTTCTTCCTAGGAGCCAAAATATGATTTAAAAGCATTCCTGTTTCCTTGCTGGCTTGCAAAAGTGACTCATGCACAGGTGACACTCCTTAGTGGTGTCTTGTTGGTAGCTTCAGTAAGAGCTACTGATTATGACGTGCCTAAGACAAGAAAAACACCTTTTAATTTTTTTTTTTGTATTCCTAGGAGCCAAAATATGATTTAAAAGCTTTCCTATTTCCTTGCTGGCTTGCAAATGTGACTCATGCAGAGGTGGCACTCCTTAGTGGTGTCTTGTTGGTAGCTTCAGTAAGAACTACACAAGTAAGGAGATGCACTCTAGTTTTGGTGATATCTTCCTAAGACAAGAAAAACACCTTTTAATTTTTTTTTTTCTTCCTAGGAGCCAAAATATGGTTTAAAAGCTTTCCTATTTCTTTGCTGGCTTGCAAAAATGGCTCATGCAGAGGTGGCACTCCTTCAGTGGCTGTGGCACTCCCCTGAGTGCCTGATTTCTGAGCAGCCAGGGTAAACGCATCCCTGGTGCCTGTTGTGGTTGAACACAGGAAAGGAGGAGTTTGGTCAGAGCTCAGATTTGTTCTGTCTGTGTGCTTTGCTTTGGGGTTTCTTGCATCATAGAATGGCTTAGGCTGAAAGGGACCTTAGAGATCATACTCTAACCATGGGCAGGGGTTCCTCTCAACTACAGTTGGCTGCTCAAGGCATCATCCAGCCTAGCCTTAAACACCCCCAGGGAGGAGGCATCCACAACCTTCCTCCACCAGCCTATCCCAGAGTCCCACCAGCCTATCCCAGAGTCCCACCACCCTCGAACTGAAGAACATCTTCCTAAGATCCAGTCCAAGCTACTCTCTCTCAGCTTAAAACCATTCCCTCTTGTCCCATTGCTAGACACCCCTATGAGAAGTTCCTTTCCAGCCTCCCTGTAAGATGCCTTCAGGTATTGCTAATTAAGCACAGCATCCCCTAGAACTACTTTGAACACCTTAGCTGGTGCAGCATCTAAATGTGCAATATGTTCCTTCCTGCCCAGATTTTTTAATCCCTGTTAGAACTGGTCAGTCTCTGGCACTGGGAACATACCTGAAAAAAACAACTCAGTGACCTGGATAGATTCCACTTAACTTTAGATGCTCAGCAGAAATTCCTAGAGAGTAGCCAAGGGTCTGGGGGCCCTTTCTGTAGGTGCAGCACCTGCAAAGGGTGAGTTAGAGCTTGGTTTCCCAGAGCCACACTCTGAATGCAGACTCACTGCATTAAGAATGTAAGGATGTCTTTACTGAGGGGGATAAACCACGTGGTAAAAAAAAACAAAGTCAGAAAAGGTTGTTGGGGTTAAAGCAGCCAGGGTGCACACCACATGCAAAAAGCACTTACTGAAAACAAAAGCTCCAACTAATATATTGCATATACAACAGCCTGGCTGTATGCTGAGGCTTACTGGTTGAAGGTAACTTTGCTGTGACTGCGTGCAAGCTGAAAATTCATCCTTTGAGGTCTAATCTTGTCACCTTGGGATGGTATCGTTGCCTCAGTATTCAATACCAGATCACTCAATCTCTAGAAAGACGTACCAGAATGTGCCTTGTTCTGCAGTTTGGATAAGAAGTACCAGGACTGGTAGTGTCTGCTGAAGCACATGTGCTTAGGCAGTGGGCAACAAAGCCATTTCATGGCTTGCTGGTGCTTTCAGGAGTACTCTTTTCTGAGGGGATGTGTGCTTGAAGTCATTAGGAGAGAAAAGTCTTGGGAACGAGGATGATCTGCTGAACTTTATTCAGCATACAAAATAAGCACCACTGGTGCTACATGGAGCTGTTGCTAGAAATCGTTACAAAACTGTTAAGAGAATTCTAGAAACAGCTGGGAAATTCCTGACACTTCCTAGAAATTACTGGGCTCTGAGAGTGAGAGAGGACATCTTGGGAACAGAAGAATTCCAAGAAACATCTAAAACCCATCAGCGGCTCAGAGAAACGCAGCAACTGCTAGGAGGCATTAAAAGCTTCTAGAAATGATGAGTTGCAAGGATTTCCTGCTGGGAAATCCTCAGAGTTGCCAGAAGATGTTAGAAATTCTGTAGGAATCAGGAAACCCAGTGATGACCCCAGCAGCTTCTGGGCATTGACTAGAAGAGGTGAGCAGCTACCCCCTGTCTTTTTGGGTAAAGGGGCATGATCTGCTGAACTTTATTCAGCATGCAAAATGAGCACTACTGGTGCTACATGGAGCTGTTGCTAGAAACAGTTATGAAACTTAAGAGAATTCTAGAAACAGCTGAGAAATTCCTGACACTTCCTAGAAATTACTGGGCTCTGAGAGTGGGAGAGGACATCTTGGGAACGGAAGAATTCCAAGAAACATCTAAAACCCATCAGCGGCTCAGAGAAACGCAGCAACTGCTAGGAGGCATTAAAAGCTTCTAGAAATGATGAGTTGCAAGGATTTCCTGCTGGGAAATCCTCAGAGTTGCCAGAAGATGTTAGAAATTCTGTAGGAAGCAGGAAACCCAGTGATGACCCTAGCAGCTTCTACAGCTTCTGGGCATTGACTAGAAGAGATGAGCAGCTACCCCCTGTCTTTATGGGTAAAGGGGCAAATGGCTGTACACAGGTAAAACCTGCTCGCTCTCCCTAAGCTGCCAAGTGTGCAGCTGTTAGCACCTTATGCAGTGGGTATCCTCTATGTGCTTGTCTCACACACAGCCTTGTCTTTGTGTTCTGCAGTCCTATTTTGTCACGGATTATGACCCAACCATCGAAGACTCCTACACCAAGCAGTGTGTAATAGACGAACGAGCGGCGCGCCTGGACAGTAAGTGGCCTGGCTCTAGCATGCTGCCAACTGCCTCTAGCTTCTGCTGCCCCCTCTTACATCCACCTGCATGAAGCAGTACCCAGGCTTTTGAAGTGCTTACTCCTTGTATTAGAATTGTGGAATCAGTCAGGGTTGGAAGGCACTGCAAGGATCATCCAGTTCCAACCCCCTGCCATGTCCAAGGACACCCTACCCTAGATCAGGCTGCCCACAGCCTCAGCCAGCCTGGCTGCAAACACCTCCAGGGAAGTGGCCCCAGCCACTCCCATGGGCAACCCATTCCAGGCTGTCACCACTCTCATGCTCAACAACTTCCTCCTTACATCCAGTCTGAATCTCCCCACCTTCAGCTTTGCTCCATTCCCCCTTATTCCTGTCACTCCCTGATAACATCAAAAGTTCCTCCACAGCTTTTTTGTAGCCCACTTCAGATACTGGAAGGCCACAATAAGGTCATCTAATATCCTAAAAAGTCCCTCCCCAGGATGAGGCTGACCTCAGACTCATCCAGCTTGGCCTTAAATACCTCCAGAGGTGTGGCCCAAATCATCTTCCTGGGCAACCTATTCCAGGCTCTCACCACTCGCATGCTGAAGAACTTCCTTCTCCATTCCCCCTAGTCCTGTCACTCCCTGAGAGTCTAAAAAGTCCTTCCCCAGCTTTTCTGTAGGCCCCCTTCAGATCCTGGAAGGCCACAAGGTCACCTGGGAGCCTCCTCTTCTTCAGACTGCACAGCCCCAGCTCTTCCAGTCTCTCCTCGTAGCAGAGGTGCTGCAGCCCTCTGAGCATCCTCGTGGCCCTCAGTGTGTCTTTTTAAATTGGACACCTTAGAGAAGAGTTACTCCCAAAGCCTTAGTGCCTATGAAACTAGGAGATTTTATATAACTCCTGACAGTTACCTAGGTGACATGGTGGAATGAAAAACACATCACTTGGCTGTTGTCTGCTGCCTCTCCCATGTGCAATATAAATGCTTTGCTTTCAGAGTTTCATTTCTCCCTTGTCAGTATTTTTTTGAAGGACAACCCAGCAACCCTCCCATCCCTAGACCTCTCTAAGCATTTTCCAGCTGTTTCAGCTGGTTGTGAATTAACAGAAGTCCATCAAGCTTTGTTGTTCAGGTTGTTTGGTAAGTCTTGAATTGCTCAGTCAGCCCAAGAACTTGCTGGGAATCTTACCAAAAATCCAGTAGTATCTCTGAACAGTGATTTCTGCTTAATTATGATATGTAGAAGTTTTTCTCACAGTATCCTTTTATGAAGGACTTTTCTCTCTCAAAATGCAAGAGTATAAACTGCAGTAATCAATGTTTTGCTTATGTTCAGTTCTGGATACAGCAGGACAAGAAGAATTTGGAGCCATGCGTGAGCAGTACATGAGGACAGGGGAGGGTTTTCTGCTTGTTTTCTCAGTCACTGATAGAGGAAGGTAAGCCTGATGTCAAGTGATTAAAACAAAGTAGTTGCAATTGATCTTAAATTGCTGCTTATCCTGTATTGAAATAATCTCAGGCTCTCCATCGAGTTTATCTGATCTGTTATTATAGAAGAGAAGTGCTCAGGGTTATCTCCTTCCACGTGTTTCAAGTTGCAACAGAAGAGCAATAAAATGACCAAAACACTTAATAAAGTCTTTAAAAAATTGTCTTCCCCCCCACCCTTTACACATTCAGTCTGCCCTCTAATAAATTACATCAGCTCTATCCATAGTGAGAATGCCAATAACTCTTGCTCCACAAAATATTTCAGTTTCCATCTTACACTTAAGAAAGCTCTTAAATGTATGGATTTATCTTAATGCACTGTCAAGAAGAGGCTCCTACACCTGTCACAGTTCAGGATCTGTGGATTTGAGATTTTTTCTTTGTGTTTTAACATAAATATTTTTGCTAGAGACCTGTAGATTCCTTTAAATTATTTTTCTTTCTTCAATTCATCATGTGAACTCCCTGTTTTAAAAAATGTGAAGTTTTTGTTTGCCCTTCTGACTAAGGGACTGCCTTGATTTTAAGGTGTGATGGTTTTGGGACTGACCTGCCCCCACCCCACACACAATGAATTCACCTAGACTAGACTCAGCTGGCTGGGAGTTAAGGAATGAAGCTTTATATTCACAGCACAATTTACAATATATTACAAATATCTAAAGCTACATACAGAAATCAGAGAATCAGTCAGGGTCGGAAGGGACCACAAGGATCATCTAGTTCCAACTCCCCTGCCATGCCCAGGGACACCCTACCCTAGAGCAGGCTGCCCAAAACCTCATCCAGCCTGGCCTTAAACACCTCCAGGGAAGTGGCCCCAACCACCCCTCTGGGCAACTCATTCCAGGCTCTCACCACTCTCATGCTCAACAACTTCCTCCTCACATCAGCTCTGGCTATGTCATTTATTTTTTGCTGTAGCTTCCCTACTGAAGATTTTAGGTTGCAGATCTAAGTGTAAATGGTTTCAGACTATGTGTCTGGAATTAAATGTAGTGTTTGGGAAGTCTGTGCTCCAAAGGAAGTGTGAATTATCTGCAAGCATCTGCTGAAACTCTTTATGTAGTGATGCAGCTTAAACAGTGTCTGTTTGAAAGCAGTTACTCATTTTATCCAAAACTCCTTTAGGGCAGAATTAACTTTGTTTAATATATTGTCCTTGGAGAACCTTTCTGCTTTGCTCACCTTCCCTTAAGCTCTGCTGGGAATATTCCTTGCTGCTGGAACAGCATCAGAAGGTGGTGTAACTTAGCTGGTAGTTGGCAAGCTTTCTGATTGTGCACAACTGCCCTTTTTTATCATAGAATGGTTTAGGTTGGAAGAGACCTCAAAGATCATCCAGTTCCAAACCCCCTGTGTCATAGGCAGGGACACCTCCCACTAGAACAGGTCACTGAAGACCTCATCCAGCCTGGCCTTGAACACATCCAGGGAGGGAGCAGCCACAACCTCCCTGGGCAACCTCTTCCAGTGTCTCACCACCCTCACTGTGAAGAACTTCCTCCTAATATCCCATTTAAATCTCCCCTTGGGTTTGAACCCATTCCCCCTTGTCATGTCATTACAAGACCTTATGAATAGTCCCTCCCCAGCTCTCCTCTAGGCCCCCTTCAGATACTGAAAGGCTACTATGAGGTCTCCTGGAAGCCTTCTCTTCTCCAGGCTGCAAAGCCCCAACTCTCTCAGCCTGTCCTCATAGCAGAGCTGCTCCTTTATGCTCCTAAAGAAGTAAAATTTTCCAGCTTTGATAGCTTCCCCCCAAATTCCTACATGTAGCTGAGGAGATTGCCAGCTGAAATTCTGATCACAAGGGTCTCTAGGTTGTAGTTTGAACATTCTAGTCAGGGGTGTCAGTACTTATAGAATGGACTGTGGTTGCCTGATTCCCTGCAGCAGCACATGGACATCCAGGTCCCTCTGGGTCAAGGCAGTGTTTTCCTTGCCCTCCACCCCATCTAAGTCCAGTGAGTAGGTGCACTGGTGACTTGAGGATGTTTTTAGCTTGAGTGTTGGATGGTTCTGTGACTGGTCATGCTGTGGCAGGGGGCTCTGGCGGAGTGCTGGCAGCTGTCTGTGCATTTGTGGCGTGGCCAGGCTAGTTCACATAGGTGACTCATCATCTCTGAACTTCTGCAGAACCCAAGAATCTGTGGATTAATACACTGATGCTCTCTTTTTTTTCCTGTTGTTCTGTTGTAGTTTTGAAGAAATCTATAAGTTTCAGCGACAGATTCTCAGAGTGAAAGATCGTGATGAGTTTCCTATGATTCTAGTTGGTAATAAAGCAGATCTGGACCACCAAAGACAGGTAATTAATTTGCTATTAGTTACTCCTCACTTCTCACTAGAAACTTCAGTTTTTCTCCCCCAAAACAGTGGGAATAAATGAGAGAAAATTCCTATCCAGTGCAAGAAACACAACTACGCTCAGATTTTGTACACGAAGAATCCCAGGAGCATGATGGTGTTCCACATCCAGCACATCTTCTGCCTGACTCAGTGGAGTTATGTTGAGACCAAATCTATTCACGTACAGAGCTGGGAGCTTTCTGTCATGACTTGATTACTCAGGCATGAACGTGTCTAATTCCTCCGTTCTGTTACTCACCATAGAGCTGTGCCAAGCAGAGTGCATTCCAGCACGAGCTCTGATGGTCCTGAGGCTTCAGGGCTGTTGCTGTTACCCTGCACTGCAGTTATGTATAACTGAGCAGCTATTCACTGCTTCCTCTTTGGCCACTCATCTTCTGCATAACCCACTTGAGAGATTTGAAAGTCAGGAGTACAGCACCACAATTAGTTTTGTTATTCGTGTACCAGAAATTTTGACACTAGATTTCAGCCTCACCTCTAGTTGTAAAAGAGCTTCACCAGTTTGGCTTGGAATAATATAAAGAAGGAGCTTTCAGTTTGCTTTCCTGTTTTACTCTTTATACATTTCATGAAACAGTCTGATTAGTGCTGAAATGAAAACAGTTACTACAAGAGCAAGAGAAGAAACAGGCATCAAAGTTGTATTCTTCAGAAACTTATTTCAGAAGTTCAGTAGAATCATAGAATCAGTCAGGGTTGGAAGGGACCACAAGGATCATCTAGTTCCAAGCCCCCTGCCCTGCCCGGGGACTCCCTATCCTAGATTAGGCTGGACAGAGCCTCATCCAGCCTGGCTGCAAACACCTCCAGGAATGTGCCCCCAACCACCCCCCTGGGAACCCTGTTCCAGGGCCTCACCACTCTCAGGCTCAACAACTTCCTCCTCACATCCAATCTGAATCTCCCTACCTCCAGCTTTGCTCCATTTCCCCCTAGTCCTGTCACTCCCTCGTATCCTAAAAAGTCCCTCCCCAGCTTTTCTGTAGGCCCCCTTCAGATACTGGAAGGCCACAAGAAGGTCACCTGGGAGCCTTCTCTTCTCCAAGCTGCACAGCCCCAACTCTGTCCTCGTAGCAGAGGTGCTGCAGCCCTCTGAGCATCCTCGTGGCCCTTCTCTGGACACACTCCAGCATGTCCACATCCCTCTTGTCCCAGGGGCTCCAGAACTGGATGCAGTATTTTCTCTGGAGACAGTAAGATGCTTCTTAAAAGTTGCTAACAAACATCTCATTGATTTTTTTTTTTTTTTTTCCTGTGGTAAAACTGCTGTAATTATTTTAAGAGTATGATAAAGAAACCACAGATTTAAACAATAAGAGATTCTCTGGTTTGTGTATTGGGATGTGACTTAGTTTCTGTCTGCAAGGGTTTATGAGGGCTTTGTTCTTTGCTTAATAAAATCTTTGTCAATACAAGAAAAGCAAAAGTGAGCAGAACAATGGAAAATCAGGCTTAAAACAACACTAAAGATTTTACTGGGTTAGTATGTTGTTGTTCAATGAGTTTTGTGAGTACCACATACAACCTTTGGGTGCAATAAAGCTCGTGCTGAGTATGCTGCCTTGATTGTCACAGCCTCTTAACCTTAGAACCCATGCAGAAAGGTCATGACAAAATTAAAACCCTTGCTGAAAGATGTTGTGTTGAAAAGCTTTCACAGAAGTAGCTTATGAACTCAGCAGAAGGAGCTTCACTCTTACTGTCTGCCTGGCAATGAGGCAGAAGTTAAACTTTCCTTCCTCAGTCACCATCATGCCCCCATCAGAATTCCCAAAGTGAATCTTGGAACGTGCCATACTTTATCTTAATGCACAAAAGCTGTTTTGTAAACCATGTATGTGAAACTGAGCCATTCTGCAAGCTGGGATTGCTGAAGGACAAAGATCCAGCTGCTTTGGGAGGGAAATAACATCATCAGCCTCAGCTCTCAGAGGATTCCTGCCAGTGTGATTGATAATCCTGTAGACCCTTTTCCAGAAACAGAATCTTTCTCTCTTCTCCACCCTCCTAATGTTATTGCACTGCAGCTGTTTCTCATTTAGAGGCAGAAGGAGGTGGCTGTCACCTGTTCTTCTGCCAGTCCCCTTTGTACCTGATTCCTGGCTGCTTTTTCAGCTGGTGATGGGCTGGTACAGGCTCCAGGCAGCTGTTCCCATGTTGCTTAACTTTGCAGTTTTGCTGCTTATATCTGAACACAAAAGCATGTGTTCCCAAAGCTCTTTTTGCTTTTAATTGCTATTTTAATTGCCTTAATTGATTGGATAATGATGAGCTTAACTCTAGGTGCTACCACTCACTACATTTACATGCAGACTGGTGATGAATTATTGACTTCCATCCTAAGCTGGGATTTCATAGAATGGTTTAGGTTGGAAGGGACCTCAAAGATCATCCAGTTGCAACCCCCCTGTGCAAGGACACTTCCCACTTTAACAGGTCCCTCAAGGCCTCATCCAACCTGGCCTTCAACACCTCCAGGGAGGGAGCAGCCACAACCTCCCTGGGCAACCTGTGCCAGTGTCTCACCACCCTCACTGTGAAGAACTTCCTCCTAACATCCCATTTAAATCTCCCCTCTGCCAGTTTAAACCCATTCCTCCTCGTCTTGTCATTACAAGACCTTGTGAATAGTCCTTCCTGTAGGCCCCTTCAGATATTGGAAGGCTACTCTAAGGTCTCCTGGAAGCCTTCTCTTCTCCAGGCTTCAGAGCCCCAACTCTCTCAGCCTATCTTCATAGCAGAGCTGCTGTAGCCCTCTGCTCATCTTCGTGGCCCTCCTCTGGACTAGACTTAGGCAGCTGTAGCTGAAAAAGCATTTCCAGGTTTGCTGAAGCAGTCACTTTATGTTCTTAACTCGTCCCTGCTCCTTCCCCAGCACGTGGTTTGTTTCCAGTTTGCCTTAAGTCAGTCTGAAGGAATGGTTTGGGGATGCTGAGCTGACACATTTGATGCCCAGAAGGGAGAGGCTCCCCTCCCTCTTGACTTCACCTTCCTGCTCTTTCCTTTGCTGGCCCTAGGTCTCATTTGAAGCACTTGGTGAGTTGAATCATCTCTCTAGACAGGGAGAAAAACAGATGAGCCAGAATTGCTTTCTGGGACCTGCGTGAGTTAAATCAGCCTGCAGAAAGATTTTGAGTGCCAGCGCTGAGAGCATGGGAAGGGGTGGGACTGTGGCTCGAAGCAGAGCAGGGAGGAGTTGGGGTGGGGAGCAGAAAGTGAGACCTCGCCTTCTGGCAGCAGCACTTCGATGTTATCAGCTGGATGTTCAAGGGCAGGCAGAGTCTCTGCTCCTTGGCTGGGCTTGGTGCTGCTCCATCCTGAGAATGCTCAATGCAGGTACCCAGCCAGGGAGCTGGATTGGCTTGCCAGTCTGGCTGAAAACTTGTCCTGCCACCACCTCTGTCACCTTCAGCCCGACGAGCAAGGTCAGCCTGCTCTGGCTACAGCTTTGCTGCACAGGCAGCTGCAATGGGAGGTCTGGGGGCAAGGCGAGAAAACTTCCTCATCACGGTTAGAAGTGCTGCTGTGAGTGCAAAGTGTGAGGTGTCCCCAAGGCTATGCAAATGCTGCTGTGTGAGGCCTGGCTTGGTTACACCAAGAACGTGGTCACAGGCTAGAGAGTCACACTGGAGTCCTTTTCCTGCCTGGCAGCTCCACAAGAAGTTGTCTTACTCTCTTGTTTAATCACAAATTCAGCTTTAAGTAGAGTTTTTTTAGAAACTGGGGAAGCTGGGTGTGAGTCTTCAGAGCAAAGCTACTTGTGAGAGGCATCTGCCATCTCCTTCTGAAAGACAGGAGGCAAAACAGTGCCATAATAGAGAACACCTTGGTATATACAGAGTAGATTGACAAAGGAAAATGAGGAAGAGAATCATTAATCATTAGGATATCCTTGGATGATACTAAATGAAGTTACCAGCATTTCTGGATTCCCCAGTCAGCCCCTGGCTGGTTACTGTGAAGTCAGAGCAACTGTTGTTTCCCTCAGGCAGATGCTGTGTGGCAGTCTTGCTGTTAATTCCCTACAAGTCAAACGACCTGGGCTGGTTCTAGAGTAAGACAGTTCAGCAGAGCAGCAGATGTAGCAATAACCACTACTGATGGAGGAGCAGACCTGTCAGAGCAGGCTGTGCAAGACCTGTAGATGACTGCTAGCTTAAACTCTGGCTCAAGTCTGGTCATTCCCCAGATGGCAGAGTTTCAAGGAAAATCCAAGTTGCAACAGGCAAGTGCTTGGGTTTCATGACGTGCAGGTTGCTGCTTTTGCATCATGCCTGAAGTAGTACAGTGACCTAGTGCTAAGATCATCTGTGCTGCTGCATACCTCGAAGGCAAGGTTTGAAAGAGAGGCCCATGTGACTTCAGTTTCTGTACTTGGCAGTTGATGAGCCAAGCTGATGATCCTAGGCACCTGGCCTCTTGCTTTCCCCTTGATCAGCACCAGCCTAGGTGCTACCAAACCAGCAGGTACACTTAGGGTTTGCAAACTCACTGCTTCACTGATAGCATGGCCTGAGATGGTTTATTCCAGAGAGGGAATGGGTACAGGGACCTGAGGAGTGGCCTACTCAAATTTGTTAACATTTCATTTTGCCCTTTCTCTTACCTGTCACCAACTTGTATGATAGTGTGACAATAACTTCTTGAGCTGGCAGAGTTAATGGGCATGTACAGTGATGCCTCTGTTCTGGTAGGTGGATTTTTCCTTCAGGTCTTCCCATGGCTTGCCAGGTTTCAGGCTCTAGAGGTGCCTGGCAGTGAGGCATCTGGTGCAGCCTTTGAGCACAGTGAATGAGGCTGTTTGACTGTGTGTCAGTGCTTCAGAACCATGGTTTGTGTGTACCACAGTGACTTTTCATGAGAAGCGGGCAGAACGGAGTTAGTGTTGGGCAGTGAGTGGCTGGAGAGCAGCCCTGAGGAGAGGGACTTGGGGGTGCAGGTGGATGAGGAGCTCAACATGAGGCAGCAGTGTGCACTTGCAGCCCAGAAAGCCAAGCAGAGCCTGGGCTGCATCAGGAGAAGTGTGGCCAGCAGGGCCAGGGAGGTGATTCTCCCCCTCTGCTGTGCTCTGGTGAGACCCCACCTGGAGTACTGCATCCAGTTGTGGAGCCCCTGGGAGAAGAGGGATGTGGAGATGCTGGAGTGTGTGCAGAGAAGGGCCAGGAGGATGCTCAGAGGGCTGCAGCAGCTCTGCTACGAGGACAGACCGAAAGAGTTGAGGCTGTGCAGTCTGGAGAAGAGGAGGCTTCCAGGTGACCTTCTTGTGGCCTTGCAGTGTCTGAAGTGGGCTACAGAAAATCTGGGGAGGGACTTTTTAGGCTCTCAGGTAGTGCCAGGACTAGGGGGAATGGAGCAAAGCTGGAGGTGGGGAGATTCAGATTGGATGTGAGGAGGAAATTCTTCAGCATGAGAGTGGTGAGGCCCTGGAATGGGTTGCCCAGGGGGGTGTGAGTCTGAGATCAGCCAATGCATCCCAAGTTACTCCTGCTAATTGTACAAGGTGCTGGGAGCAACTTGCAGAGTTTATCAGCAAATGTATGAATGTGATAGCAGTGGGGGTGCTACAGATAGAGGAATCATTGAGGTGTTGTGCAGGGAGGCTCTCAAGCCATGTGTGTAGTTGTTAGGAAAGCATTCTACAAACTAAAAGTTGCTTCTGTGTCCTGCACCATGATGAGTGCTGCCAGTGGTACTTTTCTGCCCCTACCTATTTCTGTTTCTGTGTAGCTTCTTCATGCAAGTGAATCCCTGAGTGCCTTCTTAAAACTGAGTTGAAAAGAAACCCTTTTTTTTTTTTTTTTTTTTGTTTCCATCATTATCAGTCCTCTGCATGCTGGTTTAATATTCTTGTGTGAAAGCAATGTAATCTTTGACATTTCTACCACTAGCCATTGTCTTGGCAAGATCTGTTGTACTTCCTTTTGTCTCTGAAACCTGCCCTTTCCTTCCCAGCCCTGTGGTTGACCTTCTTGTTGAAGCATTGCATGGCTGGCACTGCTCAGGGTGGCCTTCTGTTGTCTGACCTTACTACTTTCTGCTTTATGCAAAAACATGCAGTGATCTGCTGTGGTGGTTTGTCCTGTGACCAGCCTACTCCTCTCTCCTATAATGGTCCACTAGCTTCCTGCCTTCTGTAGCATCACTTGAATTTGATACCATCTCTTTGTGGTGGTCATCAGTTCTTCTTCATCTCCCTTTACTCTCTTGTCCCATAAAGTCAGGAGGTAGGCAGGGTTCCTTTAATATCTCTGGATAGCCTGAGGGCTTCATAGGTTTTTAGACCTCTTGTAATTAGGGTACATTGAAAACTGGCTTTACTAATATCCTGCTATGTCATATATATATATATATAAAAATTACTTTTATAAAGGTTCAGGGTTGGAAAGGACCACAAGGATCATCCAGTTCCAACCCCCCTGCCATGCCCAGGGACACCCTACCCTAGAGCAGGCTGCCCACAGCCTCATCCAGCCTGGTTGCAAACACCTCCAGGGATGGGGGGGCCCAAACCACCCCCCTGGGCAGCCCGTTCCAGGCTCTCACCACCATCATGCTAAAGAACTTCCAATCTGAATCTCTCCACCTCCAGCTTTGCTCCATTCCCCCTAGTCCTCTCACTCCCTGATAGCCTATTTTTTGTAGCCCCCTTCAGATACTGGAAGGCCACACTAAGGTCACCTGGGAGCCTCTTCTGCAGCCTGAACAGCCCCAGCTCTTTCAGTCTCTCCTCACAGGAGAGCAGAGAACAGGGAGGTGACTCTAGCAATAGTAGTCACAGTTCTGGTAGTAATCCAGCAGATGTTAACTGCAGCACTTGCTTTGAAGAGAAGGGACTCTTGTCTGCCTCTGAAGGAAGACTTGGTCTGGTCATGCAGAAGTGAAGCTGCACCTGCAGTGAGGGCAGGAGGGTCAGTCTTGGCTACAGAAGCTTTTCAATTGCAGGTGAAGACTTCTATTAAACAATGCTATGTGAATTTGTTTTCCACTTGTATTATGGGGGCAGTATGGAAACTACTCTGTGGCTAAGTGATTGTTATTGTTTGAGGGATACAGATCCTTACCATGCAACTACTGCTGGGGGCATGCCTGCAGGAGCCTGGTACTTACTGACTGATGTCTGTTACAGGTGACACAAGAGGAAGGTCAGCAGCTAGCACGGCAACTTAAAGTCACATACATGGAAGCCTCAGCAAAAATCAGATTGAATGTAGACCAAGCTTTTCATGAACTTGTCAGAGTTATAAGGTATGATAACTCGAGAGCTGGTAACTAACATCCCTGCTTTAATGGGTAGCTACAGCAAATGCTTAGTAACATAGTGGGAAATCATAGAACCAGGCAGGATTGGAAGGGACCACAAAGATGATCCAATTCCAACCCCCCTGCCATGGGTTGGGACACCCTACCCTAGATCAGCCTGGACACAGCCTCAACTGGCTGCAAACACCTCCAGGGATGTGGCCCCAACCACCCCCCTGGGCAACCCATTCCAGGCTCTCACCACTCTCATGCTTAAGAACTTCCTCCTCACCTCCAATCTGAATCTCCCCACCTCCAGCTTTGCTCCATTCCCCCTAGTCCTGTCACTACCTCACAGCCTAAAAAGTCCCTCCCCAGCTTTTCTGAAGGCCCCCTTCAGATCCTGGAAGGCCACAAGAAGGTCACCTGGGAGCCTCCTCTTCTCCAAACTGCACACCCCCAACTCTTTCAGTCTGTCCTCATAGCAGAGGTGCTGCAGCCCTCTGAGCATCCTCGTGGCCCTTGAGATGCCTGAGGAAGTTCTGCCTGCTGTTAGTTTTGACCAGTGCTCTCCTTTATGAAGTATTCCTGTCTATTAGGAGAGAGCTTTATGTGAATGTAATATGTATTTGAAAGAGAATTTATTCACTTCCATTGCTCAGATTTTTATTGATGGCCCAGTAAGTAAACCCGATCAACTAAATCTGAGACTGCTCTTTGGTACAAAATGGTATTCCTTTAATTAACAAAAACCACATAACTCCTCCCCTCTGCCCACCCCAAGTTATCAGTCCTTTAGTCAGTTGTGGTGGTTTAGCAATTGCCTGCCCCCCCTCACTGTGAAATAACCCAGGCTAGGACTCAGCCAGCTGGAAGTTAATAAATGAAGCTTTATCTTTACAGCAATGCACAATATACAAGCAGATATTTACAATGTATAACAGATATTTACAGATATATACAGTGAAAAGGTAATACAGAAACACCACAGCCCTGTCAGGGATCAAGATCCCCAAGAGGGGTAACCAACCACCTCTACCACCTTTCTCCCCTTCCCCAATCATATCTCACCATCTGTTTCATGCAGCAGATAGGCAAAGGTAGATCAGCCAGGGGCATTAGCAGTAGGAAGGAAGTTAATGAAATTATTCAGAATCAGCTACAAAGGCAGAGAAAAGGAGCAGTGCAAGAGGCAGCCACAGCCCAGAGAGGCCTGAAGCAGTCTGAAACTTACCTACATTTGGGTTACAACTCTTAAAACATTTTTATTTTTCTTTCTCAGTAAAGCTGTGAGTGGAGTAGCATTGTCAGTGCTTTCCTCTCAGCCTGTAGACTAATATCTAATTCAAATCCTCCAATTAGTTCAAACCAGCACAAGCAGTTTGAATGTCAAGTGTGTAAAAACAGTGATTGTACAATATTTATTTTTTTTACTTGGCTGAAAATGATGCTGTGAATTTAACTTGAAATTCTTGTTTCCCAGGAAATTCCAAGAACAAGAGTGCCCTCCTTCACCAGAGCCAACACGGAAAGAAAAAGACAAGAAAGGCTGCCATTGTGTTATTTTCTGAGAATCCCAAGAACCAAGCTATCAACTGCCAGATTTTTTTTTTTTCCTTTTTTTTCTTTCTCCATCATTTCACATCACTTCTGGTATTGGTCTAGCCTTATACGTGCATGTCCTAAAAGTGGTCACCAGAATAGCCTTAGTCCAAGAAGCTGGCAGAATTAAGTCCTTCTTTGAAGAAGACTCAGTCATCCTGGGGCAGACTTCAAAACAAAACACTAAGGCTGCTTCTTTTAATACCACCACAGTTCCTTCCTTCCTCTCCCTTAGGAGCTTGCACCTTGTGGGGTTACATTCGCAGTGGAGATGAAACAAACCCGTGTAGGACAAGGTGCTGAAGTTCATGCATAAGTCGTATCTCACCAATTAATTTATTTTTACTTCTGACATTTCATTAGCTAGTACAAAGACCTATATTGGGAGTACAGGGAATACTTTAAAAAAACAAAAAAAAAAAAAAAAAAAGGGGGGGGGGGGNAAAAAAAAAGGGGGGGGGGGTGGATTGGCTTTTTTTTTTTTTTGTTTGTTTGGTTTGGTTTGGTTTTGCCCTCGGTTAAATTAGACTTGAGTACTCAGCTAGCCTTAAACCTACACCGAAAAGTTCATTGTCAGCAGAAATGTTCATCTCTCATTTATGCTGCAGTTTCGTTTCAGTGGCCAAAACAATCTACTGTATTTATTTTTTTAATGAATCCAGAACAGCTACAGGATGATTACTACTACTACTATTATTTAGGTTATGGCCAAATACCTGAGCTCATTCTGGATTTGAGGCATTTCAGCTTAGTGAGAGATTTCACACCATTTGTTGGGAAACAAATTGTGTCTTCCTTTGTATTTCTCTGGGTAAGGGATTAAGGAAAACTAAAAAATTGTAGCTGTTTTTGTTTCATGTGAGATAAAAACAAACAGGAAAAAAAAGAATTTGATCTTTCCATTGTCAGAGATGATTAAATGTTTTTGCTATATACTTTTATACATTATTTTCTTATCAAACTAGTTAACAAGTATTTTTATATGTTTGTAAGCAAATATGCTTTCACAGCATAACTTGTGTATATGTAAAGATGAGTATTTAATTCTCACAGTTCACTTTTAACTGACAAAACGTGGGATTTGCCAAGCTGTGGTAAACTTCTCCTTACTCTTCTGGTGATACCCAAGAATGGCAAATGATGTGCCTGCCCAACACACACCCATAGAGTAAAATCTAGTGTTGTGCTTAATGGATTTCAGTATCCCTTACTAAAGACTGACCATTATGTGAATTATTAAACTGTTAAGACTTTTAACTGATTGTTTAGTTAAACTGTGGATGGTCGTTTGAGTTCTGTGGATTGTGTTTAAGCAATTCCAAGAGTATGGTCCCTGATATTGAAATACTGAGTGGTATTGCACAGTTGTCACCTTACTGAATGTGTCCAACAGTTCTTTGAAACTTGATTATTAAGCAAACCCTTGTATAACTTCAGGTGCTAGAATTAAAGATGATCTAACAATTATCGGGGGGAAAACACATTGCCTCTTTCTGACTCTTCCAAAACCAGAATATTTTGGATGAATGGGGGTGGCGAAAAAGAGGGTGATGTGATGGGCTTAGAAGCTAGGTAGGCATGTCTGTGTGACCTTTTTTTCCAGTTTAAACAACAGATGAAAAAGAAGGTGATGTGATGGGGTTAGTAGCTGGATATGCATGTCTGTGTGACCTTTTTTCCAGCTTGAAAGTAAATTCTTCAGTTTAAACAATAGATGAAAAACAGGGTGATATGACCGTGTTAGAAGCTAGATAGGCATGCCTGTGCGACCTTTTTTTCCAGCTTGGAAGTAAAGAAAAGTCTTCAGTTTAAACAAATAGGTGATAAAAGGTGGTGTTTGTTTTGGTGAGCTTATGTAGTCAGTGGTCCAATCAGCAATTCTTGTGCTTTTGGGCTGTACTTGCTGTCAAGTGCTCTGCCATGAGTCTGTTAGAGAAAGGAGTGCTTCACATTCCACCTAAACCTTCACAGTTGCAAAAGGTTAAACTTGCAAGTGACACTGGTGCCATGCATAGCATTAGATTTAAGGGGGTGGTGTGTAATAAAGGTTCGGTTGTGTCATGCTGTTTCAGCAGAGTGTAGCTTCTCACCGAGGGAAGATTTAAATGAGATGTTAGGAGGAAATTCTTTACAGTGAGGGTGGTGAGACAGTGGAAGGAGTTGCCCAGGGAGGTTATGGCTGCTCCCTCCCTGGAGATGTTCAAGGCCAGGCTGGATGAGGCCTTGAGTGACCTGATCTAGTGGGAGGTGTCTTTGCCTATGGCACAGGGAGGTTGGAACTGGATGATCTTTGAGGTCCCTTCCAACCTAAACCATTCTCTGATTCTCCTCCCTTACACAAAGTTACTGGCTGATGAAAAGCTACTTATGAATAACGTGCAGAAGATTCAAAACAAGAAGTTAGAGTGGAAGCACATTTGGGAGGTGGATTACATTTTTCAAGTCGAATATAAGAAATTACAGTCTGTAGCAAGCACCACATGTTTCCTGAAATATGTGGAGCTCTCTGGAGTTAAGTCACTGGATGTGTGGCATTGGAATGAGGTAAGACGACAATTAACAGCATATGTGTTGAGACTTAATTTCCTGAGGTGCAAATACCTTGGAGTTTCATCAGTATTCTCTTTTGTTTTTTTAACCTTTCACTTTGTGGTAAACTGGCTTAAAAATAGCAGGCTCTTAGTTGTTTTGCTTTATATTTTTTTAACTATCTAACTCTGAAACAGTCACCAAGAAGGTAGTGAGCACCACACCCTTGCTTTTCCTCATCTGAAAAAGCAGAATGGCTTTGAGGTGGGTGATGCTAGGCAACCTACTCCTGGCTGCTAACCCCACAGAGTTGAAAATGGTGAATTTATAAACAAGTTGAAGAGAAGTGGGACCACCACCTGCTGCTCTGGGTGCTTGCCCTAAGTTTATTAAATAAGACCATGCCTACGTTTTTAGTTCTTCTGCTGGAAAGGAGTTGCAGGGAAGTCTTTGTGCAGTGTTAAGGTTTCTTTCTGAGGCTGGTTCCTATGTGCTACTTCAAGGAGCTGTTAAATCATAGACATTTTGATCCTGCTTTATAGACTTGGAAGTAAGGATTAAGAAAAGCAATACAGTTCTTTGTCCAGTATTTTGTCCAGTGCTTGTCCTGAGTTTGAAACAGCTTAAGGTGCTCCTGACATTTGCTTTTCTAATTGTTGTACTTGAGGGTAATGGTACAAAATGGCACTTTTGACTCTATAGTGTAGAGCTTGTGAAGCGTGAAGGGGACCTTGGCAGTCTCCTCAGAAGTAGTAGCCCTGATCTACAGGTTTTGGATTATTTGTGAATCTACATTGGCCCTTTGTTGTAGGAGATCAGTGTAGTGGACAGCCAGAGAGAAAGTTTGTTATGACTGTAAGCATTTTTCTCTACCAGATAAAAAAAAAATTGTGGCTTATGTTGTAGTTACTTGAGTTCAAGGGCTCATACTTTTTTAAAAAATTATTATTATTAACTTTGGAGTTAGTCAAGTTTTTGGGGTGGTTCAGCACTGTGGAAGAATTACTTCCATCTAAGTACAGCATAGTTCTTTGTCTGCTCTTTATTTGCTTTCTCAGACCTAGCAACTTGTCTACATCAGTATTCACGTGCTGACATAGACAGATGAAAAGAATTTCTAGAAGTATTACCTCATCAGCTCTAAAATCTGATCCTTTTTGTGGCATGGCCTGTTCAGGGGTGGTAGAGACACTGCTGATAACTGTAAACTGATCTTGATTGTGAAGAAAAGAGGTCAATCAAAAGTAGGTCTATTTAGAATCATAGAAACAGTCAGGGTTGGAAGGGACCACAAGGATCATCTAGTTCCAACGCCCCCTTGCCATGCTCAGAAACACCCTACCCTAGATGAGGCTGGACACAGCCTCATGCAGCCTGGCTGCAAACACCTCCAGGGATGGAGTCTCAACCACCTCCCTGGGCAACCCATTCCAGGCTCTCACCACTCTCACAGGGGAGAATTTCCTCCTCACATTCAATCTGAGGAATTGCTTAGTCTGTTTCCAGCCTTTTGGGTTGGGCATCTGCTGACCTGTGTGTGGCTGTCAGCCTCTATGCTGCAGGTTAAAGCTAAGCCAGTGTGGCAAAACTGCAAAGCTGTGTGGGCACACGAGGTGGGTGATCTTCCTGTCAAAGTTGCTTTCCTTTCATTTTGCTGGTGATACAAGTGTGTGGTGTCCTGTGCTTCTTCCTCCACCACCTCCTCATTACACTGCCTGGATGCTGTGGGCCCTGTGGTGTGCATCCTGTCAGGCAGGAGCGTGTTGGATGAGTACCTGGAGCGAGTCTGGTGAGCTCTGTGCTGGCAGAGGGTTAACAGAGCAAAAATATCTTTGGATGGAGCCAACGCCAAGGGAAACTTTGACTTTATGCATGGCCTCGTGGTTAGTCATCACTGATAAGGCTGAAGCCTGGATCCAAGCAGAAATGTTAGTCCAGGCTCTTCTGACGTCTGCCTGCGCCAAGGTTTCAGCAGTGATGTAGCTGCAGCCCTGGCTCTCCGGCCTTGCCACCTAATCTTGTTACTGAACCTTGATGAGCTCATTCTGAGTGGAGAGTTCCTGAGTCAGTTGCCAGGAGCCAAGCACTGCCAGGAGCTCTCTGTGCTTGCTGTTCAGGGCTTTGCTGCCTGGAAAAGCTCAGGGAGCTGCCAGGCACCCAACGCATTTCTTCACTTGACTCGGGATTAGATTCTGGGAGGTGATTAGCCTGCTGTACCAAAAGCATGATGCAAGAAATCAGGAAAACAGGATGGAAGTGTGTGGGCACTGAGGTGTTTCCTGTCTGGATGACCCACTGCAGGGCAGCACCATCTGCCAAAACCTGGAGGTTTAAGGTCGTGGAGATGGGCTCTTGCTCACAGCATCCTGAGCAGTAAATGCAGTGCTCACTGCTGTGTAAATGCATCTTCTGCCTAGCTTAGCTGATTCTCTTGGAAGGCTGAGGTAGAACTGGAAGCTTGAGGCAGGCTTTGGGTTCTGAGTGGTGTAAGCAGAACTGCTTTCAAGGCTTTGCTCTCTGTGATGTTTGGTATGTGTTGTAAGGCCAGAAAACTTGGGCATGGCATCACAGAATGGTTTAGGTTGGAAGAGACCTCAAAGATCATCCAGTTCCAACCCCTCACCATAGGCAGGGACATCTCCCACTAGATCAGGATGCTCAAGACCTCATCCAGCCTGTTCTTGTTGCTCAGGTATTCTCATACAACTCTGACCGTAGGAACTGCTGGGTGAAAGGAATCCATTTCTGTTCTTAAAACTTTGTGGCTGTGCAGCACACTTCCTGGGTCTTTCAAAGCTTTTGTTCAGGGCACATGAGGAAAAGTAGAAAATGAGAAAAATCACCGAGGGGTGAAGAAAGAAAGTAGCCTTGGTCCTTTGCTGTATTGTAACCTAAGTGTGTGCAACACGTTAGGTGCAGAAATAAAGATGGGTAGGACTGTTTTAGATAGCTGTAAGATGGGGGAAATAATCATGGTATCAGTTAAGGTTGGAAGGGACCACAAGGATCATCTAGTTCCAACCCCCCTGCCATGCCCAGGGACACCCTACCCTAGATCAGGCTGCCCACAGCCTCAGCCAGCCTGGCTGCAAACACCTCCAGGGATGGGGCCTGAACCACCTCCCTGGGCAACCCATTCCAGGCTCTCACCACTCTCATGCTCAAGAACTTCCTCCTCACATTCAATCTGAATCTCCCCACCTCCAGCTTTGCTCCATTCCTCCTAGTCCTGTCACCCCCTGATAGCCTAAGAAGTCCCTCCCCAGCTCTTCTGCACAGGTAGGACAGGCACTCTTGAGGAAGCCACAAGTCAATGGTGGATTGTTGTCTTGTAGTTATTTATGAGGCAGGGCACTTGCACAGGGAATCCATCACTAGGCAAGGGATAAAAGGCAGCATTTAAAAAAAAAACTAGAGGGGGGCAGGAAGAGCCATGTGAGGTGAAGATAGGGCATAAAGAAGGGAGAAATGCTTGAGAAGGCTGGGGTGAAGATGAAGTCATAAAGAAGGGGGAAATGCTGGCGAACTCTGCTGAGCCTGTGCATGGGAAGTTCAGGCCAAGCCACAGCAGCTTCTCGTCGCTCCCTTGCCCTGGTGCCCTACAGGCTCTGCGGGGCAGGAGAGGCTCTGCGCTGGGTCCTGCTGCCTGCGCCGTGCGCGGGAAACTCTTCCGCGAGGAGCCACAAGGTGTCGCTAGGGGCAGCCCCCACAAGAGGGGCAGCTCCCACAGGAGGGGCAGCTCCCACGGGCAGGGCAGCTCCCACAGGAGGGGCAGCTCCCACAGGCAGGGCAGCTCCCACAGGAGGGGCAGCTCCCACAGGAGGGGCAGCTCCCACAGGCGGGGCAGCTCCCACAGGAGGGGCAGCTCCCACAGGCGGGGCAGCTCCCACAGG
>VWZI01006478.1:336470-358269 GCA_013396835.1 Psilopogon haemacephalus
ACAGGCAGGGCAGCCCCCACGGGCAGGGCAGCCCCCACAGGAGGGGCAGCTCCCACAATCAGGGCAGCGGCTGCCGGCGCTGCTCTCCCTCACGCCCTTGCACACACTTACAGGTGTGATTTTTCCCAAGTGGGGTAGTAATGAACGGCAAGAACCCTAAGAAAGCCTTCGGTCCTACAATTAATGGAGGCCATGTGTCACTGCTGCTTCGGAGTGCTTTGTTCCCTGAGCTCCGTCAAATCCGGTGGGTCAGCAGCTGAGGGGAAAAAACAACCCTTTATAAATAGAGGTTCTGAGGAGATTGGTGTGAAAAGCAGGAAGGATGGTCACAAGCTCAGGCGTTAAAGGCTTGCTAATTACAGTGTAACACAAATACGGGAGAGAAGAACAAATAGTCGGTGTATATTGGCTGGAGAGCAGCCCTGAGGAAAGGGACTTGGGGGTGCTGGTGAGGGAGAAGCTGAACATGAGGCAGCAGTGTGCACTTGCAGCCCAGAAAGCCAAGCAGAGCCTGGGCTGCATCAGGAGAAGTGTGGCCAGCAGGGCCAGGGAAGTGATTCTCCTCCTCTGGTGTGCTCTGGTCAGACCCCATCTGTAGTACTGCATCCAGTTGTGGAGCCCCTGGGAGAAGAGGGATGTGGAGATGCTGGAGTGTGTGCAGAGAAGGGCCACGAGGATGCTGAGAGGGCTGCGGCACCTCTGCTATGAGGACAGACTGAAAGAGTTGGGGCTGTTGAGGCTGGAGAAGAGGAGGCTCCCAGGTGACCTTCTTGTGGCCTTCCAGTATCTGAAGGGGGGCTGCAGTAAAGCTGGGGAGGGGCTTTTTAGGGTGTCAGGTAGGGACAGGAGTAGGGGGAATGGAGCAAATCTGGAGGTGGGGAGATTCAGAGTGGATGTGAGGAGGAAGTTGTTGAGCATGAGAGTGGTGAGAGCCTGGAATGGGTTGCCCAGGGTGGGTGGTTTGGGCCACATCCCTGGAGGTGTTTGCAGCCAGGCTGGCAGAGGCTGTGGGCAGCCTGCTCTAGGGTAGGGTTGGAAGTGGATGATCCTTGTGGTCCCTTCCAACCCTGGCTGATTCTATGATTCTGTATCATTAGCAACACCGTTGGCAGTCAGCTGTGTGTAAACACTCAATGTCTGGATCAGGATGACTGTGTCAGGATGACAAAAACATAGTCCCTCTCCTCTGGGCGCCAGGCCTGGCATCTCCCTCAGGAAGGGAAGTCTTTTGAATGTGATGCTGACCTTGGAAACTGAAACAAAGTTCTGATGCTTTTCTCCCACCCCCTCCCCTTGCAGCTTTCAGGCCCCACCTGCTGTGACTTTTAAGGGGTATAAAGTTGAAGTATACTCTAATATTTCTCCTGCAAGCTGTTCTAGGTGCCTGTATGAACTATGCCTTTGATAGTCCTCCTCACAGGATGACCTTTTTTTTTCCTGTATTTCAAAGGAAGTGAGGCCTTTCCTATTTTTCTCTTGAACAACCAACTTAAGATTATTCAAGTCCTCATTACAGTCACCAGCTGAATGCTTCTGTCAGCATCTGCCAGGGTCTAATACCACATTTAGTTGGATTTGTGAGGTGCTTGGGAAGGCATCTGCTGCTGCCAAGCCCTAACATCTGGGCTGTGTTGCTGCTGATGTCTTTTTGTGCAGTGCTTCCAGGAGCTGCTGTGTGGTGGCTTCTTCACAGCAGTATCTTTTTTTTCAAGTCTTTGGAGCATTCTGGAGGTGCAGCTAGAGAATCCACACCTGCTTCCCACTCGTGGCCCCAGAGCAGTCCCTTAGTACTGCAACTGCCATTTAAACTCTTGATATTGCTGGGGCTGAATCTGACTTATTCCCCCCCAGAATATTTCCTTATTAATATGCTGCTGATAGTTGCTCTCTGGTTTTGTCTTTAAAAATAAGATGCTTGACTTGCCAAATGAGGAAAGCAGGGAGCTGTGGCTGAATGGGCTGGGTGATTCAAGTGACAGCAGGCACAGATCTGGCTGAGGTGCTCAGTGCCTTTGCCTCAGTTTGACCATCCCTTGGTCTTTACCTTGCTATGGCTGTGGGACATCCTGGATAGTTACTTTCCTCCCCACCTGGAGCTTGGTCCCAGTAGCAAGGACCACTCTGACAGCTGTGGTGCATAAGGCAGGCACTGGCTGTGAGCTTGCTGGGTAAGGGCTCAGCACCTGCAGGAGCTCAGAGAGCTGAGGAGCCAGAGCAGGGCGCAGCAGAGGCAATGCAGTGGGCAAGGGTTAGCTATAGCAGCATCTTGCTCTGCCCATGCCGTGGCTGTGCCTTCAGCCTCCCTATAGTTGGAGCATGTAGATTTTTACTCTTGTTCCTTGCAGATAGTGTGGATTACTGTAGGCACAGTCACTGCTTCATCTAGTTTTCTTTAAAAAGCTGCACTCTTTGGGTTGAATCTGAATTGCTGCTGGTGAGTCTGGGGACTTTTTTTTTCACCGGCATGAGGACGCTGATCCAGAGTAGTGAATGCAATATAAAAATCCTCCAGTAGATGGGGACTAGAATCGAGCTAATTTTATTTTATTTTATTTTTTTAAATATCTATTTTTCAATGAAGGTCAAAGGCAAGCTCATCCCCTCTTTCAGTCCTCTGTAACTCAGGGCACTATAACCACCCAGCAGCACACTCTAGAGTTTGAGGTTCAACAATTCCTGCACAGGAGAGAAATCAGCAGGTCTTGCAGAGATGAGTGGAGGATGAAAAGAGCTTTCCTTAGCAAGGAGGACTGTTCATAGGGACAAAGCCAGCAGGCAGTGCTGTCAGCAGTCTGCTCTGTGAGGAAGGCAGAGTCTGCTAAAAAGTACAGATCAGCACCCAGGCCACTATGGACTTACTCTGCTTTGGCAATGACAATGTTTTCTTTGGAGTAACTATAACATACATATCCAGTAAATGTGGTACTTCCCCAGTTGCTCAAAAGGAAGAAAACTGAAGGGAATTCTGGTTCCTTGTGTTTGTAAAGAGAGGAACTTTGAAACAAACAGACATTGCATGGCTGCCAGGGGGGTGACAGGCTTATAAATGCTTCCAGGAAGGAGGTTACCAGAGAATCGGTGGCATCCTGTGCTCGTGTAGCACTTTGGGGTGTCGCAGGTCATGGGGTGCTGGAGCAGGACTCAGGAGACTACAGGCAGTATGGATGCCTGCTGTGGTTCCCTGTTTGCTGCAGGGAAAGCTGTGCTGCTTCAGTTTCCTGTAAATAGCAGTGCTGGCCCCTTTGCAGAGTGCTCGGAGGCTGAGTGATGGAGTTGTTTATTATATTGAGAGCAGAATAAAATTAAAATGACTCTTGGAGGGAATTTTTAGAAGCTGCATTATCCTTTGAAAGGAAGATCAAATAGAGAGATATGCCAGATGCTCTTAAGGCTGTAAATGCCCTCTTTTCAGATGAAATTGTTAAGCCCAACTTCCACCAGCTTTGTTTTGACAGGGTAACATTAGGGCATGAGGGAAAACAAACAGCAGCATTCCTCCTCCTCCCCCCAAGTATATTCTTCAAGGCTGTGGCTTCTTAGGCCCCAGCACAGCTATTGGGTGCCCTGCAGTCTGCACTGCTCCTTCCATTGGTATGGATTTCTCCTCATTACAGAGAGCTGCTCTCCAGCAGCACAGCATCTCTAGATGCTTTCAGGCTGTTTTCTCCAGCCATGGTAAGGCTGCAAGGTACATCATATACTGTCTTTGCCTCTTTTTTGGTGGGTGGTTTTTTTTTTGTTGTTGTTTTTTTGGTTTTGTTTTTTGTTTTGGTATGTATGTAGTGCTTTTTTCCCAGACAAAGGCAGCAAAGGAGTATCAGGAGGGGGCAGGCTCTGTGGAGCTGGTCCTGCACCTATCCCTGTGGACATCCTTAGTATCTCACAACTGGCAACGTTCCTATAGCTGCAGGAGCAGCAAATGACTGAGGTTCTTAATTTCTGAATCTGTCTGGGTGGGTATGAGTTGCTTTGGGGCTCTGTTAATCTGCTTTATGGACCTTCCTGAGGAGTGTGCTTCAACTCCAGGGGGTCATTGTGTTTGGGCTTTGGTATAAACCCAAGTCTCTTTCTAAGCAAGACTCAGGTATTTCATCTGCAGGGAGATGCAAAGATGCCTGCCCAGGTATCAGAGGATCTGTATCTGGTTTTACTTCAGGTTTTTCTGTCGTCCTAAAATCTGTCTGCTTGTTAAAGAAGAATATGTGTGTTAGTTCAATCTGGCCCAAGTCCCTCTGGACCTGACATGCTGGTTTGCAACGTTCTCCTACTGGCATCTCCTGAACATCACCCTGGCACTCTCCCCTGGCAGTGTGCTGGAGGCAGAGGGTGTCTCAAAGCATGCTACCCTGGTCTGAAGAAGCCCCTGCTCACCACGGTGCTTAGGAGGCAAAGTCTCTTCTGCTACAGCTTGAAGTTCTCTACCCTCGCTCCTCGTTTCCTCACCTGGAGATCATTTGGCCACACAGCTGAACACAGCCAGCCCCTCGGGAGGAGGAAGGGGGAATTTTTTTGCCAAAAAAGGGGCAGTTAGTCGCCCCTCTGCTCCCTGCACATGTCCAGTCTCAGGAAGCAGGCACTGCCTGCAGACCCAGGAGCATCGTCCTCTCTAGGCAGCAGCTCTGAGGGCTTGCAGAAATCCTCCATTGCGTAAGCACTAATTAGCGCTGCTGAAGGGCTCCTAATCTCATTGAGGAACTTCTCCTGGCTGTGCCTATAAAACGACCTGAGCAGTGTTGACAGGTGCAGCTTTGAGCCCTGTCTGATAGGAAGAGAGATCCTGGTGATTTGGTCTCTGAGTGTACCCACACTAGTGCTGGGTTTCCGGAGCAGGAAAGCAAATGCTGTGGGCAGCTCTGACCAGTGCCTTTTGGGCTGGTCAGACACAGAGAATCATAGAATCAGTCAGGGTTGGAAAGTGACCACAAGGATCATCTAGTTCCATCCCCTGCCATGCCCAAGGACACCCTACCCTAGATCAGGCTGGATGGAGCTCATCCAGCCTGGCCTTAAACACCTCCAGGGAAGTGACCCCAACCACCCCCCTGGACAATCCGTTCCAGGCTCTCACCACTCTCATGCTGAAGAACTTCCTCCTCACATCCACTCTGAATCTCCCCACCTCCAGCTTTGCTCCATTCCCCCTAGTCCTGTAACTCCCTGATAGCCTAAAAAGTCCCTCCCCAGCTTTTCTGTAGGCCCCTTCAGATACTGGAAGGCCACAAGAAGGTGTCTGTCCCTCTCCAGAGCTCATATCCAGATCAGGCTGGGCTGAAACCAAGGGGCAGATTGTGTGGCCACAGACACTGGATGGTGGGGCAGATGGTTGGCCATGAGCATGAGGGTTTTCTGCTGGCAAAACTGCCATCTGGGGGTCCCTAATATGTGCGCTTATGCCTCGTAGTATTTCCAGAATCCCTAATCTGGGGTTGTTGAGGTTTTTGGACATTGTGCTGCCAGACCTGTTAGGCACCATCCAGTGACTCAGCAGATAGTTTGTCACTTGTTTGCAGCACGGTCTGCACTGGCATGGAAATGCAGGATCAGGCTGTTTGCTTCTGCACTGCTGGCAGTTAGATTTCAGCAGCTCAAGTCAGTACTCCAAATCAGGTTTATTTGGGGGGTAAGGTCATTTGCCATGTACTAAATGCCTGGGAAGAGAAAGGTTTTGTGTGTTCTTGGTGCTCAGCTCCAACCTTTCTCCCCAGCTGGTACTAGGATGGTAGTTGTGTAATGCAGCTCCCCAACACTTCTGACAAAGAACTGAAGTTTAATTACTGCTCCAGCTTTAACGTGTGATCCCAAAGCCTGGCTTCCCTGCTCCCCCAAGATTGAACATGCCTTCTTTGAGGTGCTCCTGTGGTCAGAGGGATTATCTTGAACCAGGGAGCAGATGTGACTCATTCCTGGTGTGTGTAGATGTGCCCACATGCAAAGATGTGGCAGCACATGCCTTGTGGCACTGCTAACAGAGCAGAGCTGACGGCAAGAGAAATACCTCCATGGCTGACTGAGCTCTAGCATGGTCTTGTTGCTGTCTCTTTACCTTGCAGAAGCTTTACCAGTGACACATCCTCTCTATCAAAGCCCTTCTGGAAATTTCAGGCTTACAGTAATGTCAGCAATGCAAGTCGTAGGATCAGATGGCAAAAATGGAGCCAGGAGCCTTGCATAAGCAAGCCCCAACTCAACAGGAGTTGTAGGTGCAAGTCATGCAGGAAAAAGCTTCACTGTCACACCATTAATGTTTGTTTTGAATTAGCGATGCTGGAGTGGAGGAACCTCTAGGAGGAAGAGCTGAGAAGTTTCTGCATGTTTGCATCCAGGGTGTCTGCCGTCCCCATGTAGAAAGCAGGGAGACAATGTCCTAGGAAGCAAAACTGCCACCAAGTATCTTCGTGAGTCTCAAGTGTTGGTCAGCTGCAGGAGAGCAGTGGAGAAGCTGCACTTAATCTGAGGTCTGCCCAATCAGGTGAGTACTCAAACCACTATTTTGTCCAAATGGCACTCTGTTTGGAGGCTGGGTGTGAGGGTTGGGTTTTGGAGCATTGCTCATGTGGAGAGGTTATACTTGCTGTGAGGTTCAGCAGGGGCAGCCTGAAATCTTCACAACCCACCTGCCACTTTTAATTTCTGATGACAGTATAAGGAAGCCAGGCTTCTGGGACATGACAGCTCTGGATGTATAGCTGTGTTTCCCCCTGCTACTGCTGAGCCACCATGATTGAGTTCCCATGCTCAGTGCTCTGGCCCAGGATGAGTGAGGAGGAACCCAAGATGCCAGCAAGATAAGGTTTGGGTGAGGCACAGAGAGAGAAATATGTTATGTTCAGCATCTAACCCCTGCTCCCTGAGCTAGAAACAGAAAGGTCTCTGCAAGATGAAGCTCCTAGAGCTACCTTCTGGAGCTTCTATAGGAGATCCTTGCTACCAGTCTTTGGAGCTTCAGCCCATCAGGTATGGTTGGTGTGAGATGTGGGACTGGATGTGATTAACTCGAGTCTCTTCTAGTTCTTATTTATGTCAATGTTCAATTTTTGGTCATTTTTGCTGGAAGAAGTGAGAAGCTGAGAATGCATCACACGGCTTAAGAGCAGGGCTGGTCATCTGGCTGGCCTTGCAGTGTGGGCAAAGGCCAGGAGATGCCAACACAGGCCAGGGAGCCAAAGCAACTGAATCACAAATGTGTGGCCTTGGCAAACCAATAGTGAGCAAATGTTTGAAGAGAAGAGGCAAGAAAGCACAGTGTGATCTGAAGGTAGACACGTTCCATAAAGCAGCCTGAAAAGGCAGAGATGCTGGGCAGGTCCTGCTGAACTTTGTGTTTTCCTGCAAGGGGATTGAAGGAAGCTTTATGTGTGTGTGTAAAGTGGTGAATAACTGTGTCGCAGCGTGCGGGTGCGGATGGAGCGCTTGGGAGCAGAGCAGATCCTGTGCTGCCTGCAGCTGGCAGAGGTGGGAAAGGCGTTTCCAAGAGGCCCCTGACCTCTTGGCACAGCCCCGGCCCTGAGCGTCTCCGCTCACCTCCAGGAAACACAGGTGGAAGCCATGAAGTGCAGCTTGGTTCCTGGTCCTGCTCGTAGCTGGATGTCACTCCCACACCCCCACTCTGGGGCAAGCCGAGGGGCTGTGTGCTGCGCGGGAGCAGGGACTGGAGTGGGATGTGCGGAGCGGTTTTGCTGCGCTCCAAGTGGCCCTGGAGCAGCCCATGTGCAGCCCAGGGGCTGCAGTGGGCACTGCGGTGGGGCGACTTGCGGGACCCTGTCCCCAACGTGGGGGTGACTGTGACCACAGGCAGGCGCCACGGCCGCCTCTGCCCGCAGGGGATGCGTTCGCTGTCCTCCTGCAGTACCCCAACGGAGGGGCCGAGGGAGCGGCGGCGGCGGGCGGGAGGCAGCTGATGTCAGAGCGCTGGACCCGTATCTCTGGCAACCGGCACAAATAAATAAATAACTCACGCGTGTGCGGGGCTGAGGGCGGGCCCGCAGCTGCGGGCAGCCTTCGCTGAATATCTCTTAAGCTGCTTAGCACCCCTGCTCCAGTTTGTCACCTGAGCGCCTTTGTGCCTGCCGGGCGGCTGGGAGCATCCCGCCTCAGGCCCCTGCGCAGGGACCCCGAGAGCCTCCCGCCGCCTCCATCCATCCCTCCCCGGTGCGGGTAGTGGTTTGGTCCGTGCACCCCGAGCTCGATGCGAAGCTGCTGCTGGGCGCTGACTCCTGCCCCACCGTGCCAGGCCAGAGGCGTCCGCCTGCTCCCCGGCGCTGGGCCCGTCCTCGGGCGGGTGTTGGGGTCCCCAGACCAGCAGTCAGTGCCTGCGGGAGCCCAGCGATGCTGGAAGCGTCGTAGCCAAGTCGGAGATGGATGGTGTCGGCAGCAACAGGACCATGTCTTACAGTAGATGGAGTTACAACAGGTATTGTCTCTCTTGGTTTGGTTATTTTGGGTGGGTTTTGTTTGGGTTTTTTTTTTTTTTTGGTTCGTTTGTCTGCTGTTTGGGGCTTTGTTTGTTTGTTTTTAAACTGTTTTGTTTTGTTTTTTCTTCTGTTTTCCTGATACTGTAAAACTGGGAAGCTGCTTGTGTGAACTGGGCCAGACAGCAGGTTCTTAGGAAAACCCAAACCTCTCCTGCCCCTGCTTTTGCAGAGTGACAGGCACCTGGGGCACCCCCGGGTTCCCAGTGGCTGAAGCAGTGGTGTTTGCTGTGCCTGATTGGAAGTTCTACCCTGCTGTGGCAGGACTGGGGCTGCTCCCACCCTGAGCAATTGGGACACCAGGCTCACCTGGCTGCCCTTGCTGAGCAGGGTGACTGGGATGCAGTGAATGCCTGAGCGCTTTTGAAAGGTGATCTCTAGTAATGACTGTTCAGCTGGCACATAGGTATCTTTTACCAAGACACATGGAAGCTGGAGAAAGGAAGGGGCCAGGAAACCAGGATGTGGCTAAGGTGTGCTATTTCCACACAGAAGCTGTAAGAACAGCATGCATAGCCCAGGTGCCACAGAGCTGAGTGGCTGAATCGCATTGAAACAGCTGAAACACTCACACTGTGTTGTTGCACAACAAGTTGCAGCTGTGGTTGTGTGTTTTCCCTCTTCTGGGGATCAGAAAATTATGGTAGTGCTTGTTTGGCTTTTGTGTGATTCACAGCTGTGACTGACAGGTTCTTCAAGCCTGGGTTTAAAAAGAAAAGGCACAAACTTTTTTGGACTTCTTGCCTGTGTAAATGCTACAGCTGAAATGGGAGCCAGATGCTCAGCAGTGTTAGCATCTCCCTGAGTTGCTGCAGCAAGCCACCACAATCCTCTGAAGAAACGAGCTTTGGAAGTGGTTTTCAGTGCTTAAACACGTACTGGATCGCCCACGCTTTCCCCCTCCATGTGTGGGATTATATGGTTTATATGTGCATCTAGAGGGTTTCACTTGTTTTCAGCAGAAAATGCATACAGGTGCATACAGAGGTGGCAGCAGCAGGAAGAGAGCAATGTGTGCATGTTTATGTATATGCAAAGCTGAGTTACACAACAAGCCCTGGTCCTGTGCGTATGCTCTCCCACAGCAGATGCTTCCCACCCGGTGCCATGTCCTCAGAAGCAGCAGCACTGAGTAGTGCAGTAGGTAGTGCTCAGGTCTGTCCCGTGCAGTTCCAGCTTGCAGCAGTTTTCATATCTTAACCTGGCAGTAAACAATCCAGCCATGCCACAGACACTCCTCTCAGATGCTTTCTCCCTGTGGTGTGGCCTCCAGATTTACCCTCATGTATTGCCTGTGATCTGCTTCCCAGTTTTCAGCCATCCTTACCCTGGCAGTCGATGATTTCTGTCTGTTAGCCTTGCACCCATGCTGCACTTGTCTATTTGGCTTTCATCCTGCATCTTGGAGCAGAAATGCAGTATATTCAGCACCCAGGCTATTTTCTTGGTGGTTAGTTTCTAGATTTGAGGTTTTTCCTAATGAATCTGAGCTCCATGAACTGTGTACCGTGTGTGTTTTTCAGTACCAGGAGTGAATCAGTGCTTTGACTCCCAGTCCTCTCTTTCTGGAAAATGGTGCAGAGTTGTTGTCACACACTCAGCCTGTCCTCACCGCGTTCCTCTTGTCCTCAGGCCTGTGACAAGAGAAGGAGCTCTTTTGTGTCCCAAACCCTGATGGCTGTTGTTTGCATTTGGAGCATGTTTACTGCCCCATCTTTGGCCTCACTGAGCAAGAAGAGAAAAAAGGTCTGGGGGAGCTTTCTGCCGTGGAGGAAAGCAAATGGGAGGTGCTTTTTTTGAGCATCTTAGAGTATCTGTGGTGTGTACCAAAGCCCATGGACATGAGCTCTCCTTTGGGCTCTGTTCCATGAGGCATCGAACGCCTTTCTGACCTGCAGGCTGTGACTCTGCTGTGACTGCTTATGTGACTATTTGGGCTTGGGCAGGCATGGGAAGCTATTGCAAGGTTTCATGGAAGTTGCACTTTAGTGCAGCAAGTTGTAGGAGCTTTGCTGCTCAAGCTAAATAACATGATTTGCTTCTTCCTTGAGGGTCCCTGGCAACTTTGGGTGAGCAACACCAATGCTTTTAATGCAGGATTAATGCTGTTTAGCTTATCTACAAGAATCTTGTGAAACTAAGTGGTAATGTTTGGGTTATTCCTCCTCCCCAGTGGCCACAAAAGGTCACAGCTGCTCGCGGGGTAGCTGCCTTGTGGCTGAGTTCTTTGGGCCAGAGTTCCTTCAGTGTTGGTTTGCAGCAAAGAGAGCATAACTGGTATGATTTTGTTGAGTAAAGATGTGGTATTTACAATTCTTAGCTGTCTTACTCATTACTGTGTGACCTTCAGAAGCCACTGTGCTTTTGTAGAATCATAGAATGGGTTAGGTTGGAAGGGACCTCAAAGATCATCCAATTCCAATCCCCCACCATAGGCAGGGACACCTCCCACTAGATCCAAAGCCTCATCCAACCTGGACTTGAGCACCTTCAGGGAGGGAGCAGCCACAACCTCCCTGGGCAACCTGTACCAGTTTCTCACCACCCTCACTGTAAAGGACTTCCTCCTAACATCTCATTTAAATCTCCCCTCTGCCAGTTTAAGCCCATTTCCCCTCATCCTGTCATTACAAAGCCCTGTAAATCGTCCCTCCCCAGCCTTCCTGTAGACCCTTTTCAGATACTGGAAGGATACTCTAAGGTCTCCTCAAAGCTTTCTCTTCTCTAGGCTGCAGAGCCCCAACTCTCTCAGCCTGTCCTCATAGCAGAGTTGCTGCAGCCCTCTCAGCATCTTCGAGGCCCTCCTCTGGACTCACCATTTCCCTGGGGCAGCAGTGTTTAGGCACATACCTGTCTGTGTGGGGTGGCACCGTGAGCAGCCAAAGGCTGTGCAGAAGCAAATAACTGCTCCTCTGGATGCAGGCCCAGGTTTCTCCTCTTGGTGATGTCCTCTGTGAATCAGCACTGCAGCTACAGAGGGACAAGGCCAATGGAGCAGGCACTGCCTGGCATGAATACCACTGCATGTATCATTGTGAAAAGTGCTCACTGTCAGTTAAATCAGATGAAGGGAATTAAATAGAGGCTTTGGCTGCTGAACTCCATAAGATACATGATGGTAGAAATCCATGACAAAGGGGAGCTGCTTGGGTGCAGCATGCAGATGTTTTCTACTGAGGTTTATCCATCATTTGTTGTGCATCTCAGCGCTTGGCCCTGTGGTTGAGCTCTTTCCTTAGACTTGCTCTGCAGGATTTGTCTGCAGGAGAAGCACTGCTCTTTCCTGTAAGCAGCTGGTGTAGTGAAGTGCAAGTCCAAACACTGACTGCAAAACTTGAGGTGGGGGAGCACCCTGTAACAAGAAGGAGTTGCTCAACAAAGTTCACCCCAGCTCTTCTTCTGATCAAAGGAATGCTTGTTTTTTCCCCTCCCACATCCTAGACGAGTGTTCATGTGAAAAAGGAGCAAGTAGGACATTAAAAGGCTCTTATTGATCAGATGTGACATTTCCATGCCTGAGTTGCTGGCCTCCATAAAAAGCCAGCCTTATGGAAGGCATGCCTCTGCCTTCCACCTATTTCAGTGAGAATTTTCTTGTCGCTCTGGACGTTGTCAGCCAAAAGCAGAGGATAGGCAGCAATTTAAACAGAAATAAGGATATTCTGAGGGTTCTAGAAACACTTGGGACTTAGGGAGCCAGATGGCTAATTCCCACAGTAAGATGATGACATCTTTCACCCTCTGCCCTCTGTGACAGGCTAATTTCTGGACATTTGCTACTCATTTCTGTTCAGTTCTTTCCCTCCTGAGCAATGTGCCACCTGCTCATCTTGCCCATGGTCCCTGGGTTGCTAAATGCTTGTCTTGCAGAGCAGACCCAAACCTGCCCTTTTCATGTTTTCAGTGCTAGGAGACATTGCTGAATCCAGGCTCTGGAAGAGCAGAGTTCAGGGAAGGGTGTAGGATTCAGTCAGCCTGTGGGCACAGGAGAGCAGTGTGGAGGCAAACACAGAAGTAAATGCTGCAGACTGGGAATCTGCAGCAGGCTTTTGGGGAAAGAGTGCAAGGCAGCAGTGGCCTGCAGGATTTCACAAGGTTCCCAGGTGTCATTGGACTACTCTTATGGGGAGGGCTACAGCTGAACAGCTACTCTCGAAGGATGTCCTCAGTAGTGGAAAGTTTTGCAGTAGGTTATAGCTATGCATGAGCAAAGATGTTAGAGTTGCTTTCTTAAAAGGCAGCAAAGCACACCAAAATGCCATCTAGGGAGGCAGGAAGAGACCCAGTAACTTTCCTCCTTCCTCACATTGCTTCCTGAGACCAATGCATTCACAGTTATTTCCCCCATCCTCTTTGCTTTGTTTCCATACTTTTTTTTTTTTTTTTTTTTTTGTTAGGAACACTTACCATGGCACTAAGCACGTCAAAACCTCTTTATCCAAANGTATCAGGTTCTCAAATTGCCATGGGTGTGATAAATGCAGGTTTTACCCACTGACATTTGGCAGCACATTTTGGGCAACTTACTCCCAGGATGTTTCAGCTGTTGGGGGCAGCTGAAAACTTTTTCTCTTGATCTGTATCTTTGGTCTGTTTTGGATATCAGCATTGTTTGTGGCTTCCTTTTGAAGCTGTTGTTTTGCCTTTTTTATCCTGTTTGATTTTTTTATTTTCCATCCTATGGCTGTATTTGGGTCATGGTGTTGGAGTGCTTCAATCTTAGATCTTGTTTTTGACGGTTTTAAAACTCCTTTACCTTGATCTTTTCTAGGACATGCTGTCATCAATAAATAAATAGGGGTTGTCCTCCAAACCTCATCCAAAAGGGCTCTCTAAAGAAACTTTCCTTCTCTTCTTTGAAGCAGCACATACACCCGGGGGGGTGGTTGGGGCCACATCCCTGGAGGTGTTTAAAGCTCTGTCCAGCCTAATCTAGGGTAGGGTGTCCCTGGGCATGGCAGGGGGGTTGGAACTAGATGATCCTTGTGGTCCCTTCCAACCCTGACTGATTCTTACCTTCCTAGGCTTGCTGCAGCAAGTACACTTTGACTACACCAGAGCAGCTTCTCTCTATCAGTCCTGTCTGCTGATCTGCTGTTGGGAGATGAACTGCACACGATGCCCTGAACCTCTTTTGATCACAGGATGTTAGAGGCTGATAGAGACCCAAGGAGATCATTGAGTCCAACCACCCTGCCAGAGCAGGACCAGACAATCTAGCACAGGTCACAGAGGAACACATCCAGACAGGCCTTGAAAGTCTCCAGAGAAGAAGACTCCACAACTCTTCTGGGCAGCCTGTTCCAGTGCTCTGTAACCCTTACAGTAAGGAAGTTCCCCCTTGTGTTGAGGTGGAACCTCCTGTGCTGCAGCTTACACCCGTTGCTCCTTGTCCTATCACAGGGAGCAAGTTAGTGATGACTAATCCTGCTCTTAAAGAGAGGAAGCAAATTGAGGAGAAAGTCCTTTAGCCACTAACACCTTTCTCTGCCATCCTGTGTTCTTAGGTGTTTCCTCCTGGACTAGATACCTTTATAGCTTTGGACAAAGCACTTGGAGGAGCAAGAAGTGGAAACTGTATGGGACAAAAAGAGGGCTAGAATCAGAAAACTCTCAAGTGGAGCCATAATAGAACATTCATGTCATGGATAAACTTATGAGGACATACATATCAGCACCACACATTTAGTTTGTTGTCCATTATTTTTATTTCATAATGAAGTATAATAGCACCAGTTCTAGAGGAGAGCCTAGAGTTTGGGAAAGATGTTTCCTTCTTTGAACCAACTGGACGTGGGGAGATTGAGATTGGACGTGAGGAGGAAGCTGTTGAGCATGAGAGTGGTGAGAGCCTGGAATGGGTTGCCCAGGGGGGTGGTTGGGGCCACATCCCTGGAGGTGTTTGCAGCCAGGCTGGCAGAGGCTGTGGGCAGGCTGATCGAGGGTAGGGTGTCCCTGGGCATGGCAGGGGGGTTGGAACTAGATGATCTTTGTGGTCCCTTCCAACCCTGATTGATTCTATGATTCTAACTTGCCAGGCATAATCTGCAGGAGCTCTCATGTGCATCCTCCCATGCTCAGGAGAACGTTTTGCGTTGGTTGGAGGCACATCCTCCGGGGGTGTGAATTCTCCAGAGACTGTGTGGGTGAGAGAGGTGTGGGAGAGGAAACTTCAGGCCTCACTTTGCTGAAAAAGAAATTTTAAAGCTTCTTAAGCAAAAGTAGCCTGGTAAAATATTTTAAGCCTTATGTTACAGTGAAGGTGGTGAGACACTGGCACAGGTTGCAGCTGCTCCCTCGCTGGAGGTGTTCAAGGCCAGGTTGGATGAGGCCTTGGGTGACCTGTTCTAGTGGGAGGTGTCGCTGCCTATGGCACAGGGGGGCTGGAAATGGCTGAGCTTTGAGGTCCCTTCCAACCTAAACCAATCTCTGATTCTACAGCATTGCAATAGGGGCAACAGGAAAGCAGCATAAATGGCTGTGAGGAGAACCAAAGGTGATATGCTCTCAAAAATGCTGCTCCGATATCTCCTCTTAGAACTTTTCTCTTTCCTTGGTCTTTGGTCTTCTTGCACGCTTTATGTGAATGCCTTTTGTTACCCTGTCTAAAGTATGTGTTAAATGCCCTGTCATCAGTGCTGGGGCACAAAATTGATGGTCCCTTCTGGGCCTGAATATGTGCACCATACAAGGAAGATGGAGCACCAGGGCCCTGAGCTGTCAGACACTCTTTTGCTGTTGCTTCAGCTTTGAGGATTAGATTATATCTAAAGAAAAATCAACCATGTCTCTCACGATCTGCATTATGGTAAAAAGAATTTTTTTTTTTCCTTTCTCCGGTACGTAATTTGGGTAAATGTCACTGCTAATGGCAGTCTGAGAAATAATGTTCCTGGCTAAGAACCAACAGAGACCATTTTTCTCCCTCTGAAATGAATCAGGACAGAAGAGCAGACCTAGCTGTTGAGATGGTGGCACGTGGCAGGTGCACTAGCTGTGGCAGGCTTTGGGGGGTCTGGGAAAGCTTACTCATCACTCATTTTAGGGGGTGTTTCTCCAAGAAGAAGGAAAAAAAAAAAAAAAAAGAGTATTCACTCTGTTCTGTTCTTTACAAACAAAGGCCAAAACCTTCCCTCCTCTCTCCTGGCCCTTTAATTTTCCTTTTTCTATACCCAAGCAGGTAGGGTCTATCAGACCACTTCAAGTACTAAGTTAACCAGCACCTCTTTATTTCAGTATATTCACAACTATCACTTTCTAGAGAAGGTTGAAACAGAGGTAGCAGCAGGTTTGTCTTTCTAATACTGTTGTCTTTGTCTCAGTGCTCCTGGCTGGGCAAGTGTAGTACTTCCACCAGGCATGGACCATCTCAGAGACATCCCAACAAGGGAAGCCAGCAAGAAGGAGGGTTCACTGCTGATGTGAGGAAGAGTCCTGGCTCCCCACTTAACCCCAAGTGCCCCAGACCAGCAGAGAGTGTCAATTTATGCCTGTTGAATTATTCTGTTTATTTTCCCACTAGTGAAAAACTCCTGTGTTAAAAGCATTTGAGATGCCCAGACTGAGTTCTGCAGTAGTCACCTGTGTTTGCAGAAGAGAGGAGTATTAGTCAACACATGGATATATCTGAAAGCTGAGGTCAAGAACAGGGCAAAATTTCATAGAATCAGTCAGGGTTGGAAGGGACCACAAGGATCATCTAGTTCCAATCCCCCTGCCATGCCCAGGGACACCCTACCCTAGATCAGCCTGCCCACAGCCTCATCCAGCCTGGCTGCAAACACCTCCAGGGATGTGGCCCCAAACACCCCCTGGGCAACCCATTCCAGGGCCTCACCACTCTCATGCTGAACAACTTCCTCCTCACATCCAATCTGAATCTCCCCACCTCCAGCTTTGCTCCATTCCCCCTAGTCCTGTCACTCCCAGAGAGCCTAAAAAGTCCCTCCCCAGCTTTTCTGTAGCCCCCTTCAGATACTGGAAGGCCACAAGAAGGTCACCTGGGAGCCTCCTCTTTTCCAGCCTGAACAGCCCCAACTCTTTCGGTCTGTCCTCATAGCAGAGGTGCTGCAGTCCCCTGAAGCAGCGAAGCTAACTCCTTGGTGCCTAATGTGGTTTTCCTATGAGCATTCATGGATCTTATTTTGCAGGGCTGTAACTTGACATCCTGCCACAACAGAGGTAATTTGGTCACTTGAAGACGCTCTCAGAAAGCCAAGGGAGTCTGGGGCTGTGTAGGGCAGCTGGCCAGGGGAGATTAGCAGAGCATAGTCACCAGACAGTCATTTCAGGAGGGGTTGGCTCCACACAGAACATTTTGCCTGTCTGCAGGATGCTTGATTTTCTAATGTTAAAACTGCATTTGAAGCCTTATTCCTCTCTGGATTATTATGAGTTGTTTCTTCTCATGTGGTACTATTGAAGTACGACTGTGTGAACTTCCCCAGGCCAAAGCTGCTGCTTGAAGTTAATTCATTGCTCCCTGTATTGGGCTTAAGCTGCTCCCCCCGAGCTCAAAAGCCCAATAAATACTTGATTCAATTTGGAAGTAAAAAGATATAAAACTTTAACAATATATAGGAGCTAAGGGGAATTTTACAGAAGGTGGGGAAAAAAGGGGACCAGAATACAGGGTATGGAGAATGAGGAGAATTACAGATGATAAAGGGAAAAGGGAGCAAAATACACAGTAACAGATTACAACCCGTGAGATGGAGTTGAGTCCACATGCTGGAATTGATGATTGGATGGTGAATGAAAGCAGGATGAAGGACTTTGATGCTGAGATGCAGTTAGAGTTCCAAACAAAATGGTTGCTATCCCCATGTGTTGGCTGGAGAGCAGGTGGTGGTCTGGCAGCAGAACAGCGAGAAGTTGGTCAACTAGGCAGGCAAGAACAGAGAGAGAGAGAGAAGGTGTCCTCCTCTTTTATAGCAGACCTTGGCAGGAAGTGGGAGAGGGCTAAACATGACACCTGGGGGCAGGTCAGACCACCCCCAGGGAGAAGTCAGAAGGCTCCAGGTGGGCTTAACCCTTCACAGTCCGTTGTATATTTTTAAACATCTTAGATGGAACAAATGAAGTGGCATTATGGTGAAACACTGCATTCAGACCTGAACAGACTTCTTGGTAGGTTGGTGCCAATAAATTTAAAGGGGGAAATAAAGAGAAGGACCAGTAGGGAAACTGGTAGCTGTTGATTATTAAACATCTGCTGTGTCTCACCAGAGAGCAGGGGAGTTGATTTTTATGTACTGTTGCCTACCAAGAATGACATGTGTGGTCAGTGGATTTAGTTGGTTTTAAGTAGATAGGTCTAAATGAGTCTCAGACACACTGCAGATTGCCTTAGACACACTGCAGATTGCCTTCTGGATAGTTCATAGTCTTCTGTTACTACCAACGAGTGACTGATGGTTGGGATATAACAGTGAAAAGGATTCTGAGAGGGAACCTGGAAGCAATGTGGCTGGAGCTGAGCTCCAACATACTGCATGAACAGAAGCTCTGAAGGTATTTGCAGTAGCTCTCCTTGTCTGAAAAACTGTGCTTTAAAACAGGACTAAGATCCAGACACTGCTCTTATCTTGGAAGCTAGGATTTGCCCTGGACACTGGAGAGGGCTGTGATTTTCCTCTCGGCTGTGTTGTTTGGTGTGCACAAGCACACTGCCACAGTTTCCCAGTAGCTGCACCATCCACACCACCACTGCCACCACCAGCTAAAATTTCACCCCAAACATGCACCATATCAACTTCTTTTTTTTCCTCTCTAGCATGCCTTATTTTTCTTCTCTCCTTCCTAGAAGTGCCTTGAATGCATTTAATTAGTGAGGATTTCAAAATTCAGCTTGGGCTGCTCACGCAAGAAGTGTAGGAACCAGCCTGGGCTATGAACCCAGGCTGAGGGCAAAGCCCATTTAAGCCCCTCCTTACAACCCTTCTGTTCTTCTGCTAATCACAGTAAGAAGATTAGCTTCAAGAGCACGAGATGTTGAATACTACAGCCAGAGATGTTCATATCAGACTCTGGGCTATTTTCATTCATCCTTTTGCAAATATAAAATGATTTCCAAAGCTACAGGCTAGCCGAGATCCAAGGCAATTTATTCATGCTTGGAATAGATGTGTGTGTGTGTACATATATATATATATGGTAAGAAAAGGAACTTTCCACTAAAAAATAAGAACTAGCCTTAAATCAGAGCTGAGATTTAGTGATCCAGGCTTGCTAAAAGCCAGAGCTTTTTCTCCCACTGGGAGGAGATGTATCATTCTGGAGACCCTGGGACAAGAGGGATGTGGACATGCTGGAGTGTGTCCAGAGAAGGGCCACGAGGATGCTCAGAGGGCTGCTATGAGGACAGACTGAAAGTGTTGGGGCTGTTCACTTTGGAGAAGAGGAGGCTACCAGGTGGCTTTCCAGTATATGAAGGGGGCCTACAGAAAAGCTGAGGAGGGACTTTTTAGGCTCTCAGGTAGTGACTGGACTAGGGGGGAATGGAGCAAAGCTGGAGGTGGGGAGATTCAGACTGGATATGAGGAGGAAGTTGTTGAGCATGAGAGTGGTGAGAGCCTGGAATGGGTTGCCCAGGGAGGTGGTTGGGACAACATCCCTGGAGGTATTTGCAGCCAGGCTGTATGAGGCTGTGAGCAGCCTGATCTAGGGTAGGGTGTCCCTGGGCATGGCAGGGAGGCTGGAACTAGATGATCCTTGTGGATCCCTTCCAACTCTAACTGATTCTATGCAGATGTTATTTGCTTTCTTTTATGAAAATTATTAAACATCCATGCAATAATTCACTCCTTCTGTCAGTGTCTGAATTGTACCTTCTGGCCAAGGTGCACTCCTGCCATCAGCTTCCGCTGCAGCTGGGCTGTTGTTTGCAAGGAAACTGAGGCTAAGCCACAGCTATTTCTGTTCACGATATTTGGAGCTCCTAGAGCTGAACTCCAACCCGACTAAAGGCGTTATTAAATCTGTCATCTTAAACACGGTACAATTCAGTGTAAATACACTGCCTTTAGCTTGGGTGGCTGCAGGGGAAGGCAGTGATATTTCCCTGGTATTTACAGTCTCCCCTGAGCATCAGCTCTTGGCAAAGGGAAGAGCTGCTCTCGTTACTTGCAGCCCTTCTTGTGCTCCTGAGCAAGTGAAACCAAAACCTGTCCTGCAGGCACCCTGCAAACCAGGCTGGGACTGCAGGCATCTCAAGCAAGCACGTCTGGGCAGGGGTGGGCAACTGAAGCTCAAATGTGGTGATGAAAGAGTTTTGTTGCCTTCAGTGTCTTTTCCATGCGTTATGTACATTTGATCAATTAACTGGAAAACTTGTATGGACTAATAGGCTGTTTAAAAATGTAACTGGGGTAAATTGTCTGCAAAAGCAGAAGCATTTGTCTTTTATTTTTGTCCGTTGCAGCAAGGCCCTTCTGCTCTCTTGACTGTGCTGTAGATTTGCTAACATAATCCAAGAGATGCTAAATTAAGAGTGAAACACAAGGATGCTGTACTATGTGGGAGACAAGCTGTATCAACATGCTGATTAAGGAGTATGGGTGCTTTGATAAGACATGCCAATTAACAAGTATGGGTGCTCTGATGAGTTTTCTCTGCTCTCCTCATGCAAAGACTTCCCACCCAGCCTGGGGCAGCTGTGCCATGGGAAAGCCCTGGATGAAAGGTGTGGGGTGGTGCTGAGTGCAGTTCCTGCTGTGACAAACCTGCTTGTTAGGGGAAGCTGTGCATTTATCTTTGATTCATCTCGGGGTTTTGGCACTGATGATTATCTTTCTGCTGAAAATCTCTGCTGGCTTTAACCTCTGACACTGTCTTTGTGATTTGAAATACACACCAAGGTCCTCTTTTCATGGATCTTACAAATCTTGTTGAGAAAAATATGTCAAACAACATTAGTTTGCCGCTCATCAGCTACCTTCCTGTCTGCTTGTTTGGCCCAGACTCTGTCTTTGTGGGCAACATGGACAAAGGCATTGAGTGCAGCCTCAGCAAGTTTGCTGATGACCACAAGCTATGTGGTGCAGCAGCCAGGCTGGAGGGCAGGGATGGCATCCTGAGGGATGTGGACAGGCTGCAGAGGTGGGCACAAGCCAACCTCAGGAGTTTCAACAAAGCCAAGTGCAAGGTGCTGCAGCTGGGTTGAGGCAATCCCAGGCACAAATCCAGGTTGGGCAGTGAGTGGCTGGAGAGCAGCCCTGAGGAGAGGGACTTGAGGATGCTGGTGGAAGAGAAGCTCAACATGAGGCAGCAGTGTGCACTTGCAGCCCAGAAAGCCAAGCAGAGCCTGGGCTGCATCAGGAGAAGTGTGGCCAGCAGGGCCAGGGAGGTGATTCTCCCCCTCTGCTGTGCTCTGGTGAGACCCCACCTGGAGTACTGCATCCATTGCTGGAGCCCCTGGGACAAGAGGGATGTGGACATGCTGGAGTGTGTGCAGAGAAGGGCCAGGAGGATGCTCAGAGGGCTGCAGCAGCTCTGCTATGAGGACAGACTGAAAGAGTTGGGGCCGTGCAGGCTGGAGAAGAGGAGGCTCCCAGGTGACCTTCTTGTGGCTTTCCAGGGTCTGAAAGGGACCTACAGAAAAGCTGGGGAAAGACTTTTTAGGCTTTCAGGTAGTGCCAGGACTAGGGGGAATGGAGCAAAGCTGGAAGTGGGGAGATTCAGACTGGACATGAGAAGGAAGTTCTTCGGCATGAGAGTGTTGAGGCCCTGGAATGGGTTGCCCAGGAGGGTGTTTGGGGCCACATCCCTGGAGGTGTTTGCATCCAGGCTGGCTGAGGCTGTGGGCAGCCTGATCTAGGGTAGGGTGTCCCTGGGCATGGCAGGGTTGTTGGAACTAGATGATCCTTGTGGTCCCTTCCAACCCTGACTGATTCTATGATTCTAAATGTATGTCAGTGTTGAAAACACATAGATGGATTTTTTTTTTTTTTAAACCAAGTTTCTTTTCACCACTCATGTGTAGGTAGTTGGAAATTCAGGGTAGGTGACTGATAATAATAGGCAAGGAGAGAGGGGGTGATAAAACAGATTGTTTAGCAGAGAACAATAGCAGAGCCCTTTTAATCAGCCTTTTCTGAAGTATCTGTGATTCAGGAATTTAACCCAGTGCAGAAATTATGCAAAAACTTTCCTAATGTTGCTTGGATTCTGTCTACAGCTGTCATCAAATTTTTCCATGCAGGAGTTACCAGGTCTGTAAGTTGTAACTGAGGCACTGTTAAAACTTAGGCACCATCGTTTTTTTTTTTTTTTTTTTTTTTTTTTTTTTTTTTTTTTTTTTTTTTTTTTCTCCTTTTCAACTTTTTAGCGTA
>VWZI01006478.1:358310-385757 GCA_013396835.1 Psilopogon haemacephalus
GTTTTTTTTTTTTTTTTTGTTTTGTTTTTTGTTTTTTTTTTTTTTTTTCTCCCATGCACAAGTTTCAGCAGATCTATAAAAAGTAATAACTTTGGCTGTTGGTTGGGTTGACAGAAACCCCATCTCTATGCAATGAACTACTCAAACACTTGCTCAGTTCCAGCTGACTGTGCTGTAGAGAGACTCTTGGAGTGGTTTAAAATTCAGCTTCACCTCAATGCTGTGCACCAGGGCAGTCTCTGCCTGGTGTTGCTAGCAGAAGCAAGAAGAGCAGAGGTACCAAGGGGAACATCTCACTGCAGCCCTACTGTTCTGTTTAATCTTCTGTTCAACTTTGTTTTAGTTACAGCCTTGTGGGCTGACATTTAACTGCAGCTTCGTGCTCACCCCCCTGCCCTCCCCTTCGCTGATGGATGCTCTGGTCTGTGTGTTCTGTCTCAGAATGTAAGCCACAGAACACTGCTGAGGAAGCAAGCAGTGTATGCTTTAGGGAATTTGCTTTCTGACATCAGTGAGCCAGCCTTCATCCTTTGCTTGCCCAGGAATGGGACAGATGTTTCTTGATAGATATCATAGAATCATAGAATGTCAGGGGCTGGAAGGGACTTTGAAAGCTCATCCAGTCCAACCCCCCTGCCAGAGCAGGATCTGCTATACCAGATCACACAGGAACACATCCAGGCAGGCCTTGAATATCTCTAGAGAAGGAGGCTCCACAACTCCTCTGGGCAGCCTGTTCCAGTGTTCTGTCACCCTCAGAGTAAAAAAATTCCTCCTCATGTTTAAATGAAACTTTCTATGCCTCAGCTTCCACTGATTCTCCCTTGTCCTGCCATCAGGCATCACACAGCAGAGCCTGGCTCCAGCCTCCTGGCACTCACCCTGCACATATTGGTAAGCACTGCTGAGGTCACCTCTCAGGCTCCTCTTCTCCAAGCAGCAGAGCCCCAGCTCCCTCAGGCTCTCCTTGTAAGAGAGCTGTTCCATTCCCTTAATCGTCTTTGTGGCTCTGTGCTGGACACTCTCAAGCAGTTCTATGACCCTCTTGAACTGGGGGGCCCAGAACTGAGCACAGTACTCCAGATGTGGCCTCACCAGAGCAGAGCAGAGCGGCAGGAGAACCTCTCTTGACCTACTAACCACAGCCCTTCTAATACACCCCAGAATGGCATTGGCTCTCCTGGCCACGAGTGCACATCACTGTCTCATGGTCATCCTCCCATCAACTAGGACCCCCAAATCCTTTTCCCCTTCGCTGCCTTCCAACAGCTCAGTCCCCAACCTATACTGCTCCCTGGGGTTGTTCTTTTCCAGCTGCAAGACTCTACACTTGCCCTTGCTGAATTTCATTAAATTTCTCCCTGCCCAACTCTCCAGCCTGTCCAAGTCAGAGGATGAAACTCTCCAGAATTAGATTTTTACAGTGATGAAAATCTCTAGAATTAGGTTTCCACTCTGTGATGCTCCAGGAGCTGCTGGCATGCTCTGTGCTATCTCTGCCATCTTGCCTGCCCTCTAACTATGAATTTTACCTTTCCTTCAGTACTTTTCAGACACTCTCTGGTCATTGTAGGAGAATTTTAGAGCCACTAAATGATTTTTTTTTTTTCCCCAGTCAAAACAGTATTCTCATCCCTCACTCTGGAAAAGTGTTGGTGCAGGAAATATTCCTTTAAAAATACACTGAAGATCAGGGAGATGGTTTGGGTTGTTTTTTCCCAATCTCCTTAAAGCTGTATCTTTTGTATTATTTGGGGTCTTTTTTCCCTCCTTTTTTTTCCCCTCTCCTGCTTTACTTCCTTGTCTTTCCTCTCAAGTTTTACTGCAGTTACATCCCCATCATGAAAAAACAGAAAAAAAAAAAGCAGGCATTATTTGTGTTGCACCTTAGCAGAGGATATATGGGACTAGAGAAAGTGAGGATGGATCTTCACAGCTGTGCACTTGCTCTAGCTCCTGCTCAGGCTGTTGTATGGAGGATTTGATTGCCCTCAGAACTAAATCTGAGGTGTCTTACTAGTGCACTATCTGACAGTTGGCCAGAGTGATGGGAGCTGTTATTTTGAGATATTAATCACGTTCTGAAACAGTATTACCTTGTGGTGGATGTGCAGTGAGCAGGGCTTAGCAGTGCTGGAAGCCTTGCATCTGCAATGGTGGGGCTGCAGCAAGGCATCTCTGTAGCAGGGGAGATGTGTATCAAGACTGATGCTTTTTGGGGGGATTTGGTTGGTGGTTTTTTGTTAGTTTGTTTGGGTTTGTTTCATTAGAAATACTTCTTGAAGGACCCTCCTCCCAAACATGCAAACAAATCCTGCTTGTATATTCTGCTGGAGCAAATTAGTCGCTTCCTGCTTCCAGTCCTGCCTGTGCATTCTCTTTTCTCCCCCTGCCTGCAGTGTTTGTCACATTCAGCTGTTTGCTGGGTGTTGCAAGGCATAATTCTTTCATGTTTTTTAAGTTAAACCAATTTCTATTTAATTGATTAAATACTCATTATTATAGAATCGTAGAATCAGTCAGGATTGGAAGGGACCACAAGGATCATCTAGTTCCAACCTCCCTGCCATGCCCAGGGACACCCTACCCTAGATCAGCCTGCCCACAGCCTCTGCCATCCTGGCCTTAAACACCTCTGGGGATGAGGCCTCAACCACCTCCCTGGGCAACCCATTCCAGGCTCTCACCACTCTCATGCTCAACAACTTCCTCCTCACATCCAGTCTGAATCTCCCCACCTCCAGCTTTGCTCCATTCCCCCTAGTCCTGTCACTACCTGAGAGCCTAAAAAGTCCCTCCCCAGCTTGCTGACTTAAGACACTCATCAGAAACACTCTTCTCATCTGGAAATCATATCTCATCCCCTCAAGTTTATACCTGAAAAATAGGGTCTATATTTTCAGCTGCTCATAGGTTTAGAAGGCAGGCAGTTCAGCTTCTCAGTGCCTGGCATGGCCAGCACTGAAATTGCTCAGCACTCTTAGTGGCAGAGTTGCCTGAAAGGTAGGCAATGTGTCCATGGAAAATGTTCCACAGGCAGCTCAGCTCCTCGGTGCCTGGCATGGCCAGCACTGAAATTGCTCAGCACTCTCAGTGGCAGAGTTGCCTGAAAGGTAGGCAATGTGCCCATGGAAAATGGATGATCCTTTGCTCTCAAGCTATTCCAAAGCTCTGGGGAAACCAGTCCCAGGCAGTTTTCCTGCACATTCCCCCCCAGGCTTGGGGCTTGTTTTATCAGCAAGCCCCTGGGTGGCTGTTGGGTTGCCAAGAATAAGCGTTCCCAAGAAGTGTTACTCCAAAGAGCTAAGTCACACAGCACCAAGTGCCTGTGGCAAAAAATAACTCCATGTAGATTGCATAGGTTGCTGAGAGGAAGCCCAATTCCCTGAGGGGCTTGTAGGAGGAGGTAAAAAAAAAGGGCTTTTTTATCCAACTGTGTCATACTCATGCAGTCACTCCAGAGTGTGATGCTGTGCCTCTCCTGCCCTTCAGAGGCCTCCAGGGTCATTTTCTCTGAGAAAAGAAGATATCCAAACGATAGAGTGATTAATGACACAGCAGGTCAAGCCTTCATGTGCAAGGAGGAGGAGGAGGCAGCTAACATGTGGATGTGATTTCTTCCTGAGAATTGCCAGATTCAGAAACTTCAATTTTATATTTTTTTTTCTCACTCTGTATTTTCTCTGTTAATAGAAACTGTCATCTGTAATTGAGACTCTCACTTTGAAATGTTAGGGTAGTGCAGAAGTGAATGCAATTTAACTAGTACTGAGCTTGCTCATCCCCCTTGCCAAAAAAGAATTTTTTTTCCTCCCCAGTAACCCTCTCCAGTCCTTTCCAGCCACCAATGGTTTGCTATAAAACATTCAAGAATGTTGAAAGCTCAAGGACAGGGAAGTAGCTGTAGTTTCTCAAGGGAGCGTCGTTGAATCCTGGTTGCCTGTGACACACGTTTGGAGTCTGTGCCCCAAAATGCCATAGGGAGCTGCTGGAGAGGGTAGAGAAAAGGGCTGCAAGGATGATTAGAGGTCTAGAACATCTCTCTTATGAAGAAAGGTTGAGGGACTTGGGATATTTTAGCCTGGAAAAGAGAAGACTGATGTGAGGATCTTCTCAATGCTTACAGCTAAAGGGTGGGGGTTAGAAGGATGAGGCCAGTCTTTTTTTAGAATCATAGAATCAGTCAGGATTGGAAGGGACCACAAGGATCATCTAATTCCAACCACCCTGCCATGCCCAGGGACACCCTACTAACTAACTGCATTTTGTCATCAAAATCCTGCATCCTCTTTCCTCCACCATCAAATCATCCATGGACTCAACTCCCATTTCACAGGTTGTATTCTGATATTGTGTATTTTGTTCCCTTTTTCCCCTTTACCCTCTAATACCTCTCATTTTTCCTATCCTGTTTTTTTGGTTCCCTTTTCCCCATTTTCTGTAACTCCCCTTACCTCCTATTTATTGTTAAAGTTTATATCTTTTTACTTCCAAACCAAATCGAGTATTTATTGAGGATTTTTGGGGTTTTTTTTGAGCTCAGGTAGGGCTAGCCTAAACCCAATACATACTGTAAGGTTAGAAGGCTACTATAAGGAAGGTTGGTGGAGCCTGGGTTGTCTCCTTTAGCCTGGGCTGTGTCTGGTGTCTTCAGCACTGATGAATGTTTGCCTGTTTTCAAGCATGCTAGAGCAGTGACAGTGCAGGTGGCTGATTGCTCCCTCTTCACCTGGCATGGTGACCCCAGCACCAACGTTGTGGCTTTTAAGATGTTCTTGCATAGTGTGGGGCTTTTGTTCAGGGAGCTGGATGTGAGATTTGGGTAAGCAGTTTAATGTATCTGTTGCTGTAGGTAGCTGAGTCTGATTTGTCTGGCTTTGATGTGTGTAAAATGCCACACGTTTCCTGCACTGTGTAGAGAAGAGCTGGGCAGATAGAACAGCTGAACCAACAACTTTTCACAGCCTTAGCACCACTCTGGTATTTATGAGCCAGCAGGATTTTCTTTAGAAGTTCTCCCCACGGGTGCAGATTTTACAAAGCACCATTCCCTTGGTCAAGGTTTCAGTGCAATTTAGATTTCAGAGAGGTGATCTAACTCCAGCTCTGCACCGGCTGCACGAAAAATGTTGGCTGTGAAGTCACCAGGAAGAGGTTGAAGATAACTCACATTCATTTTGAAATACCTCATAATTTCGTAAAAGCAAGAGGCAGACATTTTGGGGCAAACGGAGTGGAGCTTTCTCTTCAAGCCTCAATGACACTTAAAAAAAAAAAGCTTAGTTTAGCTATCACTAAGTAATTTAGATGCTTCTGAAATATATATATATATATTTTTTTTTTTTGGCAGCTTTTACTCTCTTGCACTTTGCATGTGAAATGGTTCCTATAATTAACAGTTATCTTTTGTCATAAATACATCTCTCAGCTCACCAAGGCTTTGTTTGCCAGAGGACCTTGTTTGTTGTTTAAACAGCAAACGCAGGAGATGCTCATTACTTTGCAGTCTCTAATTAAGACATTGCTTCACCTTGGGAGATTGTATTGCTTATTTTCTTTCTCTTGATTTTTCAGATGACTTGAGGTGAAACTCAGATCACTCAAACTTACTTAGAATCATAGAGTCAGTCAGGATCGGAAGGGACCACAAGGATCACCCAGTTCCAACTCTCCCTGCCATGCCCAGGGACACCCTACCCTAGATCAGACTGCCCACAGCCTCATCCAGCCTGGCTGCAAACACCTCCAGGGATGTGGCCCCAAACACCTCCCCGGGCAACCTATTCCAGGCTCTCACCACTCTCATGCTCAACAACTTCCTCCTCACATCCAACCTGAATCTCCCTACCTTCAGCTTTGCTCCATTCCCCCTAGTCCTCTCACTACCTCACAGCCCAAAGAGCCCTCAGCTCTTTTGTAGGCCCCTTCAGATACTGGAAGGCCACAAGAAGGTCACCTGGGAGCCTCCTCTTCTCCAAACTTAACAGCCCCAACTCTTTCATTCTGTCCTCACAGCAGAGGTGCTGCAGCCCTCTGAGCATCCTTGTGGCCCTTCTCTGGACATGCTCCAGCATGTAATAGGGGCTCCAAAACTGGATGCAGTACTCAGGTGGGGTCTAATCAAGTTTGCAAGTATTGCCCTCCTTTTTTCCACAACAAATTTCCAGGCTGGTTCTGATTAAGCTGTGATTTAGGCAGCACATCAGTCTGCTGAGCACAGCCAGGTAGGTTTTTCAAATGCTAAACCTTAGCTTAGTTGACCACTTTTCAGAATCCTCAATACAAAAAGAAAAAAAAAAGGGGTAAGTGAATAGGAAATCCAGCATTTTAGAAGTGTAGGGAATTAGAAGCATTTGGGCTGAATACTGAAGAGGTTCCAGTGTGTTTAAGAGAAGTGCTGAAATTCCTTGGCCTCCTTCAAACACTACATGCAGCTTTTCATCCATGTGTTACTCCAGCTCTTCAACCTCATGAGGTTCAACAAGACTAAGTGCAAGGTCCTGCAGCTGGGTTGAGGCAATGCCAAGCACAGATACAGGCTGGGCAGTGACAGGCTGGAGAGCCGCCCTGAGGAGAGGGACTTGGGGGTGCTGGTGGAGGAGAAGCTCAACATGAGGCAGCAGTGTGCACTTGCAGCACAGAAAGCCAAGCAGAGCCTGGGCTGCATCAGGAGAAGTGTGGCCAGAAGGCTGAGATCAGAAGTGTGGCCAGCAGGTAGAGGGAAGTGATTCTCCCCCTCTACTCTGCCCTGGTGAGACCCCACCTGGAGTACTGCATCCAGTTGTGGAGCCCCTGGGAGAAGAGGGATGTGGACATGCAGGAGTGTGTGCAGAGAAGGGCCACAAGGATGCTCAGAGGGCTGCAGCACCTCTGCTATGAGGACAGACTGAAAGAGTTGGGGCTGTTCAGTCTGGAGAAGAGGAGGCTCCCAGGTGACCTTCTTGTGGCCTTCCAGTATCTGAAGTGGCCTACAGAAATGCTGGGGAGGGACTTTTTAGGCTATGAGGTATTGCTAGGACATGGGGGAATGGAGCAAAACTGGAGGTGGGGAGCACTTCCCTGGAGATGTTTAAGGCCAGGCTGGATGAGGCTGTGTCCCTGGGCATGGCAGGGGGGTTGGAACTAGATGATCCTTGTGGTCCTTTCCAAACCTGACTGATTCTATGATTCTTTGATCTAAAGCTGATACTTGAACGCACAGGACAGGAAGGAGAAATACAAATGTAGCCTGTGGTTCTTGTGGAGAATTAAAGCCATAAAGGTTCTTCTGACCTGTGACAGTTCCACTTTCTCCAGTGAAGCTGGTGCTGGGGATTAGGCATCCAGGCATGTTTGGCAGAGGGAGCACTGTTTTGGGAGAAGGGCTGTAGGGTTGGAGGGAATGGATACAGAAATAAGGAAGCCTGGCACATAACTTGGACAGGCACAGAGATTTAACTCTGAATAAATCAAGTCTGAGCAGGATTCCAAAAGCAAACCTGCAGGTGCTGGCTGGGAGCTGTTTTGCATCTTGGAACTGAAGAAGGTATTTGAGTTCAGGGAGAGAAATCTGAACTCTCAGCTATAATTTCCTACTTCCTTAACCATCTTCTCAGAGAGATATGAGGTATAAGAACCTGCAGCATGCAGAGCACAGGTGAGGGACCCAAAGAGTTCTGCCAGCATTCTGATTTATGCTATGTGATTTCTTTATTGGTTAGCACACTTGGTTAAATGGGCTAAGTGGGTATTTTATTAAGTTATGATTGTACTGTTTGAAATACGTTGGGGAAAATGAATAATTTATGTCTCATAAGACTGGATGAATTTGGAGGGGAAAAAAATGCTTAAATATTTTCAAGGGCCTGTATAAAGTAGTTTAAATAATAGATGACCACATTACTGTGATTTCCCTTTCCTCCCTGCTACAGTCCATAATACATTTTAGGCATGTATTAGTTTTCTTAAAGTGAAAATCATAGAATCATAGAATTAGTCAGGGTTGGAAAGGACCACAAGGATCTTCTAGTTCCAATCCCCTGCCATGTCCAGGGACACCCTACCCTAGATCAGGCTGCCCACAGCCTCATCCAGCCTGGCTGCAAACACCTCCAGGGATGTGACCCCAACCACCTCCCTGGGCAACCCATTCCAGGCTCTCACCACTCTCATGCTCAACAACTTCCTCCTCACCTCCAGTCTGAATCTCCCCACCTCCAGCTTTGCTCCATTCTCCCTAGTCCTGGCACTACCTGAGAGCCTAAAATCATAGAATGGTTTAGGTTGGAATAGACCTCAAAGCTCAGCCAGTTCCAATCCCCCTGTGCCATAGACAGGGACACCTCCCACTAGTACAGGTCACTCAAGGCCTCATCCAGCCTGGCCTTGAACACCTCCAGGGAGGGAGCAGCCACAACCTCCCTGAGCAACCTGTGCCAGTGTCTCACCACCCTCACTATGAAGAACTTCCTCCTAGCATCCCGTTTAAATCTCCCCTCTGCCAGTTTAAACCCATTCCCCCTTGTCCCGTCATTACAAGACCTTGTGAATAGTCCCTCCCCAGCTTTTCTGGAGGCCCCTTCAGATACTGAAAGTCCACAAGAAGATCACCTGGGAGCCTTCTCTTCTCCAGCCTGAACAGTCCCAACTCTTTCAGTCTGTCCTTATAGGAAAATGCTCTAAAAGAGAACACAGTGGAGTAAACATTTACAGCTGGAAATCAAGAGCAGTGCCTTGCTGCAGGTCAGCAGGAAACTGAGAGGAAATTATCGGTGAAACCACACAGTGACCTTCCCTCCCACATTACATCAGTGATGTGTGTCCCCCCCCAAAAGATGGTGACTGTAAACAGAGGCTGCTGTGTACAAGCTGTTGAAGGGCTGCACATAGTCACCTTGTGTGGATACAAAGTCTGCTGAGATAGGCTTCTTTCCTTCACCAAAAAAATGTTCTTCTCTCCTCATGTGGAGTTACTGTACTCAGTATTTGGGTGCAAACAAGTGCAAAGTATCTGACTCTGGCTTAGGAAACAAATCCCCCAGTGGAAGCTTTCGGGTGGCCTTGCATGCCTGACAGCAGTTTCTACTGCACATCCCAGGTATGGCCAGAGCTGGTTGCCCTGACAATACCCTGCTGATGAATCAGACCTGTTGTCTAGGCAACTGCCTTCAGCTCTGTCTGGAAAACGATGAGTTAAGACCAGAGTCTTGAAACTGCAAGGCCTCCAAGGGTGGTCTCATCACACTTAAGACTCTTCTAAACCTCAATCTGTACAGGCATGTGCTATAAAGACACAGTCTGAGGACATCAGGGGGGAATATGGCATCAACAACAAGTAATGACAGATGAGAGCTGCTGCCTCCTCCACAGTGCAGGGATGGAGCAGGGAGGTGGATCTGGTGCCTGGGCATGCACTGCAAATGCCAAGGGAAGGATGCAGCAAGTGGATTGGGAACACTGAGTGCCCTCTTGTGCCCTGCAGATGTCTGGCACTTCACTAAATGATGCACAATGCTGAATTCTTTCCCTGCTGGCCAGAGCAACCTTTGCTAAGGCCCAGCACAGACACTGCTTGGTAACTCAGTGGAGGGGGAGACTGTTTACAAACAGCTATGCCCAACTGATGGTGCTGATGCCTGCTCTTGAGGGTTGTCAGCATATTTCTGAAGAAGAAAAAACAAGGAAATGCTGTTTCTGGCTTTTCAGTGTGGATGCAGGCAGCATCTCACTTCTGTGCAGTGGTTTATGGCAGGTTCCAGTCCTGGTCTCGGGGTAAGGAAAGATGGCAGAGACCCCAAATATTTTTTTTTTCTTCTTCTTTGGTATACAGATCTTTGAAAACGTTTCAGATAGACTTGCTGCTTCTAACACAGCACTGGCAGAGTTGCTCATACATCATTACAGGAAATCAGCTCTGATGTGAGAGCCTCATTGTGCACACATTGGAGGGCACAGCAGGGCAGCTGCTAACTAGCATGAACTGGTGGTACTGAGCCTGGGGAATTTACAGGGAGTGAGTAGTGTGTGTATATATACTGACCTTGGGGGGTTCTGGGTGGCTTTAAAACTCAGACATCTCTCTTAAGAAGAGAGACTGGGAGAACTGGGGCTGTTCAGTCTTGAGAAGACTGTGAGAGGATCTGTCAGCATCTATAAATGTCTGAGGGGTGAGGGTCAAGATAAAGGTGCCAGTCTCTTCTTGGTGGTTCCCAGTGACAGGACAAGGAACAATGGGTAGAAGTTAGGACACCTGGATGCATTTCTGTGCAGCCAAGCCTAGCTGATCCTGCTTTAGCAGGGGGTTGCACTCAACGATCTAACATTCTGTGGTTGTGTGATTCCATAATATACCAATCTGCTGAACTGACAAAATGATCATTCCAGAATTTGTGTAAGTAGGTGGTGAAAAGCATCACTTCCCTCTGCTGAATTTGGGGCTGTGGTGAGAGTGTCTTTTTCCACAGCTGGAGGTGGGGAGATTCAGATTGGATGTGAGGAGGAAGTTCTTCAACATGAGAGTGGTGAGGCCCTGGAACAGGTTGCCCAGGGAGGTGTTTGGGGCCACTTCCCTGGAAGTGTTTGCAGCCAGGCTGGATGAGGCTGTGGGCAGCCTGATCTAGGGTAGGGTGTCCCTGGGCATGGCAGGGTGTTTGGAACTAGATGATCCTTGTGCTCCCTTCCTGATTCTATGATTCTATATTAGCACAACTACAAAATTATTTGAAGCCCCTTCACTTCCACTCTTGAATATAGCAAGCTGTTGTAGATAACACAAAATCCATCCACAGCTAGCCAGAGGGGAGGAATTACTTATGTCAACATAGACAGATGAAGCACATTTTACATGAACATGTAGAAACAGTCACCTGAGACCTCTGAGACAGAGCAGCTTTTTGCCACAGTGCTCCTGCCAGAGCCATCAACAATCCTGACAGTTGTAGTTTCCTGCTGAAATTGAAGTGTGTCGTGGGAATAGATTAATTACTTGATAATAATCTTGACAGAATGCCATCAAAACATCTTGTTTTGACTCATATGGAATATGGAATGCAAGTCAAAACGAATCACTGGAGCTCACAACAAGACACTTGGGGAGTTGAAATTTGATGTTCTCAACTCTTCGTTTAAAATGAGTTCTTAGAAAGAAATTTGGAATTTCTGACGTGCAAAATCGTTGCCTAATCGATTCCAGCTCATAGGTTTCTTTCCTCTTCAGCTTGTGTTTTAGCCAAATAGATCCAAGAGATATAAAAGAAAACTTATTCTTAAAATGATGATTATTGGCGTTTGCAAAATTTCTGTGTAGAATCATAGAATCAGTCAGGGTGGGAAGAGACCACAAGGATCATCTAGTTCCAACCCCCCTGCCATGCCCAGGGACACCCTACCCTAGATCAGCCTGCCCACAGCCTCATCCAGCCTGGCTGCAAACACCTCCAGCAATGTGGCCCCAACCACCCCCCTGGGCAACCCATTCCAGGGCCTCACCACTCTCATGCTCAACAACTTCCTCCTCACATCCAATCTGAATGTCCTCACCTCCAGCTTTGCTCCATTACCCCATGTCCTCTCACTCCCTGACAGCCTAAAAAGTCCCTCCTCAGCTTTTCTGTAGGCCCCCTTCAGATCCTGGAAGGCCACAAGAAGGTCACCTGGGAGCCTCCTCTTCTCCAAACTGCACAGCCCCAACTCTTTCAGTCTGTCCTTACAGCAGAGGTGCTGCAGCCCTCTGAGCATCCTCGTGGCCCTTCTCTGGACACACTCCAGCATGTCCACATCCCTCTTGTCCCAGGGACTCCAGAACTGGATGCAGTACTCCAGGTGGGGTCTCACCAGGGCAGAGTAGAGGGGCAGAGTCACCAGCCATCAAGCCAGTTCTTTATCCATCTGGTGTTCTACCCATCAAACCCATGTGTCACTACCTTGGAGACCAGGATATGGTGCAGGACAGTGTCAAAGGTTTTGCTCAGGTCCAGGTAAATGCCATCAGTTGCTGCCTCTCACCTATTAATGTTGTGACCTGTTCATAGAGGATCTGGGTAGTTGCCCAGACCTGTTTCCCTTTCTTGTTTGGGGGAGAAAATAGAGAGGACTTCATAAGATGAGCTTCTCTCTTTCCTCACATTTTTAATGTGTCCTTAAGCCTCAAATTGTTCTCTAGTACAAGAACTGGGATCCAACAAATGCAGTTATCAGGAGACTCAATTAAAAGAAGGAAAAGGAAGTAGTTTCCTGCACAGCAGGCACCAGATGTGCAGCTCGTTGCCAAAGAAAGCTGTGGATGCAGGAGTATTTTTTGAATGACTTCAGGAGGAGATTTGACTCCTGAACTGAAAATATTTGAAGGCTGGAAAAGGAGGCAATATATTTTTTTTAAAGGCATGTACTTGCCTTATTCTCTGGGTGCTTTTCTCTGGATGTCCACATGCTGCAGGGAAGAGATGGATTTGGGCTGAGCCTGCACAACTCCTCTGCAGGTCTCACTGGAATTCACACTTTGCTCTGTTCGTGTTTCCATGGCTTTTATGGAAACAGAGTAACACCCAAGAGGCAGCTGCACCTCAGCATTTGCTGATGTAATCCCTTTGAGATTAAAGGAGCTCTGTAAGTAAACAGAAAGTCATGTTCTAACCTAGTACTTCTGACGAGGCACTGAAATGACTTAGAGACCAATAAATGGGAACAACTCCTCAGTTAGCAGTTTTCTTGCAGCTATCCACACTGGGAACAAACAAATGGTGCTCTCTATAGCTCACAGAAGTCCCACTGAAATAATAATTGAAACCAGTAAGACTCTTACCCGAAATCTCTGTGCAGACAGTAGAAGGGGTCCATTCTCCAGACATAAACAAAGAGCTTTGAACTTAGTGTGGTGGTTTAGCAATTGCCTGCCCCCCGTACACTGTGAAATAATCCAGGCTAGGACTCAGTTGGCTGGAAGTTAATAAATGAAGCTTTATCTTTACAGCTATGCACAATATACGAGCAGATATTTACAATGTATAGCAGATATTTACAGATATAGACAGTGAAAAGGTAATATAGAAACATCACAGCCCTCCCAGAGATCAAAATCACTAAGAGGGGTTTCTAACCACCCCTACCACCTTTTTCCCTTCCTCAGTCTTATCTCACCATCTGTTAATGCAGCAGATAGGCGAAGATAGATTGGCCAGGGGGGTTAGCAGTAGGAAAGAAGTTAGTGAAATTATTCAGAATCAGCTACAAAAGGCAGGAAGAAATGAGCCATGCAAGGAGCCAGCCACAGCCCAGAGAGGTCTGAAACCTTCTAACTTATCTATATTTGGGTTACAACACTTAAAACTTTTTTTTTTCCCTTCTCAGTAAAGCTGTGAGTGGAGTAGCATTGGCAGTGCTTTCCTCTCAGCCTATAGTCTAATTTATAATTCAGATCCTCCAATTAGTTCAAACCAGCACACTTAGCCTCAGTTCTTAGTCATGTTAGAGCTCTGCACTGAGTGGGCAGATTGAGAAACCTCTTCCGTCTGATGGGGAACCAGTGCAGTATGTTGAGTCTGCTTGAAATTACAGGAGTGAGGCAATGCTGCATGTAGATGCTTTATCCTGGCCTGGATCAGGAACAGTGTGGCCAGCAGGACAAGGGAGGTTATCCTGCCCCTGTACTCAGCACTGGTCAGGCCACGTCCTGAGTACTGTGTCCAGTTCTTGGCCCCTCAATTCAAGAGAGATGTTGAGGTCCTGCAATGTATCCAGAGAAGGGTGACAAAGCTGGTGAGAAGCCTGGAGCACAGCCCTGTGAGGAGAGGCTGAGGGAGCTGGGGTTGTTCAGCCTGGAGAAGAGGAGGCTCAGGGCAGACCTCGTTGCTGTCTACAGCTACCTAAAGGGAGGTTGTAGCCAGCTGGAGTTTGGTCTCTTCTCCCAGGCAACCAGCAACAGAACGAGGGGACACAGTCTCAAGTTGTGCTAGGAGAGGTATAGGCTGGATGTTAGGAGGAAGTTCTTCCCAGAGAGAGTGATTGGCATTGGAATGGGCTGCCCAGGGAGGTGGTGGAGTCACCATCCCTGGAGGCGTTCAAGAAAAGACTGGATGGAGCACTTAGTGCCATTGGCTAGGGCTGGGTGATAGGTTGGACTGGATGATCTTGGAGTTCTCTTCCAACCTGGCCTATTCTATTCTATTCTATTCTATTCTATTCTATTCTATTCTATTCTATTCTATTCTATTCTATTCTATTCTATTCTATTCTATTCTATTCTAGTCTAGTCTAGTCTAGTCTAGTCTAGTCTAGTCTAGTCTAGTCTAGTCTAGTCTAGTCTATCTTATCCTATTCTGTTCTATCCTATTATCTTTTATTCTATTCTATTCTAGAGATCTGGTGTTAGGAGCCAAGGTAACAAGCAGCAGGTTATCAGGGTTTTTGTTCACATTGCAAGATCCTTGGCTGTGATGAATCAAAAGGACACTTTTGCAGTATTGTACCTGTCTCAAAGGAGCTGAAATTAGACACTAGAGTCAGATTTCAGTACTTGGTGAATCTTCCACTTTATATTCTGTAACCATCAGTGATGCTTTGTTTTGAACAGAGCTGCAACTCCAGTCCCTTTATGTCCCTTTGTGCCAAAGAATGGAAATTCTTCCTTCTTTAGCCTGAAGATATTTTAATTACAAGAAATGTCTACTCTATTGAGTTTTTTGTTATCACAAGCATATTCAGAGGCAATGATTTGATCAGGATAAGCATCATCAATTAAAGTCTTAATCTTACAATCTGCTGTCCATAATGAACATAAGTAGTGTATTCTTTGTGGCTGTTTAAGGGATTTTATTTCCTTTGTGTGAAAGGATTTTTTTTTCCCCTACAAATTCATATGTAATTGGATGTGGGCATGGAGCTATGTGGGGCACTACAAGTGGTTTTAGTACATAGCACCCTTGTCCCTGGCTTATTTCCCTTTACTTTTGGATCTAGTTGCCTTACACTTTTTGTAACTAAATGCCAGTTAGATTTTGACCCCTTTCTTAGAGTCTTTGTAATGCTCTAAGTCATTGCAGAAACTAAGAAACCACACAAATAACATCTTATGGTTCACAATAATTTTCTGCACTGTTTACCCAAGTGTAAGGTCCTGGACCTGGGTGGGTGCAATCCCAAGCCCAACTCCAGGCTGAGTGGAGAATGGCTGACAGTAGCCCTGAGGAAAAGGACCTGGGGGTCTGCGGTGATGAAAAGCTCAACATGAGGCTTCAGTGTGAGTGCAGCCCAGACAGCAACTGTGTGCTGGGCTGCAGCAAGAGCAGCTGTGGGCAGCAGGGCGAGGGAGGGGATTCTGCCCCTTTACTCTCCTCAGACCCCACCTGGAGTACTGTGTGCAGTTCTGGAGCCCCCAGCACAAGAAGGACATGGAACTGTTGCAGCCAGTCCAGATGAGGGCCACAAAGTTGAGCAGAGGGCTGCAGCAGCTCTGCTATGAGGAGAGGCTGACAGGGTTGGGGCTTTGCAGCCTGGAGAAGGGAAGGCTTCCAGGAGACCTTAGAGTAGCCTTCCAATATCTGAAGGGGGCCTACAGGAGGGCTGGGGAGGGACTACTCACAAGGTCTTGTAATGACAGGACAAGGAGGAATGAATTTAAACTGGCAGAGGGGAGATTGAAATGGGATGTTAGGAGGAAATACCTCACAGTGAGGGTGGTGAGACACTGGCAGAGGTTGCCCAGGGAGGTTGTGGCTGCTCCCTCCCCAGAGGGTTTGAAGGCCAGGGTGGGTGAGGGCTTGAGCAACCTGTTCTAGTGGGAGGTGTCCCTGCCTATGGCACTGGGGGTTGGAACTGGATGATCTTTGAGGTCTCTTCCAACCTAAACCATTCTATGATTCTATGAACTGCTCAGTGAACAGGAAGAGGAATGCTCTACCTAGCCCACAGGGAAGCTGCTTTGTCCAAAATACATGTGGACACGCACAGAGGAAGCCCAAGTGTGCTTGTGGGAGCAAAACAAACGTCATCCATGGTGAAAGCAACAGGCAAAATGTTTTTTTGTAGGCAAATAGGACTTAGGGTGGCCACATGCTTCGTAACTACTGCTTGAAGGACCTTTAATGCCTGGAAAGACACCAAACAGTGTAATGCATAAAATGTTAATGATAAAAGGGGAGCAGGTGGTTTTTTTTCTCTCAGTAATTAATAATTAATGTGCTCAAGGCTGCAGAAGGCAGGCATTTTTTTTTTGTTGTTGTTTTCTCTGTCTAACTTGGGGAATTCTAGAGCACAGTAAACAATGGGTTTTCCATTCCAGTGAACAAACTGTTCTGGGCTCTTAAGCTTAGCCTTTGAGCCCATTAGATTGAATCCTGCTGGAGTGATGGATGCTGCAGCCACCGTGCAGTGTTGGCAGTCTGGTGTGCCTCCATGCTTAATTAGCCAGTGAAACCAGCCTGAAAGTCAGCAGTTGCCTTGACAGAAGCACAGTGAAGTTAGTAGTCATGTGTTGAGTTCTTTGTGCAGTAAATATGTGGCTCTCAGGGGATGACAGTTGAATGGAGCTTGAAGTAAAGGAAGGTGGAAGAAAAGGTGAGTGTTTAGCCAAGAGGTGTGAGAAATGTAGTGACAGAGCAGCCAGGCTTTGGCTTTGTTGGCACAGGACTGGTCACCAAAGGGCAGTGTTTTGGGAGCATAGAGAAGCTGGCCAAAAAGAAACCACAGCTTTGCTTTCTGAGCTTTCCCTCAGCATACAAAGCAGCTAGGATCTAGCACTGTCATTACATAAGGTGATGATGATTTTAAATATTCTTGGTACAGCTCCTGGGCCAGAGAGCAACGGTGCTGGTGGGGAATGAATTCAAGTCATGCATCACTTGTCCCATGCCCAGCCGCTCCTTGGCTGTTTTTCAGAGAAGAGTGGTGTGTCCCAGTCTCTGGAAGCTGAATATCAGCTCTGATGACAAGAAGCTGTGCTAACAGTTTGCTCTCCTTGCAGCTAAGGGCTGTAGCAGACCATGGGAGGTGTCTATCACCACTCAGTGCTGGGGCCTGTCCTAAAGGAGGTGATTCCTCACTAGGTGCCTCTGCCTGTGACTGTAGGCTCTGTGCTTTGCAGTGGACATTGTTGATTGCACTGGGTGTGAGAAGCATGAGATTGCTTTGCAGGTGATGTAAAGGTCTCTGTTTCCAGGCTACCTGTTGTGTTTGTTCCTTACCTGTCTCCATTTCAAGAGGCCCATGGAGACTTTCAGCTAGCTCCCCATGGCTCAAGCTCATATGGTGGAAACTCTTGCATCTTTATTTTGTTTTAAATCAACCAATCAAAAAACAAACCTAAACAACCCAAACCCAACTTTTTTTTTGGGTCCAGTCCCTGTGTGGAGCTCTTGCATCAGCTGTCAGGGGGCAGAAGGCACATCTGTAGTATGAGCATGGCAACAGCTGTAACACTCATTTAACCAGCTCTCTAAATTGCACTCCTGGGTAACTGACTATTGCTGTCATACTCTACCCCCAGTATCTCCTCAAAGAGAGAACTTCCTTCTGCCTATGTTCTTCAAGAAGAATCATTCTCTTGGATATTAGCAGATGTTAAATGAGAAATAGGGTTGGGGTTTTTTTGTCCTTTTCCATTTCTATGTCTCCTATTACTAATAAGGTCCACTAAGGTGCTTGGTTGGACTTTGTAGAATCATAGAATCAGTCAGGGTTGGAAGGGACCACAAGGATCATCTAGTTCCAACCTCCCTGCCATAGACAGGGACATCCAAGCTCATCCAGTCCAACCTATCACCCAGCCCTATCCCATCAACTAGACCATGGCACTAAGTGCTCCATCCTGTCCTATCTTGAACACCACTGGGTGATATATATCTTAAGTGAGGAAAAGTATCTGGCTCATATTTTAGTTTTGTTCTGTGAATCTTTTTCAGGCCTATGGAGAAAAAAAAAAAAAAAAAAAAAGGTTTTTTCACTTTATATTATGAGGAGGAAAAAAAACCACTTTAGAAAGCTCTCAATAATTGGAAAGAATACGACTTTAAAAGAAAAATGAACTTCAACATTACTGTGAGATGCAAGGCTTGATGATGGCACTATAAGAACCTTTACCAGAGGGGTATGCAGAAAATTCTGGGGGCAGCCACACCTTAGTATGCTCAAAGATAAAGTTCCCTTTGCTGTCCTCAGAACGAAAGGCGAAGCTTGCGCAGTGCCAGGCTGTAAAAAGAGAAATGTCGCCACCTCGAGGTTCCTCTTCTGTATGGTGACTAAGGTAAGGCAGTGCGAGAAACAGAATTCATACAGTCAGGGTTGGAAGGGACCACAAGAATCATCTAGTTCCAACAACCCTGCTATGCCTAGGGACACCCTACCCTAGATCAGCCTGCCCACAGCCTCATCCAGCCTGGCTGCAAACACCTCCAGCAATGTGGCCCCAACCACCTCCCTGGGCAACCCATTCCAGTCTCTCACCACTCTCATGCTCAACAACTTCCTCCTCACATCCAATCTGAATCTCCCCACCTCCAGCTTTGCTCCATTCCCCCTGGTCCTGTCATTACCTGAGAGCCTAAAAAGTCCCTCCCCAGCTGTTTTGTAGGCTCACTTCAGATACTGGAAGGCCATAATAAGGTCACCTGGGAGCCTTCTCTTCTCCAAAGTGAACAGCCCCAACTCTTTCAGTCTGTCCTCATAGCAGAGGTGCTGCAGCCCTCTGAGCATCCTCGTGGCCCCGTAAATAATTCCACTACAACTAAGGAAAAAACGAAGTATTTAACTTCTGCTTGAAAAGCTGTTGATGCCAGTGTTGTGAAATTAACAGTTGGTTGTGAATCATTAGTATTAATCCCGGTACGGGTGTTCATTTTTATTCTCAGTGTTCAAAAACTTTGGAAAATTCCCTAATATCCTTTAGTGTGGTGGTTCTGCAGCTGTTCACCCCCCTCCCCCAACCCCTTCCACCCCGAGCTTTGAAATAACTCAGGCTAGGACTCAGTTGGCTGGAAGTTAAGGAATGAAGCTTTATATTTACAGCTTTGCACAATATACAAGGAGATATTTACAATGTATAACAGATATTTACAGATATAGAACCATAGAATGGTTTAGGTTGGAAGGGACCTCAATGATCATCCAGTTCCAACCCCCCTGTGCCATAGGCAGGGACACCTCCCACTAGGACAGGTACCATCCAGAGGGACCTGGACAGGCTGCAGAGGTGGGTGCAAGCCAACCTCATGAGGTTCAACAAGGCCAAGTGCAGGGTCCTGCAGCTGGGTCGAGGAAATCCCAAGCACAGATACAGGCTGGGCAGTGACTGGCTGGAGAGCAGCCCTGAGGAGAGGGACTTGGGCATGCTGGTGGAGGAGAAGCTCAACATGAGGCAGCAGTGTGCACTTGCAGCCCAGAAAGCCAAGCAGAGCCTGTTCTGCATCAGAAGTGTGGCCAGCAGGGTGAGGGAAGTGANGGCTGTTCAATCTGGAGAAGAGGAGGCTGCCAGGTGACCTTCTTGTGGCCTTCCAGTATCTGAAGGGGGCTACAGAAAAGCGGGGGAGGGAATTTTTAGGCTCTTGGGTAGTGAGAGGACATGGGGTAATAGAGCAAAGCTGGAGGTGAGAAGATTCAGATTGGATGTGAGGAGGAAGTTGTTGAGCATGAGAGTGGTGAGGCCCTGGAATGGGTTGCCCAGGAGGGTGTTTGGGGCCACATCCCTGGAGGTGTTTGCAGCCAGGCTGGATGAGGCTTTGGACAGGCTGATCTAGGGTAGGGTGTCCCTGGGCATGGCAGGGTTGTTGGAACTAGATGATCCTTGTGGTCCCTTCCAACCCTGACTGATTCTATGATTCTCTGATTCATGTGACTACACAGGTACATTGAAGGGCAGCACAAGGTACCTGACTGGGTGATGCTAGCCCTCAGGGCTTTGCTGTGGCCAAACCCTTCATTGTTTTGCTGAATCTGTCAAACTCCTGGACCTGAAAAGGGAGGAGGAGAGCAAGGGTTAAAGCATCATGGCAGGATTTATGCTCTACCTGACAGGCACACAAAAATAAAGCTACTGCAGTAGAGAAAACTTCACTATTCTTTAGCTGTACCCTTTAGAAGGAAAGAAAAAAAAAAAAGTTGATGAATAGCATTTGTCAGGCTGTCAGAATCCTATTAAAATAGTGAGTGCTCTTTTGTTAAATAAAGGGGGAAAAGCCTAAGTGATATTTTAAACATTTTTTAATCCTAAGACAGCCTAACTATCACTTGCGCCTTCATGTAAAAACTCTGCATTCATTTTTACAGGTCCAACACCACAGTAGGTTCAGGCTCTGGGTAATTGTTACCATTTTGTGTTTTGGCTGTACAAGTTGATTCTCTTTTGGGAACTGTAGCTGTGTGTTGATCCTCCTATGCCCAGAGCCAAAACTAAAAAAAACCCAGAAACCTTATTATGATTATACTTTTTACCACCCTGACATGGATCTATTTTATGGATGGGGGGTTGGAACTAGATGATCCTTGTGGTCCCTTCCAACCCTGACTGATTCTATGATTCTAAGACAGCTTCCCACAGGGAGAACTGGCTTGGCTTACATTTGCATGGTGGACTGGATCCATGGTCCCAGAGAGAGGCCACAAAGCACTGCTTTACAGAATACTTTTTAGAGCACCAGATGACTGATTCTATGATTCTTGTTTTGGGGGCTCCAGAACTGCACACAGTAGCAGGCTACTCTTAGATGTGTTTGGATGTTCCCCTGGTCAGCACAAAGAGTGAGAGATGCTAAGGAACTGCACTGAGGAGCAGAGGTTTGGCTTAAGCCTGTGGTCTGTTTCAGACTTCCCTGTTGCCTTGGCGAGTCCTTTAGATGCTTTGTCTGGGCTCAGTGGGGAACAGTTCCTATGCACTAATGGTGCCTTGAGCAAACTTCATTGATGGCTAATGAGATTTTTCTGTGGCAGAAGCTACGTTGGTGCTTCAGCTGCTTGTGACTTGGTTTGAGTCTCCTACTCCTGACTTCTGGTAAACCAGGTAGTGCTAAGTTAAAGAATCATAGAATGGTTTAGGTTGGAAGATACCTCAAAGCTCATCCAGTTCCAACCCTCACCATAGGCAGGGACACCTCCCACTAGATCAGGTAGCTCAAGACCTCATCCAGCCTGGCCTTGAACACATCCAGGGAGGGAGCAGACACAACCTCCCCAGGCAACCTGTTCCAGTGTCTCGCCACCCTCACTGTGAAGAACTTCGTCCTAACATCCTGTTTAAATCTCCCCTCTGCCAGCTTGAACCCATTCCCCCTCATGCTGTCATTACAAGACCCTGTGAAGTTTTGCCTGTGTCGAGATTTTTCTGTCCCATGGTAGCAGAAGCTACATTGGTATTTCACCTGCTTGTGCCTTCACTTGAGGCTCCTGCTCCTGACTTCTGGTAAACCAGGAAGAGCTAAATTCTGCCTTTGTAGCCGAGGAGACTTCTAGCACGGGAGTGTCTTCCTGCTGAGGAAAGATAGGTGGAGATGCAGCCTGTTCCCAGATGGAGGAACTGGCCTCATGGGAGCTGGGGCTGTGCAGCAAAGGTAGGAGGGGGAGGAAGAAAGCGAAGTGTGCAGTGCTATTGATTCTCACTCCAAGCCGCTGGCTTTGCTTTTTTTTTTTTTCTTTTTCCTTGCCAAATTATAGATCAAAGTACAGGGCCTGAATGTGCACGTTAGGGGAAAAAAAAATAAGCACTCAGATAACTTCTACTTAATTGTGTTACAGCTCCTTATTGCATTAGGGCATAATTGTCGATTTCATTAGAGTTAATTGTTGCAATTTTAATGTCACTATCAAAGTGAAGTACCCGAGCTGTTAGGAGCAGCACATCATCTTCTATTGTGTAATGGCCCACGTGTTGCCACCTGCCCAACATCAAGACTTGGCTGCCTTTCTGAAAGACAGATTTGATTTATTTATTTATTTTAAACAACAAACAAAACCACTGGGTTGGGTGCAGCACTTACTGGGTGATGCTTTTCATCTCTTGAGGCAGGAGGTCAGATTGAGGCTCCAGGGCTACCGTCTCCATGGTAATGCTTAAATACCCACGGGTCTTTTGTAAATGCCTTTTTCTTTCAAGGGAACACACTTAGCTGCACTCGTGTGGTATTTAGTTAGGCAAACAGTTCCTATGTCTTTGAATGGCCATTGAGTTGTCTTGGTTTTGTATTAGAATCATAGAATCAGTCAGGATTGGAAGGGACCACAAGGATCATCTGGTTTCAATCTCCCTGCCATGCCCAGGGACACCCTACCCTAGATTAGGCTGCCCACAGCCTCATCCAGCCTGGCTGCAAACACCTCCAGGGAAGTGGCCCCAACCACCCTCCTGGGCAACACATTCCAGGCTCTCACTACTCTCACGTTGAAAATCTTCCTCCTCATATCCAATCTGAATCTCCCCACCTCCAGCATCGCTCCATTCCCCCTAGTCCTCTCACTACCTCAGAGTCTAAAAAGTCCCTCCCCAGCTTTTTTGTAGTCCCCTTTCAGATACTGGAAGGCCACAAGAAGGTCACCTGGGAGCCTCCTCTTCTGCAGACTCAACTGCCCCAATTCTTTCAGTCTGTGCTCATAGCAGAGGTGCTGCAGCCCTCTGAGCATCCTCATGGCCCTTCTCTGGACACACTCCAGCATGTCCACATCCCTGTTGTCCCAGGGGCTCCAGAACTGGATGCAGTACTCCAGGTGGGGTCTCACCAGGGCATAGTAGAGGGGGAGAATCACCTCCCTGACCCTGCTGGCCACACTTCTCCTGATGCAGCCCAGGATCTGCTTGGCTTTCTGGGCTGCAAGTGCACACTGCTGCCTCATGTTGAGCTTCTCTTCCACCAGCACCCTCAAGTCCCTCTCCTCAGGGCTGCTCTCCAGCCACTCACTGCCCAATCTGATTTTGTGCTTGGCATTGCCTCGACCCAGCTGCAGGATCTTGCACTTGGCCTTGTTGAACCTCCTGAGGTTAGCTTGTGCCCACCTCTGCAGCCTGTCCAGGTCCCTCTGGATGCCATCCCTACCCTCCAGCCTGGCTGCTGCACCACAGAGCTTGGGGTCATCAGCAAACTTGCTGAGGGTTCATTCAATGAGAGAAGTTAGTGAAATTATTCAGATACAGCTGTGAAAGGCAGGGAGAAAAGAGCCATGCACGAGCCACAGCCCGAAGCAGTCTGTCTTGTCTATCTTTGGGTTACAACAATTAAACAATTTTTTTTTTCTTTCTCAGTAAAGCTGTGAGTGCAGTAGCACCAGCAGTGTTTTCCTTCCTCAGCCTATAGTCTAATTTCTCATTCAAATCCTCCAATTAGTTCAAACCAGCAGAGTTTTTGTCACCAAAAGCTGTCTCTATTGCATTGTGTGGAATACACATGGGTTTGCTTTTTTCTTTTTGGATCAGCAGGATGTTTTGAAGGGTTTAAAACCACTCCAACATGGTAGTAATGAATGCATTTGCTATTTGGGCAGGTTACTTTGTATTATTCATATTGTTATCTAATAATTTTTTTTTTCTTCTTAAACCATTGTCAGCTCCTCACAGAAGACAGACTGACTTAGGTGCTATTGTTGTTAAAATATGTACTGTTACTTTAGCTTCTCCGCTGGGAGAGGGAAAGATGCTAAATATGGTTTTGGAGGCACTCAAAATGGTGTAGTAAAGCCACTCTTAGGGAAAACTGTGATTAAAACAGTTACTTCAGGCTAAAGTTGACTGGGTTATCTCAATAAAGGTTAGGATTTGCCCTTCTTTTAGTGTCAGTGTCCTTCTCAAGTAGGCAGAGAGGGAATAGCCAGAAAGTAGAGAATCCTTTTTTGGTAATTAGCAGATGTTACTGAGATGATGTAACTTGTTTGGCGACTGATTTTGAAAATTTATTTTCTTTCCCTTGCTGCTGCTTTGGATGCTGCGTGCTAAGGTGTTTGAGTTCCACTGAGCCACCTGTTAGGATGTCAGCAAGCAGAGTTTGGGACAAAGGGAGGGAAGAAGGGAGGGGAGCATGCTGAATGGATCTTGGGAATCGAGGTCTGGCTCATGGGATACTCCTAGCTTGTTCCTGGGTGTCATTCATAGAATCATAGAATGGTTTAGGTTGGAAGTGACCTCAAAGATCATCCAGTTCCAACCCCCCTGTGCCATAGTGAGGGACACTTCCCACTGGAACAGGTCACTCAAGGCCTCATCCAACCTGGCCTTGAACACCTCCAGGGAAGGAGCAGCCAACTGGCTGACCCTGCTCCATGCTAGCTCTGCCTCCTCTACTGTGGCATTTGTGGCCACATGGAGATGCAGCTTGCTGCAGCATCAGCTAGCAGGACTGTGCTGTAACAGCCCTGCAGGATGCTCAGTGAAGAGCAAAGTATCATCACTTATTCTGGACAGTAAAGGCTTGTGTTTCACAGCCCAGAAACCTTAGCTTACTTGGGCTGTTAGTGACATTGTTTGGATTTATTATTGCTTGAAGCAGTGGGTAAATGGGAACAAAACATTGTCCTCAAGGCACAATCTTGCCTGTGAAATAACTACCCTACAAACAAGATCTATAGCCAGAGAGAGAATATAGCATCACCAACAAAATGCAGCTCCTGTGGGATGGGGATCCACAGGAGGTGGTTGAATCCCCATCCCTGGAGGTGTTTAAAAGACACAGATGTGATGCTGAGGGACATAGTTTAGCACCAGAGAAGATCTTAAAGCTCCTTTACAACTGAAAGTATTGTCTGGGATACCACTGGCTAACTAATGAGCCTTGCAGCTCTTCTTCCTGCTGGCCATGATGCTTGTTGCATTGTTTGCTTCAAAGGAAACCAAGGCCCAGATTGAGTTTTTGTCATGTCATTCCTGTGTCAAAAGACTGAATTAAGACAGCACAGTTTGGAAGACGCAGGGAGTTGGCCTTCCAGATGGAGTCCTGGCCTCTAGCCAGCTGAACTCCTGATGGCTCTGTACAGCCCCAAAATTGCCTCATCTTGTGAAGCTGGGAAGTCTGCAAGTGCCTTCTAGATGAGGAAGCAGCAAGGGAGTAACAAATCACCTCTGTGATTGCCAGCAATTGCTGCCATCCCAGTCAGCCCTGACCTCCCTGGCTGTACATTTTGCAGCACCTATTTGCATTCTGCAGTTTCCTCCAGTCAGGGTCTTATTGCTGAGGCTGCTCTGCCAGCAGCTACACGATGCCTGGGGATGCCAGCACAAGACAGAAAATGACATTTAGAGAGGATGTAATTTCTTTTTCAACACTGCAAAACATCCACCCATCTGTCACAAATGCCACTCTTCTTTCCCAGCACTCCAGCATCTCTGCATCAGTCACACACAGAGTGCAGCTCGGCACAAGGGAATATAGCAAATTAATGTAATAAATCACATGCCAGTTCACATTACTTAGGAGTGCCAGAACCATAGAATGAGTCAGGGTTAGAAGGGACCACAAGGACCATCTAGTTCCAACCCCCCTGCCATGCCCAGGGACACCCTACCCTAGATCAGCCTGCCCACAGCCTCATCCAGCCTGGCTGCAAACACCTCCAGGGATGTGGCCCCAACCACCCACATGGGCAACCCATTCCAGGCTCTCACCACTCTCATGCTCAACAACTTCCTCCTCACATCCAGTCTGAATCTCCCCACCTCCAGCTTTGCTCCATTCCCCCTAGTCCTCTCACTCACTGATAGCCTAAAAAGTCCCTCTTCAGCTTTTCTGTAGGTCCCCTTCAGATTCCTGGAAGGCCACAAGAAGGTCACCTGGGAGCCNCAGGAGGGTCCCCTGGGAGCCTCCTCTTCTGCAGCCTGCACAGCCCCAACTCTTTCAGGCTGTGCTCACAGCAGAGCTGCTGCAGCCCTCTCAGCATCCTCGGGGCCCTTCTCTGCACACCTCCAGCATCTCCACATCCCTCTTGGCCCAGGGGCTCCAGCACTGGATGCACTACTCCAGGTGGGCTCTCAGCAGAGCACAGCAGAGGGGCACAATCCCCTCCCTGGCCCTGCTGCCCACACTGCTCCCAATGCAGCCCAGCCTCTGCTTGCCTTTCTGCCCTGCAAGTGCACACTGCTGCCTCATCTTCAGCTTCTCCTCCACCAGCAGCACCCCCAAGTTCCTCTCCTCAGGGCTGCTCTCCAGCTAGTCCGTGCCCAGCCTGGATTGGTGCTTGGCATTGCAAGCGAGCTCCAGCAACCTGCTGAGCTACCTTGTCATTAAGCAATTTCCCAAGTCGGCGGTAGGCCCCTGCCTGGGCAAACCCCTGCTCTGTCTGGCACACTACCTCACCCAGCCTTTGCAAAAACTCCCCCAGCCTCTCTCGTCCGGGTCAGCGACGCCGCGACCGCAAAACTCTGCCCGTTCGGAAAGGGCAGCAGGGGCAGTCGCGCTGCAGGGGGAGGCTGCTGCCAGCGTGTTTTTCATGCGATCACAACCCGGCTGGCATTTCAAACACAAAAGGCAGAGCTTCGGGAAAACCTCGAGGAGCCGCTGCAGCAGGGTCCCCCGGCACACAGAACCCCCTCCCACCACGGCTTTCCCCCTCTGCTTCCTCGCACATCTCTCTGCGAACGCGCCGAGCTTTCCTCGACCTGCTTCCCCAGCTGCAGCCCAAGCGAATCTCGGCTACAGAGCCTCAAGCCGTCCGCAGGCAGCCCCAGGCTGGGGTGACCTGTGGGCCCAGGAGAAAGCGCTTACAGGTGCCATGCGTCACCGTTCACAGGTGTCCCCGAGAAGGGCTGACAAGAGGAACCCCCCCCCCACCCAAGGCTATCACAAGCAGCCTCAGCCAGCGGAGCGAGCCTCTCCCAGCTAGCCAACAGGTCCCCCAGCCCACTGTGGGGCATCTCCCACCCTCTCGCAGCCGCGTTTCCAGGGAAGGCTGCGAGCCCCTGCGTGCCGCGGAGCAGCAGAGTGCCCGCTAGCTCTGCCAGGCAGCAGCTGCAGCCAAACTTTGCCTCCAGACCCTTCTTCCGCGGCTCGCTGCCGCTGGGAGGAGTGGGGAGCGGGCGGGGGGATAGGAATGCTGCCGGCTCGCCCCGACCCGCGGCTCTCCGGGGAGCTGCGGCGCTCCGTCCTCCCCCTTCCCGGCGTGTGCGGGGGAGCCTTTTCGCCTCGACCGCGGCTGAGAAGGAGGCTCCGGGGGAAGCCCCCGCCAAGGGGCTCGGGGAGGGCAACACCTCCCAGGGGCGCGAAGGGGGTGGCCAGGTTTATATTTAGAGGAAAAGTGTCAGATGCTCATTTTTAAATAATTTCAAAATGAAGTCACAGAGAGGTCTTTCCGGAGCAGCCGGGGGAGGGAAGGGTGAGAAACCGGGACCGCGGCTCCCCCACCCCCTACCCCGGGCCTCTCCGGGAGCAGGGGGAAACCAACCCCCCACCGCCGTAAGCCGTTCGCCCTCCGCGGCCCGCGGAGCTGCGGGCTGAGCCCGTACCGCGGCTCGGCTGCGGGCAGGCAGCTCGGCCCCTCCGCGCCGGCCCCTCGACCCCGGCCCGGCCGCGCTGGGCCCCG
>VWZI01006479.1:0-22069 GCA_013396835.1 Psilopogon haemacephalus
ACGAGGGGGAATGGGTTCAAATTGGTGGGGGGGAGATTTGAACGGAATGTTAGGAGGCAGTTCTTTACAGGGACGGTGGCGAGGCACTGGAACAGGTTGCCCAGGAATGTTGTGTCTGCTCCCTCCCTGGATGTGTTCAAGGCCAGGCTGGATGAGATCTTGAGCATCCTGATCTAGTGGGAGGTGTCCCTGCCTATGGCAGGGGGTTGGAACTGGATGATCTTTAAGGTCTCTTCCAACTTAAATCATTCTATGAAATATCTCTTATACATTGTATAATATTTGCTTGTATACTGTGCATTGCTGTAAATATAAAGCTTCATTTATCAACTTCCAGTGTTCTGAGTCCTAGCCAAGGTTTATATCAAAAGGTGGGGGGCGGGCAGGTAACTGCAAACCCACCACAGAGATGTATATATACCAACCAATTATTATTTGACACAATGTAAAAGGCTTTGGATTTTAGAGTATATAACTTAGTGCTTTGCACACAATAAACAGGCACCTTACTTGTATCAAGGAAAACCCCATCTCTCCATTTCTTTTAGATAATTGGACCACAGAACTGTATGTGATCTAAAATGCCCTCAGTGGCAATGGAGTGTAATAACATTGGAAGGCAAAGCGACTTCTCCTCTACAAGCTGTTCTAAAGTTCAGTCCCCATTTGTAGGCCACAACAGTGACAAAATACTTTAAAGAAGAGTGAAAACTCATCTTTGTTAGAATTTGTCAAAGAAGAAGTAGTTTGTAAATAAAATAACCAACAACAAAACAGATAAGCCAATCAAACCGAACACAAAAATGCCCCAAATGGAAACAAATAAAAAAGTGCATATCTGTGCCTCTGTGAGAAAGAAAATATTTCTGGATATGCCAGAGTATTCAACAGAATATATGATTGTTAAGTCCTCAGAGAGCTCTATGAAGAATAACTCTAAATATCTAAATAGGTTTGATTGGATACAGGGACATTCACTTGTCATTGAAATGTTGTTATGGTTGGACTCACTATGGGCTCACTCTCAAATGTACCTATGTGTGTAGATTGCTGTTAAATAACAATAATAATTGTAATAATACCTGTTAATAATAACAGTAGAGTACTCTTTATAAGTGCTAATGAATGAATTGCTAATCTGCTGGTAGCAGAGCATTTCTTTGCTTCTGCTGCCAGAAACATATCACAACATATAGTTAATTAAGAAGCACACTAGGTGGGCAGCATGCATTATAAGTAATGAAATATAGGTTTTGTCAGTGGAAAGGTGACAGAAGATACTGTAAGATACTGTCTGAAATAATTGTTAGATGAAAAGTACTTTTAGATAAACACAAGAGGTTTTCTAACCAGTGCAGAACAGTGTGAGTAAAGAGTTTTACCTGATTGCATCGGTATTGACTGCAGAATGTGTATCTGTCCTCTCCCCAGATTCTGAAATCTTTTGTACTCCCAGAGGCAATTGTCTAATGGAAGACATGTAGACTAGCTGTTCCAACAGAGGACTTGGAATTTGCTATTTGAAGCTGCACTACTAAATCATTTCCTGACCTTGGCAAAGTCAAACACAACAGCTGTGCATTATTTTCCAGCTGTAGTATAGCAACAATCACAATTACCTCCTAAAAGTGCGGCAATGCTTCAGGAATAAAGGTTTCTAAAGCATATATTATTCACAAAATGAAAACATCTTGATACTTCTGTGACTGAATCCCTGGAAACAGATCTGGGTGGAAATTCAAAGGCATCATTTTTCCTAACTGCTTCCTGAAATTGTTTGTGTTTGATACTTTACAGTACCTGTAAGTCAGAGGCAACCACAAAACTTATGCCCATAAATTAACCTATATTTCTGTTCTGACTCTTGGCAGCTCTGTGGTACCCACTGTTCACTCTGCCACTCAAAGTGACTGCTCCTGAGCTCATATAGGGAACCGTGGCAATTAGGGAAAAATGTGAAATGGTAAGCTCAACCCAGTGCTTTGTGAGAAAATAGATTTATCACCACATTTTACCCAACTTCATTTTTAGTTGCCACCTGTGCTTGTGATATTGGTCTAACCAAATAGACAGAGACACAGGTTTCTTCTTAGCTGGAATAATCAATGGATGGAGCCTTCTTTAGATTACCACAGGTATGGTGCATTCTGATGTTCACATTGCACTTTCTGGAAGACTGGTCTGATCTGTGACTAAGAATTATGTCACTCTTAGTAAGAATGATGCTATTTTTACATTAAAAGATACAATGCTGGCTACTTCAGAAGAGACTTCTCAGATATTTTGAGTTCTGTGTATGAAGTCACTTTTGGAAATTACAGTGTTTCATATGTCTTTAGATAATTTATAAAGTCATTGCAAGGACAGCTTTTCACTGACAGCAGGAAACAAAGTGGCATCACAGTCCTTCAACCTGGGAGAGATTTCACTTCTTTTCAGCAAACCCTTGAGGAAGTGATAGGTCCAACTGCTGAAGATCAATGTTAAGTCCTAATCCTGATGCCATGCAGCACAATAAGAATGGAAGCTGAAGGTCATCTCTTTACTTTTATTTGACATTTGGAGATACCAAAGAAATTTTCACCTGTATATATCCTGGGAATGCATTAATAATTGAATTTGTGCTATAAAAGCTATTATTATAGTTACTATTATTCAATCTGTTTTATTAATAAATCTGTACTTACACAGGCACAAAGACTGATTTTGTAAAGGTCAAAACTAATTGTTTGTTAGCAAATAGAGGCACACTTCTTCACTCCAAATATAGAAGATTCTTCAATTAAATTATATTGATAATAACATCCAAGTACATGCTTGTTTTAACAATAAGGTCTAAATGTACATGTACTGGAATAATGTATCTATTAAACATTAATTTCACTAGAGATTAATCAATGATGAGGAAATAAGTAAGACACTTCTTTTTCGACAAAGAGAAACTGCTGCTTTGATCTATAGCTCAGTCAATAGGGCGAAATTGTGAATAACTGGAACTCATTGAGAGTTAGCCTTTCTATCTCAGCTTGAATGCAATAATCACAATAAAATGCACAGACTTAATATTATTATTGATGCCACCCCTTGTAGATGGCGATTAGATTTGATTGCATTACTTCTATAAAGAACAAAAATACAATGTTCTGTCTTCAAATTATAAATGATCCATTCAGAAAAATTGAATTATATAGAACCTTGTAATGCACTCAGTAGAAAAGTGTTAAAAATGTGGCTGAATCACTGAATTTGTTTATTTCAAGTTTTATAAAGCATGGAGTAATCATTCTCTTATTTTGAAATTGCGCAGTCTTTGCACTGACCAGCAGTATCAACAAATTTACTGTATTTAAGAATTGCTCTGGTCAGCTATTCAATGAAGCCTGAACTTTTCATGTATGTAAATTTCCCAAGGTTTGCTGTAGGCTAAAATTTTTAAGAACAATAAGAGTGACTTTTTTCTTTTATCACGGGGTAGAGTAAGCAATTTTCATTAGCAGTTATTGAAATGATGTGTGTTCATCAAGAGACTTGCATTCTGGTTTCTCTTAATTTCTTAATTTACTATAATACATATATTTAACATTACATAGAAATTATAGACAAGGAAGTAGTTTTGTACATCCTTCTGGATGTTGTGGAATGCCCTATAAAGTATACTATACTTGTTTAGTCTAAGAGTAAAGCTTTTCAAAATATGTAATGAATGTCGGCAATGTTAAGTGATTTATTAGAAAGAATGTTAATATTTAGTATTTCCATTGGATTTAAGTGCTTTAAAACATAGTTTTATCAGTGAGAATCATAGAATCATCCAGGTTGGAAAAGACCCCTGGGATCATCAAATCCAGCTGTTGACCCTACTCTACAAAAATCATCTTTAAACAATATCATCAAGCACCACATCTAAATGACCTTTAAACACATCTGGGGATGGTGACTCAGTCATGTTCCTGAGCAGCCCATTCCTAATGTCCAGTCTAAACCCACTCTGCTTCTGTTTGAGGCCATTCCCTCTTTTCTAGCACTGATTATCTGGGAGAAGACACCTGCACCAACCTCTCTACGATGTCCTTTTGGGTAGTTGTAGAGAACGATGTGATGTTCTCTTAGCCTCCTCTTTCTCAAACTAAAAAGCCCCAGCGCCTTCAGTCCCTCTTAATAAGATGTATTCTCCAGGCCTTTCATCAGCTTTTTTTTCCCCTCCTCTGCACTTACTCTGACATCTTGGTATCTTTCTTGTATTGAGGTGCCCAAAAGTGGAAACCATACTGTAACAATCAGAAATGAGTGAAAGATGGTATTTTGAAAATGAATATAGTTTATTAATTTTGTTATTCAGAAACTCACTAATCAATCACTATTTTTAATAGTAATCATTTCTTTGCATAGTCATGCAAACTTTATAGAGAGGGAGAAAAACAGGGAATCTGGAACACTTAGGAAACATAACTAGAAACAATATAACAAATATTAAACTTGAAACTGGAAATAAATTCTTAGTTTTAAGCACCTCTTGCCCACCAGGGAATTTGACAGAAAGACAGAAAGCTGCTAAGACAGAAAGTATTCAGATTCGCCGAAGAATTTACAGAATTTTGCTAAAGATTTGCTAGGAGGCTTTTGAGTCTCTCTGGACATCCAGGGCTGCATTATAGTATCAGATGGTGCCCAAAGCTTATGGAGGGATTGCTGTGGGTGGTTTCAAAGCCATTAGAGGCTTTGAGTTTTCCAAACTCTTTTCTCAGGAATCTGGGGGTATTGCACAGTCTCTGGCCTGGTTCTTGACTCCTGACAATTGGAAACTTGCAGAGGGGCAGGCAGGATGCAATGAGGCAGCAACACCAAGAGCATGCTGAGGCAGAAGCAACAGTGGCAGTAGCAGCAGGCAAAAATACAACAGCAAAGCCCTTTGCGTTACCTGCTCATCTCCTTTTATCAGTGTAAGCCCAAGACTAATGGGCCTTTGGACACAGAATAGCTGATCAGAATGGCAGTTAGTCAAGCCTGACCATATTAGGTGAATCCAGGGCTTTTGTTTTCCTTTCCCTGTGGTTGCTTCCCCCAACACAAAAGAGGGGGAGCAGGGGAAAATGTTTGAGCAAGACCTTGGGTCCCTTTCTGCTAGACAGCTTTCCAGCCAGACTTCCTCAAGTCTGTGTTGCATGGCGTTGTTGTGGTCCAAGTGGAGCACCTGGCTCTTGGCCTTGTTGAAGCTCACACAGTTAACACTGCCCCATCCATCCAATCTATCCAAGTCCCTCTTTAGAGCCTCCCTACCCTCATGCAGATCATCTACCTTGGTGTTGTCTGCAGACTTACGGTTGATACACTCTATGAGAAAGTGCAAATGAATAGTTTGCTTGTACTTTGGTCATTTGACCCCATTATCTATGTAAATACAATATTGAGTCCTTATTGATGCCAGTAAAGAGAACTAAGAAAATATACTGCAAAAGATACAGCTTCTAGATATTCCCTACCAAAATTTGGAATGCAATGGAGATTTCCTTGCTCCAAAAGAAGGTTTTGAGGAATTATGTAGTTTTTATAATTAGAAAAGCTGTCATAAGGAATTTCATATCAATGTGAAATGGCTATATGTCTGCAATGCAAATACAATGTGGTGTGTAATATCACCCATGTTGTCTTCTTGAAAGGGCTAAGTGTAATTGCAGCTAAACCACTGAATTTTTACGACACATCCCTATCTGGCAGTGAGACCAAACTTATTTTTAATCATCTTTGTAAAGATTTGCTTCATCCATGCAAGGTAAAAGCAGAGCAGCTGGCTGATAGCTAGAAAAGGAGCTAGAATCGAAGCAAAACCATCCTGTAGCAGACACAGAGCATTTCTCACAAAATAAAATACTTGAGTTGCAATGTCCTTATGAATAAATATTGTCTGACGTAGAGATGCAGTTGTCTGGGCAAAATCTAGGAAATTCTTTATGGCCTTAAAAATCTGACTTTTTACACAATACACAAAGTATTTTATGTATGTATCAAAAAAGTCTATACTTAGGGAATTTTGGCAGAGAACATTTGAAAGAAGAGTGTAGGTATAAAGTTATAAAGCTTTTTTTTGTTTTGTTTTTTTTTTTTTTTACATAAAAACTCCAGGAATTTACTCTTTAATGGAAAGGGACTGTAATATATTTGAGGGCAGGGGGGAGCACTGGTAAATCAGAAGTTAAAATAAAAGAATGGTTTCGCATTTGAGCTTGGTACTGTAGCAAAATGCTGAGAGTTATAAAGGAATTTGTAATAATATGCTGAATTTATTGGTTCTTAGATTTTAGTAAATCTTAAAATTATTAATTCTAGAAATTCTCCACTTTAAAAGTTTTGAATATATACACAGTAAGAAATTAGTTTAGCACCACCCAGCTTAAGTTAGGAGAGGAGGGAATGAATCTCTCAAGTGAAAACATTTTAAGTTTTTATAAAAAAGAGGTATCATTGCTGCTGGTTTAAAAAAAGCACCACCCACTCAAACATAAGTCATTCATGACAACCAGTTTTAAGGCAGTTCAGCAAGCTGTGAATGCTAAATATCCTTGTATAAATGTGTATGGCATCCTGGCCTGTATCATCGATAGTGTGGCCAGCAGGAAAAGGGAGGTTATTCTTCCCCTATATTTGGCATTGGTCAGGCCACACCTTGAGTACTGTGTCCAGTTCTGGTCCTTTCAATTCAAGAGACATGTTGAGGTACTGGAACATGTCCAGAGAATGGCAATGAAGCTGGTGAGTGGCCTGGAGCACAATCCCTATGAGGAGAGACTGAGGCAGCTGGGGTTGTTTACGAAAAGACTGGAAGAGATACTGAGTGTCATTGGATAGCGCTGGGTGATAGGCTGGACTGGATGATCTTGGAAGTCTCTTCCAACCTGGTTTATTCTATTCTATTCTATTCTATTCTATTCTATTCTATTCTATTCTATTCTATTCTATTCTATTCTATTCTATTCTATTCTATTCTATTCTATTCTAATGTGACCAGTTGTAGGCCCTGTGTAATCTGGAAGTAAGGATATTGGACTTCAAAAGCTTAAATGATTTAGACGTGAATTCAGAAAGGAGATTATTACCTCAGAATGGGACAGATTTGTATGAGTAAAGAGGCACAATTCTAAGCACTTCTGGATCATCAAAGTCAGAAGCAAGACCAGTATCAGTTGCAGCGAAAAAACAAAAAATGCTGGAGAAACATGGGTGCTTTAAATTACTTTATTTGTAAAAGCGTGGACTTGGTCTATACCCTTTGTCGTTCATATGGCACCTCACAGTCTGGTGCTCTGAAGAACTGAAGGCTTCATCTCTTTACTGCATTCCTTAGCCTTTCCAGTCTGAAATAGTGAGTAGGCATGGTAAGCAGAGACAGCAGCTCTGTGTCTTCTGCAGTAGTTTTGCTGGTGGAACACTTGTGCAGGTAATCAATACCTAGATTAATTTCTCTCTTTTCCTGATTCCAAATTCATTTAATCCAAACAGACTTGTGCTTGATTGAATCTTTCCCACTGTTGCTTCAGGTTAGTTTTGGAGGAAACTTATTACATTACCTTTGAAGAATAAGAAAGTATAGGTTGTAGATGTTTAACTGTGGTGAGTGTGTTGATAGCTCTGTCCAGAAGGATGGTTTGAGGTGCGTTTGTAAACTTTAACATTACAATGAGCCATAGGTAAACCCTTTGACAATACTGGGTTTGGATTTAAAGAGCTATGTAACTTGCAACTTTGCCTTAACAGACTGGCCAAAGCTGAGATGGAACTGAAGAGGCAAATCAGGGAAAAAAAAAAAATCATCAGAGAACATACTGTCTTAGAGATATTTAGTTCCAGAACTTTTTCATATTCTGGCAATGCATCCTTTTATGTGCTGTATGGCATAAACCTCAATATAAGAACCTGCAAGGAAGCAAATTAGAGTCAATGCTCCTTGGATGCTGAGAAACTCTCGAAACTAAAATTGTGAAGCCATAGCTCTATGATGTATAATAATGATGACAATAGAAAAAATAATTTACTGCATATTGATAATCCTTTAAAGGGCAAAAGTATGCCTAAGATTTTGTCATTGTGGAACAATTCTGAAGTCTTTCTTATACTACTTCTTATATCCTGATGGGAAATGTTGGCAAAGGACCAGTCAAGCCATTTTACAAGGTTATTTTCATACCTCTGAACAATTTTTCCCAACAAATGTGGATACATAGTCATCTTGCTTATTAAATTAATCTCCTCAAAAGGATCAATAAAAAATAAATACAAGTCCATAATCAGAATTTATTAAATTTATAATCTTTTCAACTGTAATAACAATCTTTTAGAAAGCATATCTATTCAAGACTGCAAGGAGAGTAGGAAAGGCACGGGTGTATGTGTGATGGCTTTAGCTTGTTTTCCATGAGACTTTTCAGTACACTGAAAACTAAGTAGTAGCAGTTTTAGGAAACTGGGCAACCTGCAGAGATAAAAATGGTGGCAGATACTTATACTTGAAATATTTATCTAACATACACTTTTAGTCCTCCAGAAAGTTACAACAGCAACATCTTTTGAGATTAATATTATAACCATTTCAAAGAGGTGCAGGGATATTACTTAAAGAAGGCAGGGCTAACTTACCTAGCTGCTTAAATCCAAAGTTCACATCCTTCAAGTCTTTGCTTGTCTAACTTAAAAAAATCTAATAATCAAAGTTACTTCTGTGTCTGAAAACATAAATTTTATTATAAGTGTCACTTTTGTCTAAGCACTTCAGTCTTGATGCTATTGATGAGAAAAAATGTACAGATAAGGCATATCAATCTGATGGAAACACATATTTAAGGTATTTTCTAGAAATCTGACTTCTTTTGCTGAGCTTACCAGTATCAGCTCTCTGAAAGGGAGATGAGTGATTTCTGATCTATCTTTGGCTGAAATTGTATTGATGACTCACTTTTCTTCTACCATTATATGAATCTAATGTCTTGTCTGCATTTTTCCAGTCAGAACTTCCACATTTTGGATCATTTAACTGTCCTGGTAGGGCATAAATCCTGCTAAATTAGTTCAAATCCCTACTCTCCTGTAGCAAGGTCCAGGGGTTGAGGATGTGAGCAGAACTTGAGGGTTTGGCCCAGGAAAGTCCTTAGGGCTGGATGTAAGGCACATGACCAAGTCAGGTGTCTTGTGCTGTCCCTCAAGTGTTAGGGTGGACACCTAGGCGCAGAACCTTGAATTCATTGGCCAAAACAATGGACACTAATGCCTATTGGCCAGTTTCACCCTTCAAAATAGTGTATTTAAGGGGGTGATTTAGAGCTGTTGTACTCCCTTTCCTGCTGCCTTCCACCAGGACTCGACAATCCTTTCACAATCCTTTCACAGCAGCCACATGTTCGCAGCGTGCGTTGCAGTTTGCACCAGCAGCGGCAAGGCAAACATTTCCTCCTCCTCCCCCAGGACACTTTGTACCTATCACATCTTTGAGTATAGGCAGGGTTAGAATTCTCCCTGTTGTCAGGTCCCTGTTTACCAAGTTCTGACTGTTTAAACTGTTTAAACTTTTAAATTCCGTGTTTATAAATAACCTTTGTGTAATTGCCTCTTGTTGACTGAACATCCAAAGAATCTCAGGGGATTTTCCAGAATTTTTAAATAGTAATAGATTTTAAATTAATATTAATTTTAAATTATTAATAATTCATAAGCTATTATTAATAAATATAATGTTAACATTTGTTTATTAGGTTCAAAAAGCCCCCACATTATTTTCAACATTCAATTACTAACTATTAACCTTTGTTTTTGGAAAAGGAATCTCTAATATATTCTTTCACGCTAATTTTGTGTGTGTAGCATATTTTTTTTTTCCCTCTAAGGAAATCAACCACAGTTAGACAAAATACCTAGTTGTAGTGGACGACTGAAGGGAAGGAAGACATTCACCAGATTCACATTCAAATTACCTTTTGGCCTTTAATAATTTTCAGATATAAAAATTCTTTATCTCATTCAATCATTTTCCAGACTTCTTGCATGGAAGAATGGGACCTTATGTCCTTAGCTCATGGCCTTCATTCTTACACTCTGATCTTAAATTCTCTGCATTGAAACAGATGTTGTCAGTATAATTTCACATGGATTCCTATTTTTGTTGAATAAGCAGTTTCATTTTATTTAAAAAATCCCCAAATAAGTAAAATATATATGCATGTACGTGTATATATACACAGATTACTGAGAAAAATAAGAATTGTAGCTAAATTCTAAAGAGTAAATGAGATTATAACATTCCAGGCGAAGATAGTAAAGACCGTGAGTCCATTAAAACTGCAGCTCATCACTTCATCTAGGTCTTGTTACTAGTTATCTGATGTATGGTTTAAATTGCATGTTCTCCAAAATACAGAAGATCCTAGAAGGCAAGTCTGACTGTAAGTCTTCAGAGCAGTGAATTACTTCATCTATTTCCTCTTTCTTTAAATGAGACATGTCCATAACAAACCCAATTCAATATTTACATACTTTCATAGTGAAATTACTGAATAATTTCTGAACAAATTTTGCACTTATTTCGATGACCACATAGAGTGATGCAGATATGTGTGTATCCAAACAGTATTCTTTTTTTAAAGTTTCTCAGAGCACATAACTGTTTGTACTCCATCAATGCAATTTAAACAGAGTCAGAGCTGGACTACTGACAGATGCCAGTTCTTCCAGCAGGGAAACTGGAAGTTATTCTGAATCAACTCCACTAGGAGAAACCAAGTCCTGCAAAAAAACAGTAGAATTTTTAGCAGATGAAGCTAAGTAATACCTACAGTGTTTTGCATTTAGGCCATCAGTTTAATGGAAAAATGTAATGTATGATCTCATGAGCTACCCATTCATCCTCTTTCTGAGAGTGGCTGGGGCTGAGGCTGCTTCCAGCTGTTCACGTTAGATGGAGTTATCATGTCTCCCTACACCAGTTTTTCTTTCAGACCTAAAGCATAGAACTGACTAGTAGCATTAATAAATGTCTCTGCACAAATACGAGTGCAAAAACATTTCAGTTTATTTAGTGATTGACAGCAAACAGATATTGTCAGACAGAGTCTCCATGTTGGTACTATGTAGTTGATGATTGTTCATTGCCAGGTTCCTGTCAGACAGTTTATTACTTCCACATATTTGTCAAAATCTTCCTAGTATAACAAAGAGGGCTTTGTTAAGTGACATCACCGAAATATAAGACAGGAAATAAACAGGCACACATTCATAGGTTGAGTTGGGAAACCAATGATTGTCATCTAATTATTATTGCCCTCTGCCTATATATAGTTTTTGATGGCTACCTTGTTTTTGTAATTTAACTAAAAATTGTATTGAACTGAAGTTTAATTTTGTTTTTATCCCCTCATAACTTCTTATTTTAAAAATAATGTTATGGAGAATAATTACATTCTAAAGTTATCAATGACATTGTAAAGTTAACAACAAAGTAAAAGCAATTCCTTTCTCTCCTACAAGGCCTATGCACAGCAAAACACAATTAATTGATTTAATTTTGCTAAAAAGAAGTGATAAATTACCTGAAACAGAAAAACTTACATAATGGAGAATCTTTCAGACTGTATTAGAGGCCAACATATTTTTTAAACAACATTATGCCACTATTAAATTACATATGTATCACATTACATTACGTATCACAGTTAAAGACAACTCCTGTCTTCTGCCTGCTTGGAGCCTCAGTGCACATGTAAGGATAGAAAACATGCAGTGAAAAGCACAGTTCTGATACATGCAGTGTAATCTTTGTTCTTGCATTAAACCACTGGTATATCCTCCGAGAAAAATAGGGAAGACAAATTTGAAGAGTGACTTAAAGTAAATGAAAAAAAAAACATTTTGATTGTCCAGAAAAATTTATTCATAACATAACAATTTGCATTTTTCTCAAAAGGGAAAATTGTGCGGAGAATCCACAGTCTTAGAGACTGAAAAAAGAACAAGTGAAAAACTTTTTTATATCAATTTGTGAGCTTTTCTGATCACCACTCCCACTTCCTAGATAGAAAAGTTTGTACTGTCTGTATGGTGCCTATCAGAGAGGAAAGTGTTTGACATTTTTATTTCTATGAAACCAGATTTATTTTTCTTTTCTTTATTTTTTCTTCCTTTTATTGCCCCCTTTTTTTTCTGTAGCAGATTTTTTAAAATGCCAACAATCAAGCTACTGGCAACAGGGGAAAGTATTTATTCTTTACTGAAGCTGCATGATCCTTGCTAAAAGTAAATTTAGTTTTTAAGTATATGGAAGGTAGTCCTACTTTTTATTATAACTATATTGAGCTTGTATTTCCTGGTTTTAGCTTTCAGAAGAAGAGCTGACTATGTTAGCCACTGAATCCAGACAGGTTTGACAACTGTTGTCCTATAGCACAACTTGCTTCAGTGTGATGTTGCCTAAGAACTAGCAGAGAGCTATTATTCAGGTCCTTCCGTTCACTTGTGTATGCCAGTGTGAACTGAAGAACATGACTATAGCTTCAAAAGAGTTTCTTAGCTGTGTTCAGTTCCTGTTCAAATAATGTCTATTTGATGTAGGATATTCCTGCAAAGTGAATTTACCTGTAGAAATTGAATAGAGCTGTGATGACCACTCTGTGAAATTGACACTGGAAAGATTAACAGGATAATTCTTAGGCGTCATTACTGACTGAAACATGGTATTAGGCATATTAAAGTGAAGTCTCTGGTGTTTAAGGTTCCAGGAAGCACAGATGTACAGAGATATTTCTTGCACTGGGGCAGCTTAAGTGTCTCAATTATACTTATGTTTCTATTAAAGAAACTCTCTGATAAATCTAATTCCCAGACATTTGCCCACACTTATGAGGACATCTTTATCTTGGCGGCTAGAAAACATCTGAAATGTCCATTTCAACATTCTGAATGGAGACACTTTTCTAACGTGACACAATACTCTTCTCTTGAGAGGTTTGATGTGACTTTTTGTAATTGATGTTAATTATGAGACAAAGATAAATACATAGAATTTCTTATTTTATATGATTCTAAGTCCCTTGCCAATATTTTACTTGATTTGGAATGTTTTAAAAAATATTTAACAGTGAATAGCAAGGGCATAGTTAATCACATAAGTAAATAATATGGTTTTCCTCACTTCAATGGATATCTCAGACGGTGAATGAGCATTGAATCCTTATTTTGTTTCTACATGGAGCTTAAGCAAGCTGATAAAACTGTCTTAAAAGATTACAAAGTTTGTTGCTTTGTCGTGTTGGGCTGACCTCAGGTAGCAACTAAACAGCGAACAGCTGCTCACTTACCTACCATGCATATATATCAGCAGAATGAGGAAGAGAATAAGAAGAGCATAAATGATAAAATTAATGGGATGAGATAAAGGCATATTAATAAGTGAAGGAAGTAAGATAAAAAAGAGAACACATGAGGAAGAAATGTTAGGGGAGGATAAATGAATGAGTGAATGAAAGAACAAATGAATAAATACCTGACAAAGTGAAAATTCTAATAATGGATACATACATGATTTGAAATTTCTTATGTTTCAGCTGCAGACTGATTTTTTTTCTGAGAAAAATGTTCTATGTTTCAAAGGAAAAATGAATATTTGCCTGTGTGTATATTTGCATTTATATTTAACTGAAATAATTTCATTAGAATATATTTTTACTTTGACTTTCTGACTTTAATACTTAGAAATCTACTGTTAGCAGCTCCCCAATCCATGGCTGAGGAAGTGATATTAAAATAATATAATATAATGCAAACCAATAGCCCAATTGTGCACCATTTGAATTCCATAGAAACTGTGCTTCTGCATACAACCTTCATCAAAGTGAATTTCACTGCGCTATCAAGAATATATTGCTCTGAGATTAATAAAGTAAGCATAATCTACTATTACTCGTAACCACTTACTTTATAATGAATAATGTATTTTAAATAAATATCATTCTTATTAAAAATGTAATTGTACAGTCTTCTATACAAAGTTCCCACTGCAAAAAAAATCAGATACTTGCTTGTATTTTTTTCTGAAGTTTATTGTTACCCAGTCTTTCACCAGCAATTAATATCAGCTGATTTTAACATTAGTTTATTATATTTTTCTTTAAAGAATAAATTGTTTCTGTAAAATTTTAGTGAATATATTGATGCTAGGATTTTAATGTAAATTCCTATTCTGAAATACAACACAAAGCTTAGAGCCATAGAACAATTTTTTTTTCAAACTATATGTTTTCATATCAACATGAAAAACTTATGTTGCAAAGATAACATCATCCCTCTATGCAAAAGAAAAAGGGAATTATACTTACTGAAGATCTATTGCCTCCTCACTCTAATGCTTTTACTTATTTCTAACACCTGCAGCCATGAAAACAGACTGTCATTTAGGACAGAAGTTATTTGTAGTGAATGTACTTTAAACAAGGAACTACTATAGCTAGAAAATTCTTTAGAAGGATCACCAGGTTCTAGCTAAAAAATCATACATGCAGACAACTCTTCATTTAGCAGCTATCAAAAATCTATGTGTGGCTCTTTGGACTTTACAAGTGATGGCTATTCACTATCACATATCATAGCTTCACGAAATTTCTTGACAGTTTAAGAGAGTTCAGATGTTTTTCTGATTTTAGGTGTTTTCCTCAAGACACAAAATAGTCAAAATTTTTATTACCTTAATTTCTTCATGGCATATTTTCTATTTTCTTTAATGATCACTGTAATGGGAACATTTGCAAATAAACGAATTTTTAAGTGAATGAATATTCTGACAACATATATCAGCAACTGCAGGAGTCAGAACAGAACCCAAATATTTATTTTCAGCCATCAACAGTTTTTTGCTTTCCTCCAGCTAACTTTTTCAGTGATACCTGTCTTCTGAATTTAGAATGATACAACAGTCTGAAATACAGCAGCTTTATTAAGCATTCAAGATTAATTAAAATAGGATCATTATGAACCTGCAGATAAGTGGGAATTTTATAGAGACACAATGGTTTCTACATTAAACATCATATTACTGGTAGATGAAGCGAGTTAAATAGATAGTAGACTGCCAAAGACAGGGGCAAACTACGGCAACTTAATACAATCATTCTAGCCACTAATTTTGGATGTAAGACATTTTTGGCTGGAGCATACTGCTGGTTTTTTTAGAGTAATATCTAGTCATTATTAAATTGAATAATGCAAACACATTACTTTAAATTATCTTTAATATTAAAATTAATTCTGATGTAAATTCTGACATCCATCTATAATTGTAGTTGAGTCTTGCATCGAGTTTTGGAGCTGGTGTTAAGTTCTTGATTACATAGGATGTCTGGATAGTCTTTCGGAGAAGTTTGACCAGGTTGAGCACACCTAGTGCTTTTTCTCACCTCTCACCTTTAAAAAAAAATTCAAAATAGTGACAGTAGTACTGCATTCAGAAAAGTGCTCCAGAACTGGAATGACTGACATAAATATTAGCAAGCTGTCTCCATTGCACTTTGCTCAGTTTTGAATGACACTTATACTATATAAATTATTCAAGATATTTAAAATACAAGAAATTTTCAACTTAGTAAATGTATTTTGAATAGTTGTCTATGATAATGAGAGTTAATGACAAATCAAATATCAGAAGATGAAGCAGCATACTGAGATGGTGTCTTCTTAGCAAAAAATCCACTTTTTTTTTTCAAAATGTTATCAAAAGCACAAATGTTGTAGTTGTCCTTTTACACTGTGTTTGCATATTAACTTTATTTCATTTGCATTTTAATATATATATGGCTCATAACAGAGCTGGGAGGGAACCAGATTTTCTCTTTCTGTGAAAACCTGCAGAGTTTATTTTGCATTTTTCTTCCATAAAATGGAAAGGAACATTTCCATTGAAACCTTTTTTTTTTTTAATGAGATAATGTAAAAGTTTTCTTCCAATAGAGCAGAATTAATGATTTTTTCTGTTTATGTTAAAAAAATATAATATAGACTGAAAAGATTAATATTGATGTCAGAAAAATATTTTCCTAAAAACATCGGTATGAAATTTTTCAGCATAGTTTTTATCATATTTCCAATATGCCACATATCTTTCCACTCCCACACCCCTCTACAAAAAAAAATTCAAAATTGTCATTCTTATTAACTTTGCCTTGAGTGTGACCACTTTAATAGGCCTTTGATCCAGTTGTACTTGAGACATTTTTCTGCAGTGTTTTAGAAATAGTAAAGTATTACTTTACTTCCGCACTCCAAAAAAACCAAACCCAGAGCATTTCTACCATGTAGCATTTTATTTTAGGAATCCATATGAATAGCCAGATTTGCACAAGTGCCGCACACTCAGCATTATCTATCTGTGGGAATTGGGTACTCGATGCTTTTTAGAAATCACATGAATTCATTGAAAAGTAATACGATGAAGAAAACACAGGATATTTCTATGTGAACATCATGTCCTTGTGATAAGCTTATCTGCAAATTTGTTCAGCTCTGCTGTGCTACAAAACACTTATCTCCATTTACTATGCAAAAAAGAGATTCAATTAAGGCACATGACTTAGCTTAAATAGTGTTAATTTGAACATCTGAATCTAAAAGAAGGAATATACTTTAGAAATCGTTAGCTAAAATAGTGTTGTATTAGACTATTCTGTTTGAAAGTGAAGACTGTCATAACTGTATAAATTTTACATTTATAAAATTTTTAATAGTTAATTAAACTGTTTTCTCTGTGCTGTAAGAAAATAAATCTTTCCAATGTTGGAATAAGAAATTGTTATACTGTTCAGTTATTCCTTTTCTATAGTGTCTTTTAGAGGCAAATGGAATAACTGCATGAATTTGCCCTCTTTAAGCTTAGTGTCAAGTGAAACTGTTCATGAATTACTGTTCAGATTATAACTTTATCTGTGAACCTTTCTCCATGCATGAACACGTTTAAACACTTTTGGGTAGAGAGCTGTTATAGAGAGTCAATGATAATGCTGGGTAAAGAGCTCTTGTAAAGAGTCAGTGATCACAGAATCACAGAATTATTGAGGCTGGAAGACATTAGCTAAACTGTGCCACCAAGTGTCACATCCACCACCTCCCGGGGCAATCTATTCCCTTTCTGTGAGGAAGTGCTTCAGAATATCCAATCTAAACTTCCCCTGGTGCAGCTTCAGACCATACCCTTTTGTCCTTGTCACTAGTCGCTGGGAAAAAGAGCCTGACGCCCACCTTACTGCAACTTCCCTTCAGGTAGTTGCAGAGTGTGATAAGGTCCCTCTTGAGCCTCCTGTTCTCCAGGCTGAACAACTCTAGTTTCCTCAGCCTTTCCTCATATGACTTTCCCTCCCACCTGCTCACCAGTCTTATCACTCTCCTCTGGACCCACTCCAGCACCTTAATATCTTCCTTGCAGTCAAGAGTCCAGAACTTCACACAGTACTGGAGGTGAGGCCTCACCAGTGCTGAGTACAGGGGCAGAATCACATCCCTAGTCCTGCTGACCACACTATTCCTAATACAGGCCAAGATGATAATGCTGTGTAGAGAGCTGCATGGTATGACTGAAGATAGTGAAATACTCAAATGCTGATATCCCAATAATAGATTGTTTTTTATAGGTGAGTGAAGAACATTAGAAGTTTGTCCTATAGGTCCTGGTGTAACTGTGGAATTTGTCTATCATATAGCCAGAAAAACAGTAGGATCAGGGACTGGATTCTGACCTGCTGTCACTAAGAATTCAGAGCAAGTCCAGGGCAGTCAATGCATTTTCATCAGTGAAAGATTTATAGCAGTAAAAGAGAAAAAGAAAAATATTCAAGGTATTTCAGTACACTGAAACAGAATGCAAAGTTCAGCCATTTTCTTCCAGGATTCATTTTCTTTCAGGCTGTCCCTTCATCCTAAGGCATTTGCATTGCTGATTCCTATCCTGCTTCTCAGAGGACATAAAAATACGTAGCTCCTCATCTCCTTGTTCAGTTTTTATAGATCACTTTGATGTTCAAAATAAATCTCATTATGCTGCAGATCAAAGAGGGCAATTCCTTTCACCAAGGCAGTACAATAAGCCAATTAGCATTTAGTAATCTATTTATTTATAATTTTATGTTGAGAACTTCACTATAATATATCTGTTGTGACTGAGTAGGTCTGCCAATGATAGTCCAGGCAGCAGTGTCAGAATTTGGTTTTACAGTTTCAATAGTAGTTCAGTCAACCAAAATTTTAGATAGAGGCAAATCAATGACTTAATAAATTAAGGGAATAGAATAGTTTGAAACAAAAAATTGTCCTTTTCTGACTTAAAAGAATAAGGGTTACAAAATTTTAACAAATGAACCCAAATTCAGTAATAATTCTTCAGTTTATAACTGAATTTGATTTTTATTGCAACTATTATTTGATAAATAAAGATTTTTTTCTTAAAATGTATAAGGCATATCAAAAGATATTGCTCTACCTGAAGAAAATATGGAATGCATCATGAATTGACCTAGTCTATCTGAAAGGAAAATGTACACTTTATTCGTTGATTACCCATCTTTACAGTTCTATTACTTGCTTTTATGTTTTAATTTCAAGTTTTAATAATAAATCAATTAGTTTATACCAAAGTACCAAAATGCCTTTTAGCTCAACACATTGTTTCCCATGAGCAGCCACAAGCTTCACTCAGTTTCACTTTATGTTGTTATACAGATATGGAAATAAACCCACCATTGTAATTAAATTGATACCAAAGGATATGAATCAGGAAAATATTTTGTCTCACTTTCATAGAATGTGAACTATGTAATATTTTGGAAAGCAAACCCAAGAAGCACGACGAGAGTAATATTTCTTTAACTTCTATCTCTTGAGTGATTCTTGAAATTTTTCTATCCTTGCCAAACCACCATATATTGGTTCACATATTAATTGCATATTTTTAGTGTATATATATTTTTTTTTTCTTTAAAATGTTATTTCATTTTTAAATGGGCCTGAATACAAAGAGGAACATATCTTCTGAAAGCTACAGAAAATATACAAGTCTTAATAAAATTCATGTCTGAGTTGCTATTTCATCTGTATATCTAAGGTAACATTAATACATTGAATATTTGGCCCTAGAATAAAAACTGTCATTTACTGTATTAAGAAGTCTGGTGTTTGAAAGAAGATGGGTGATGCAATTTCTGCTATCACCAGCAAAGCATGGCTCATTATATTTGGCTTTATCAACTGTGGTTGAAAAGGTATGAATCAGATGCTTGTATTGAAGAAGAATCTGTACACCAGTGATGACTTACAGATGGTTCATCTCTATATAAATACTCTATTTCAGACAACAATGGCCTGTTTACAGACAGTTTTTCAACACAACAGTTCTCTTAAGTTGTGCAGAAAGAGTTTCAAATTGTATTTCTGCTGCTTTCTGAACTGTGATTTGTGACTCTCTAGAACTTAAGGCTTTTGATTTTTTTTTTTCCCCAGAAACTCTTCATATTAGAGGAGATACAGGTGAATGAGGGGAAATGTAATATTTGGCCAAATTCAGTCTGTTGCTATATTTTTCACACAACTGAGCATATTCTACTTGAGATTTCCAGGCCATGGGAACTCCCAAACCTCCACTGTGGTTATTCTCTGGTTCTGCTCAATTCTCTGCCAATATTTTGTACCTTCACAAAGTCCATAAGAATATAGTTGAGCTCAAATTACTGAAGCAGATTTCCCTGATTTTTTTTTTTTTTCCAAAAGACAGCATGCCAAAAAATCCCTACAGGTTTTGAAATACCTAAAGCTATGCTCATTAGAACATTAATTAGATCTCTTCTTCTGAAACAGAGAAAAATAAACCCTTTTGTGTAAGGTATTCTAGGTTCTCTTAAATATTTTCTTTTCACATATAAAGGTGTCCTTTCACTGAAATTAACTGATTTTTACTGTCTTAAACTGAATGTAAAACATTTTCAGTGTTTTCCCAGAAATTTACAGCACTTTTCTTCTGATATTTAGACTCCTCCCTCTGTTAGAGAACATTAACTGAGTTTTTCCAGGTGAAGAGAATTTCACTCTTTTTTCACTGATTTTATATCTATACACAGATATTATCTTACAGAGAGACAAAAATACAAAAGCAAGACTTACAGGTAATCAGGATTAGCTAAAAGAAGCTTTCTAAAAGGTCTATCAGGCAGAGTCTTTTTTGTTTTGTTTTGTTTTGTTAACTACCTGAAGACAAAAAGTCCTATTCCATCCACTACAATTACTTAATTTCTTTCACTGTGAATTTTTGGGCAGCTGTTGCTGTAGGCATGGAGTTGCTTTAGATACTTTGCTAAAATAAATTTTAGAAACTGACAAGTAACTCAAAGGCTTGTGGTTCAGTTGATGTGTTGTCTCTTGTACTAAATTCCTTGGTTAGCTGAAGCATTTAGATTCATCCTATCACCTTCTCCTGAGAGCAGACTGAAGTATTGCAACATTTTCTGGACATAGCTAAGAAAAAATGGAAATGAAAGGCTCTGAGTAACTTGTATATTGCTGCCATAAAAGTAAAACTGTTATAGTGGAATTGACAGATAAATTATCTCTACATTATGATATATAGAGAAGAGACCAGTGTCATACTGGGAAAGTGCTTCCCAAGGGAAAAAAAAAAAACAAAAACAAAAACAAACTGGCTCATGGGCAGAATTCCATAAATTATTTCCAAAGCCAGTAATTAAAATGAATCAATAAAAAGTTGAACGGAATTGACAGAGTAAAGCAATTGTAATGTAGATTTAGCTTCTTTTCACACTCCCTGGTAAAATGAGATTCAAAGAAAATGTTTCCATTACGGATAAGAGCAGGAATTACTATGAAATAGATTTCAGGTTCAATTCATATTTATTTAATTTTATAGTGATACAGTTTTTGCCTCACTTGCTTTTAAGTGAATGTAGATGAGATGTCAGCAACACTAGTCTGTCTATTCCTGGAAGCACTGAAAAAACTATATTGTCTAGGCTGACTTTGGAAAATCACCCAGGGGTTTTCATTGTCTTCTAATCCTTTATGAAATTTTCTAGCAAATGCAGAAATGCACATGGAGTTCTGCAGAAAACCAGTTTTTAAGACAAATTCAAGGACAAAAGAGATCAAGAGTAAAAGTAGAGGAAAAAAGGACAAGCTATTGTTTGGTGTTGTGAGGCAGAAGTGTGGAGCAGCTGCTAAGAGAAAAAAAAGAAAGAGAAAAAAAAGAAATTTTGATCAAAGTTTTGAGAGCCATGGACAGCTTTCTTTATATCTGGGGTAAGTTGTCTCTTGTCTTTCTTCCTGATGTTCTCTAACCATTACTACCATTATAATAATTACTGTGAGTTAGAGGAATTATTATATTTTTCAGAGGGTTTTATTTATCAACATGTATGCCCTATCCTTCAACATATTTTGGAATTGAACTCATGATAATCAAAGTTTGGTTCAATCTGATTCTTCCCACTATCTCTGGGCATATACTCCTGCTAGTTCTTCCACACCACATCTTAGTCTCAGTAAGATGACTGAAGAATGCATCTTCAGAAATAGGGAAAAATGGGGCTGTGATAATTACAAACTTCAGTGAAGCTTTAAACTGCAATGAAATGGAGCCTTTGATCAGTCTGCTGATGAGTCACACTCATCAGCAGACTGAATATTTGCTGTTCAGAAATCTTTAAAATAGTTCGTTGGAAAGTATTTTTTTTTTTTTTTTGAGCTCCTAATCTTTCAAGTACATTGAATATGACATACAACCAAAAGAGAGTCAATGTGAAGATAATTTCCCCCTGCTTTGTTTAAATAAAACCTAATGCCTACATTTAACATTAAATTTAGCGTATTTAGTCATTAGCACAGCATTCTTCCTCATAGTATGAATCTATACAGTGCAAAAAAATGAAACCATAATTGGAAGCAGAATACCATTACCACAAATTAAAATTTGCTTCATTCAAACAACACTTTGAAAAGTCCAATGATACCTTGAATTATCAGGCAGGGAAAAGCAATACACTTTCTTCTTTGGTAG
>VWZI01006479.1:27530-46225 GCA_013396835.1 Psilopogon haemacephalus
TAGCAGTATTTCATGTGTCCCAGAGACAAGAGCACTGTGTGCAGTCTGAAAGCTTCTCTTCACTTTGCTCTCTCCTCTCCTCTCCTCTCCTCTCCTCTCCTTTCCTTTCCTTCTCAATGAGTATTGAAATTCCTGTATTTCCAGTAAATAATGGAGGATATTCTAAAGTTTGTTGTGAACTAAATAAAATGAAATATAAAATTAAAAATTATCATAAAGGAATCATTACTTAATTTTGACTGTCAATGAGTGGCTGTCCATCATCTGTGGAATAACCTTAAGACAACGGAGCAAGTAATACTGTTGAAGACCAGTGAGAACATAAATTACAGAGTGTTCTATGTCTCAAACCATTACTTTTCTGGGATAATGAACCTCTGAAAATGCAAGCAACTTCTAATTGGCAAATAATTCCTTTTCATATTAATGATGTATCAAGAAATCAAATAATGTAACCACAAAACAGTCAACAACATTAATCTGCAGGATGCCAGGTGTGAATTTTAGGAAAATTTGTAGGATGCATGATATAACTGGGCTTGGGGAAGACTACCAAGCCATAAATATTTCAAATTTAAAAAAAAATGGATCTGTGGGCTACTGCCATTTACATCCTACTCAGCCTGGAAATTAGATCTTGATGATGTATGGTAGCTATTAAATCGTGGATAGTAGGGTTATGCTCTGATCCCTGCAGAGCCACTAATTGAGTTGGTCCTATATTAATGGATAAATGTTGAATGTAGCTACAGAGACTAAAAAAGATCTACAGTTCTTTGTATGATAGGATAAGCATAGACTCTAAGCAAATTTAGCCTTCATTCAGTCTCTCATGATATGCATCCTCTGGTAACATTTCAACTGCTTTACTAAATGATGACAAATGTTGAAACCAAGATATGTGAAGAATGAAATTATTTTTATAATGTTAACTCCTCCAAAGTATTACCATCTTAAAGGTTGCTCTCAAAAGAAACTGGATTCAATTTTGCTGTACACTGAGGCAGAAGGATTGAAGATACTGTCATGGTATGGGTGTGACAAACACCCTAGAGTTGGTCCAGCCCCTGGAGTCTCTCCTCCTCCTCCTGTTCAAGGTCCAGTAGAGGTTGAGGGGCGGGAGCACACCACGTGGCCCCGGGACCCAGGGAGACCCCGGGCTGCACGTATGCGTGGAGTTTTTTGAATCAATTGGTCAGCTAGAGAATGCTAAATACCTATTGGACAGTTTCACGCGCCCCCTAGGGTATTTAGGCAGGGGTCAGCAGCCATTAGAAGCTCTTCTTCACTCTTCTTTCTTCTTCTTCGTCACCTCCCTGTCGTGGCTGTGCAAGGCAGCAGGCAGCAAAGCATAGCAGCATTCCAGAGAAGCGGCAAGACTAATCCCCTTCTCTCTCTCTCTCTTTCTCTCCCTATCTGGGCTAAGTCGGTCTTTTCCTTCTTCCCCTCAGGTTCAGGAAGGAGCATTGTTTTTCCCCTCACGCCCCCATGGGTTTGTAGCTGCGGCAGGGGTCTATTCTGTTTGTATACTCTCTGTTTTCTAAATTCTGACTGTTAAACTGTTTTACCTGGTGTTTTGAGCAACTCGTGCGTTTGTTTTCTGCCAACCTTGAATCTAAAGAACCCCGGGGGCACCAGGACCCCCCTCCACGGATATCAACATTAATTAAAAAGATATCTCGTGACAGATACATATGAGAAAAATATGTCATAGATTTTCAGTGCATTTTTTCTTATTCTTATGTATATTTGGTTTGACAATCTGAAACAGAGAGTTTTTTGGGGTTTTTAAGTAGGACTATGAAAATAGTAATTATTTCAATTGTCTTTACTGCCATTATCACATTAATATCACATATGTGGGTATTTTATCTGTATTTTTAATTATCAGAGCTGAAATTTGATGTTATGGAATTATCACAAATATTTTGTAGGAAGACAGTTCAAGAGGTCCTCTGCTTGAACTTACTGCTCAAAGAAAGACCAATTTTTGAGTTTATAATTAGTTTCTTAGGCTATTTTTCATTCATGTCTTCATTTCATTACCTCCTTAGGAGGCTGGAGTGTGCTTGACCAGCCTCATGGTGAAAATTTTCCTGATGTCTAGCTGAAATTTTGTGCTAGGCTTCTGTATTCGTGACAAACATATTTTAAATAATTTTCTTAGCTATACAGATGTATGTGACTAAATTTCTTACTTTAGTGAAATAATTCCATANTTTTTTTTTTTTTTTGGTGGAAGAATTAGATTGGAAATCTATTTGGATGAATTGCTGTGTGATCCTGCTCTGGCAAGGGGTTGGACTAGATGATCTTTTGAGTTCCCTTCCAACACCTAATATTATGTGATTCTGTGATTCTGTGTCATTTGGACCCAACATGATATCTCAATAGAATTCTTCTGACTAAATGTTGATATGTGTTATATCACAGTTGCATATATTACTGATAAGCTAATCCTAATTTAAGATTCTTGATTCAGATCACACAGCTATTTTTTCTTCTGCAGTATATTTCCCTTGACAAGGATTCTTTATTTGCCCAATCAGTTTTACACATTTCAAGTTCAAATGAAACTATGCAGTTTATCTGACAAAATGTAGACATAATATAAGCCTTACACAATACATGAAAAAACAAACAAACAAACAAAAAAAAAAAAAACACAAAAGGGCACTTTCAGAATAGGAATTTTTCCATACTAAAGTAGAAACATAGCATAGATAATTTTTCTTCCGCATGACTCTGCAATTCTCTAGTGACTGTACATAGAATTCAAACAGCTACCTCACATGGAGATGTACAATTCCACAAAGCTGTACCTTTAAATATTCCTGAATTACCTTCATATATGCACATGTAAACAAAACCGAGCAAACAAGTAAATGAGTTTCCTCTCTGTTCAGTTCTAATTGTAATTGTACCTAAGACCTTGAGCTAGTAAGGATGAAGTTTACCATAGTATGCCTCACAGACAGCTTTTATACTTTGCTGCCCCTCTGGTTACCTGAACATGAATCTAAGAATTCGCATGTGCTATTCATTTTTCGTAGCTGCATTTCACTAGCAAATCCACTTACGAGGCACAAACCATCCAAAGCAAAGCAAAATAACAATCTAAGTCAGTAAAATCATAACAGGGGAAAATATTTTTTAAACCCACATAAATTCAATTTTCTAGGAAAAGTTTGAAAACAGAAAGAAAGATTTCCAACAGCCATTACAGAGACTTTGTGGAGACATATTTCCTGAATTCAATCACAAAAGTAAATGCATGAAACCAACTTTAAGAGTTAAATGTTCACATATTATTCTGAAGTTGATATAATTTAAAAATATTTTTTAAATTGATGCCTTTATATGGTTCTGTTTTCCCAGTATGATTATGAGTCTAGAGATTGTTAAAATGTTAAAACTTGTTTTCAGATGTTCAGTGATTAATTTTTGTTATTCAGCTAAATTTAACACTCTTTCACGCTCTTGATAATTAATACTCTCCTTCTTCATCATCTGTCTTTATCCTCATCATCTTTTTCCTTCTTCTTGCTGCCAAATCCAGAAAGACAGGCTTAATATTAACTACTCTGCTAACAAGAAAGGGTTGACTTTGGATTGAAGGCATAATATATAACTTCCAAATCTATACCTTCATGTGTGGAATTTTGTTAAAGGTAGAACACTTGCCATAAGTACATAACTCAGTGTATATAATTTCTCTCTCAGTGAAAAGTACTGGAAAAACTGGATCAAAACTACTAGTGATTTAAGTAATAAATTCTACATTCCTCACTCTCATTGCACACTTTGCTGCCATTTTTAGTACCATGGCTCTGGGCAATGACCCAGTGTTAGGCATCTGTGTGCACAGTGGTTTAGAATTCCAGATGTCCAGAAAGCCCAGTGCTACTATTCATGCACAATGACACGTAAGTCTAGGACACATTAAACTCCTGTGGTTACAACAGAGAGGCATTCCAGCTCATCTGACAGATGGATCACTTTGGACCTGCCACTGTGAGATATACTAAACAGATGCAGTCCAGCTTTCCTTTAACAAGTTTATGAAGCTGATCAGTCAGGTAGAGCAAGAGAGAAGGGTTGCGTAAACCACTTCTCCCTGTCCAATTTTCCCATTTGCAAAACAGGTATTTCAGTGATTACCCTCCTCCTGTGCTCAGTTCTTCTCAAGATATGCGATGATTCAAAATTAGCTTTTCTGAATGGAAATAGCAGGATACTACTCTTAGAACAAAGGAGCCACTCTGCTCATTCCACATGCAAAAATCATATCACTGAAAAGAATAAGCAGCTCCAGTAGACAAAGTGAAGAGGTCTCTCTTTTTGCCTTCCTGACAGATATTTTTTTTCTCAATTTCATGTAAACATTATTTTCAGAAAGAGCTAGTAGAGTTTATCTGTCTGTCCATCCAACCCCTTCTTATCACTGTACTATCTGAATTTTAATATACAGATAAAAAATTTCAAGCACTGTATGCTGAAAACAAGCTGATGTACTTTTTATCAAATGAGATGAAGTGAGATTTCCATTCAATCCCTATTCTTACAAAGAAAATGTCCAAAGAAGGCCAATCCATACTGTTGGAATTGTGTAATAAAAATAGATCTTCTTTTGGACTTCCAGAAGACATGGGACAAAATGAGACAGAGAACCCTAATAGTATTCTGGGCTTTATTAGGAAGAACACAATCAGAAAACTGAAGGAGATGATCTTTCCCATCTGAATTGGTGAGTCTACACCTGGATTACTGTGTTGAATTCTGGGCTTTCCAGCACAAGGAAGATATGGAGCTGATGGACATAGTTGAGCAAAGACATGCTAAGATGATAAAGAGACTGGATTATCTATTCTGTGAGGAAAGGACAGCTGGAGATATTCAACCTGGAGAAGAGAAAGTGCAGGACAGAGATCTTGTCAATGTATACAAGTGTCTGAAAGGATAGTGTAAAAAAGAGGGAAGCCAAATTCATTTCAGTGGAGCCCAGTGACAAGATCAGAGACAGTGGGCACAAGCTGGAAACTTGAAAGTTCTCTCTGAGCATCGGGAAATAGGTTTTCTTCTATGAAGGTGACAGAGCACTTCCACAGGTTGCCCAGAGGGCTGTGAAGTCTCCATTCTTGGAGGTACCCAAAAGCCATGTGAATATGGTCCTGGGCAACTTAGTAACATTGCTTGAGTGGGGACTGTTGGGCCAGATGACCTCCAGAGCCATTGCATGGTTCTGTGAAATGAAAATGTAGGAAGCTGTCAGGTCAAATTTTATCAATTTTCTCTGATAGTATGAAGACAAAAGGCTCAGATATTCCCCCAATGACTTATAAGTCCTGCATTAAGCTTGCACCCAGGCACCTTTTTAAAAATCTAGTCCCTTCTATTGTTCAAGATAGATTTTGATTTGTTTACTTTTTACTGTGTTAGGTCAATTAAGAATTGTGTATTCATTTAAACTGAAAAATAGGTTAAAAAATAATACAGCTAACAAAAAAATTTTAGGATCGTTTCCAATATAGTGACTTGAGATCTCATCACAGAATACCACCAATGAGCACATTGTCTGAAGGAAATAAACTGCAAGTAACCTAACCTTGGCAAATGCTACTGTCACACACAGATAACGGAGATCAAATCCAGACAGTAGGTCATTTTCCCATAACTCATTCATACTTTCAACATTTTATTTAATATTTTGGAGACAGAATATCTGATCTGAGAAAATTTTAAGTCCATCTTGCTGGGTGAATACCTAAGAGCATTTTGCTGCAAATTTATGATCCACTTTCCTAGTAGACCTCCCTTCTACAATACATTACTTTCCTAATCCATGTGGAGGATCAGTTTCTTCTGTAGGTCAAGCAGCCAGAACAAGCATCCAGAACCCAGCTTTCTCCTTTATCTTCTAGAAGCATCTCTGCTTTAACTGCTCTGCTTTCACCTGTGGGAGCTAGCTGGACATGGAAGACACATAACACAGGAAAAAGGAGGGTTAGTTTAAGTTGTCAATTTATAAGTCATTATAGATAAGCAGCCTTGAGATATCATCAAAATTAATACAGTCAATGACATACTTTTAAAAGGGCTCTGAAAGTACTTTCACATTCAGCTAGATAAGAGTGAAATAGTAATTGCAGGGATTTCACAGTGAATCTAATACCTCGACCAAATATTAGCCACAGGGACAAAATTATATGCTTATATAGGTCATGACAATATCAAAAGGAAGTGCTTTATAAAAAGCTGAAAAGCATCATGGGTAAAAACACAAATGAACCATGTCAATAACCCTAATTAAATTGGGTTGAACATACAGTGTGGGATAGCAGCTGAAGAGGAAAAAAAAATCCTTTATTTTGCCCATCTCTTACAAAACACATCACATCCATGCTTTTGCACTTTCCTGAGACTTGTTATTAGAGAGATTAAGATGCCTTCCATGCTAATGAGAATTGAAAACCTAGTAAAATCTTCTGTTTTGGGGGAAAAAAAAACACAACAACAACAACAAAACAACAATCAAGCAAACAAACTAAAAAACCCAAGAAACACCAGTTGTAACAGATTAGGTATTTTTACTTTAATTTTCCACCAAATTTCAGATCTCGGATGTACCAGATTAGGAAACCAATGCAGTATTCCAATGTGTATGCAAGGTTGGAACTTGTGTACCGTTGGTCAGATAGGGTTTTGATTTACACAAAATGCTCAAAACACCGTCTCAAACGGCTACGAACAAAACAAACAAATGTTACCTACAAGGTTTTTTTAAATTGGTGATTAATCTGAATTTTGGGGTGTCAAGTGATTTTTTGCTGTATGATTTTTAAATGAAAACTTGCTTAGGAAAGAATCTACATTCTGATCTCAAAATTGCACGACTGTGTTGACCAGACCACATACTGTCTCTCCATCACCGTTACATTTCCCAAAATTTACTAATTTTTAGCAGACGCAAACATACCTGACTTAGGCCTGGTAAACTTAGTGTTGACACAGAAGTTTGATTTTGATGAATTGTTCCTTGTGCTTATTGTTAAAAATGGTATATAAGATATCAGAAATGCAAAAGAAGTAGAAGCATCTCAGATGCAGGACCAAGAATAATCACTAGAAAAAGCTTCATGTAACATAAGGGAAGTTTTAAAAATATTTCCTCAGAAGACAAGTGATGGACTTCTTAATTTTATCTAGTTAAAAATAAAATAAAAATTACATCTTCTGAAAACCCAGTGGACTCAAAGCAACACAAAATGGAGAGTCCGGGCTAATGAATTACTAAGATTAATGAATATAATTTAACCCAAGGTGTTCCAGAGGAAGACCAAAATTAAAATTGCTGTTCTACAAGCTCCAAGGAAGGAATTTAATCTGGATTTTCTCCAGCAGTATCCTTAAACTAGGTTGAAGAAAAATTTGCTATAAATCAATTTTAGTTCACAAAGAGATCAAACATTCTCCAGACACTTTGTCAACTTGGATTTTTGGTAATTAATCATTAGTCTCTCATGCAAAACAAGTTGTAGAGACAACCTGTGTTCATGTGGGACTGAGAACCATTTCATGTCATGTGTAAAGTCCATCTCCTACTGCTTTGGAACCATGTTTTTGCCTGTAAAATATTTCAATTTCAATGAATTAGCATTTTGCTATGAACAAAGAGAATGTTTCATCAAACATTTTCCAGTCATCTCTATGTTAATGTATTTTAAGATGTTGGAAAACAAATCAAAGCAAATAATCTAGTGAAACTTGATAAAACAATTAATTCCTGATTATGGACCTGTACTCTTTCCCAAGGGAAATAAATTCTAATATCAAGATGATAATGAAAGTATTGCTCAGCACATTTGTATTTGTTATTGATCAGATAATATCCAAGTCACTGTTTTGTAGTCTTTGGACATGTTGAATCTAAATTAGCAGAAACTCAGTTCTAAACAGTAGATGATTTAGACAGAAAGCCTATTGCAATTTACTGGAAAATGACCACATTTTCTGCACTGTAAATGGGTCATGTAAGGTGGCAATGAACTGGAAAATACAGAATACAATTAAAGGAGGCCTTATCAGCTGCAAAAAGTGAATGGATTCAATAACAGAACCTTGCACAGTCAGTAGTTACCTAAATGTGCCTCTGTTACTACAGCAATATTTTCCAGCTTAAGTTTTTTTGCATCCATTTCCCAAATGAATTTAACTGTTCACACTTGTCTCTCTATGTGGCCTTTTTCAATGTAGAGTGATACATATGTTCCATTTCAGGTGAGGAGAAATCTGTACAGCCCTTAGCAACTCACATAGGCACAAAGTCATTGAGCCCACTTAGTTGAGCTGTACATAGAATCAAAACATCTGTTGTATTGATTTGCAAAGGTAGAGTTTTACAGTGAGGGGGAATTATTGGGGCAATCAATGAGGCGGAAATTATAAAATATGTAGTTATTTTATTCCTGGAAAGCCCCATCCACAAACTATGTACAAACTAGTTAAATTTGGGTTCTAATTCAGTCGGGAAAAATCTTCACAAGAATGCTTATAGACAATTTAGTAATTTAGGAAAATGAGGAAATTGGAATAGGTTTAGTCACAAAACATATTTGCCCCACTTACAAATAAAAGGCACCCCAGAACCCTAGGGAAAATCTGTTCCACTCACATCACTGGACTAGAATTCAGAGATAGTCCCTGGATCCTTTGCAGCAGTGTTGGAACTGTTCTGCACCTTGATAGCTCTTAAGAGGCATGTAGATCTTCCCAGGTGTCCTGGACATCCCAAATTCCTTCCTTCTCCAACCCTTTCCCCCCACACCCCCCTACCCTGCACAGGTTTGAATGGGAGGAGAAGAAGGCACAAAACTGCTTTTCCCCCTACACCCTGCAGGCTTGGGGTGGCGGTGAAGTAAAAGATGCCTTTTAGCACATGTGGAAACTCATGTGCCAGGCCATTCAGGGTGATTGGCTGGGGTTTTGTGCCCAACATAAATTGTCAAATGGACACTTTGTCTGAAAAAGCATAAACAGGGCAAAGGAAAGGCATGAGGCCTCCTGCCTGAAAGATTCCCACCTGGAAAAGTTTACACCGTTTACAGACGTTTTGGACGGCTCCTATCTTTCGCATGGCTCTTGGGCTTTGGACTGTCTCTGCCTTGGACCGTCCCCCACTCCTGCACTATCCTGTGCAGTTTTGCCAGCTTGGCAAGTTCTGGGTCCATTTGAGAGAGAGAGAGCTGGCAGCACCCAGACCTGGCTCCTCTGGGATCTTAATAGCAGCCGACTTCCTGTCTGTTGTTCTGGCTATGGAGATCTCAGTAGCTTGGCTCTCTCCTGTCGCTGTGGAGACAGTGTGGCTTCCACAAAATTGCTTGTACTCCAAATCAGCTGAGAACAGAGAGAATCTGACAAAGAATCATCAACGATTACTTACTTCATCATTGTGAATAAAGCTGTTCCCCTTAATTGTTTCTAGCCAATTGATAGTGGTGTAAGAAGCTGCATTTACAGCTTAGCCTTTTCCACTTTGTGAATTCCTAAATCTCTTAATTTGTCTATAGCATCCTTTAGAAGATTCTTCCCAATCGAACTGAGCTTGTGAATAAATAAAAAATTATTCTGTGTGTAGTTTTAGAGGTGGGGTTTCAGGGAAATAAAATAATTCTATTTTTATAATTCCTGACTCAGCCACATTAATTCCACTGCCTCCATGACACCAGGCTCTAGTAGGGTGCTGTGAAAGAAGCAGACAATCTCTGATCTGATCCTGGTTCTTCTTGGCATGGAGGTTTGAAAAGCTGCAGGCAGAATCTCTTACAGATATGCAGAGAGCATGACATCAGTGGCACTTCTCACCATGCCATGAGGCACTTAATGCCTTCTCCTAGTAAATTTGAGGCACTTAAGTTTCCGGGTAGTTCAAGCCCAAAACATCAGGGCTAAGCTGGGATGAAGGACGAGGCAGAGCAGATAACATTGTCCATTCTGAGAGCATGTTGCCTAAGCAGAGCAGTGATGTAGAGGCAGCACAACTGGTTGAAACTTACCCAATTTATATTATTTGCCGGAGTGCAATGGCTCCTTTGACCACAGAGATTCACCAAATAGAATGGCATTTGCAAAACTGACCATGTTAGGTGAAACCAGGGCTTGCTTACCCTTATTTGGGCAAGGCACTAACAAATACCTAAACACCTTTGAGTACCTGTTTGTCACTCTCGGAGGGGACATAATCGCCTAAGCCTTTGTTTTCCTCCAGCCCTTGCTTTCCCCATCAGCAGAAGGGTAGGACAAGTCAGGACATGTTTTAGGCCTATTAGCCTTCCAGGGCAACAGGTTTGTTGCTGAAACATGCTACTTGGTTGTTAAGGCTGGACCACTTTATCCTCCTGAAATAGGAGATGTGTTGTGAAGATTCTTCTGTAGGAAACTTGTTAACTTGATACTTAGGCTACTTTCTAGAAATGGCATAAAAAAGACAGATGACATCTGCTTTTATTAATGTTACCTTGAAAAAGACTGGGAAGCTTGAAGAAAGGTAATTGGTAAAAAAAAAACAAAAACAAAACAACACCACAAACCAAAAAACCCAAAAATATTATGAAGGAAAAATGTATCCAAACCAAGTGTGACCATCAGTCAACAGGTCTTCTTTTCATACAGTCAAGCATACTTCTTCTCTGCTGTCATAGGTTGTGTTTAAGAATGTGACATAAATAGATTATTTTACTCTTTCTTTTAAGAAGACAGTAAAATAATAACGTTTTTGCTGAATTGGAGAGGAATAAAGAAAATTTGTATTTAAAAATGCAGGGATATGTGAATCCTTAACACCTAATACAGGTATAGGATACATGAAAATACTCCCAAAGCCTTCCTCCCAACTGAGCTAAATTACCAAACCCCCAGAGCTCATTTTCTCCCTTCTTTCCCTTCCCCCCTGCCTCCCCCCCATTTTCTCCCATTTAGAATCAAACAGGCCTGGACTGTGCATCTGGAAAATCACCGTGGCTGTGGCCTTGAAGGCCAGGTTTGTCCCCTACACAGTTACCTAGATAAGAATCCCTCTGGAGACCTGAAAGGAAGGTAGAAAAGAGATGGAGCTGACTTTGCTGCCCTCTTATAAAGTGTTAGCAGCATGGGATTGAATAACAAAATTATGATATCCAGGGACGAACAGGTCCGTCCCCTGGGACAGACTTGTCTTTCTGGTCTTTTTAAGGGAACATGGAACCTCTCAAACCACTATATCCACACTTTTGGATGTTATTTTACATGCATAAAATTTCTTCTAGGCAGCATATGGCTGTAAAAAGAACAGGTTTTAATTTCTAAGAGTATATAATGAAAATTTATATTGGCTTCAGTCCTTGGAGAAAGCTGAGCAATCAGACTATTTGTTGCAGGTGTTCTTGGTGAGCAAATGTTTCTCCAGTCATAAACTATGAGTTAAAAGATTTAAAAATAAAGACTATGTTATTGAGGAAATATGATAACACATTAGCTCCAGGAAACCTGAATAAAATATCAACAAAAGATGCAATTACCACAGCCAGCATAGTTTACCTACATTCTGAAACTCAGTGATTTTGCTGATCTACCCATGAGGTTGATGTGGTGCATTTTTTTTTTTTCACTCCCTCCTCCCTCTTCATTATGCAGTCAAATTTATCAATAACTTGCAGGTGTGTATGTGGAGGAACCATTCTACTGTGTCAACTAGATGAAATGGTCCCTTGCAAGAGGATAGCCCATACAGTAATCTGACATATAGCCTTCAGATTTTGGTGTCCTTACCTCCAAAAGTGTAAGTCCCCAGACATGGTCACACAAGCCCCTGAGTTTACAATCCCCACCAAGCTTTGCTAATGGTCTAATAGAATCATTGACTTGTTTAGGTTGGAAGTGACCTCAAAGGTCATCTACTTCAAACCCCCTGCCATAGGCAGGGACAAATCCCACTAGAACAGGTCACTCAAGGCCTCATCTAACCTAGCCTTGAACACCTCCAGGGAGGTAGCATCCACGATCTCCCTGGGCAACCTGTTCCAGTGTTTCACCACCCTCGCTGTAAGGAACTTCCTCCTAACATCCTGTTTAAATCTCTCCTCTTTCATTTTAAGCCCATGACTCCTTATTCTGTCACTACAAGACCTTGTAAATATGCTTCCTGTAGGCCACTACACAATCTCCTCAAAGCCTTTTCTTCAGGCTGAAGATCCCCAACTCTCACAGCATGTCGTCATAGGTGAGGTGCTCCAGTCCTCTGGTCATCTTTGTGGCCCTCCTTTGGACTTGCTCCAACAATTCTATGTCCTTCTTGTGTTGGGGGTTCCAGAACTGCACACAATACTCCAGGTGGGGTATAATGAGACAGAGTAAAGGAGGAGAATCACCTCCCTCGCCCTGCTGGCCACACTTCTCTTCATGCAGCCCAGGACAGGGTTGGCTATCTGGGCTGCACGCACACACTGTTGGCTCATGTTGAGCTTTTCATCAACCCAGACCCCCAGGTACTTTTCCTCAGGGCTGCACTCCAGCCATTTGCCACCCAGCCTGGATTTGTGCTTGGGATTGTGCCAACCCAGGTGCAGGACCTTACACCTGGCCTTGTTGAATTTCATTAGGTTGGCCTGGACCCACCTCTCCAGCCTGTCCATGTCCCTCTGGATGTCATCCCTGTCCTCTAGCAAGTCAACTGCACCACACAGCTTGGTGTCACCATCTCCTGCAAACTTCCTGAGGATGCATTCAATTTCTCTGTCCACTGACTGCTCAGGAATGTCACTCAAAGAAACATTTTCCACATATCATTTCCACAGAGAGAAATCAGCATCATTCACAAATTCGAATTATTCCACATGAAAGAAAAACCCAGCAAGAATATAGTCATGGTCACTTTCTACACTGCCTTAATCAGCACTTAACTCCACAGGGCTCCTTAACTCCACTGTACATCAGGTTGGTGTAACAGAAGGCACATCAGACACTGGTCTCTCACTGCAACTATCCCAGACGTCCAAAACAGTGTTTCCCAGTTTGTTGAAATGTGTGTTATGAGAAACCTCAAATTTGCCAGCTTCTCCATTGTGTAGGGGGACTTTTTATTGATCCCTAATGACCTGTCTCAGCACAATTACACTGATGACCTGAGAGTGTGAATTGTCTGTAGAGAATCTGGCAGGGCTTATAGCACACTAATTTTGGACCATGTCATCAGATGATACTCGTTGTCCACATAGTCAAACACATGCTCCAGTGTTAAACATATTTTCCAGAGCTTGATGAAGTATATGAGACTTGGCTCACATAAAAATTGTCTTAGTTGATTCACAGACGCTTGTGATACCTTCTATCTAACAGTGACATCCTCTTAGGAAATTACATTTCTCATCAAACAACAGGGAATTTTAAGGAATTAATTCATCTCTCTCTTCATTAGCATTAAGGAATGATTATGCATTTGTATATAGCTTGCTGTGATCTGCTGTGATGAACACACAATTCTGTAAGCCACCGTTGAAAGAAAAAAAAAAAAAAAACAGGAAAATAAAGGAAGAAGAAAAAGACTCAATCCCACTTTAGTCCCAAGAAAAGAGAGGGATTGCATCACAATCTGGGAACTTCTGCCCTCTTTCCTGGGCATTCTTGGTCTATCAGCAGCAGTCAACAGAAGCATCACGCTGCTTACAGGTGAAGAAACAGTTTTTCAGTTTCGCCTTTTAATCTCTAAAATGTAAATTGTCATTTCACTCCATAATAAGCCAAACAGTGAGAAGAAGAGGTACAGAAGAAAGGAGTCAACTCTTACTGCATGTTACTTGTACCTGATTTGAGCTTGGTGGTGGCTTCTCATAGACTGGTTTCATGCTGAGGTTGCCAACTGCAGCATGCTAATCTACATTATGAAAGGCCAAAAAAGGTGCCTGGCTGAATAATAAAGCAGACATCCTACCATTTGGACCTGGGATCTATCCTTCAGCTGCACAATGAAGCCACGGCACTTCTATCCTTCCAGTTTCTCATTTAAGAATTCTGCATGCTTCTAGAATTAGGTAAGGTGAGGGAGACCTAGTTCATTGAACTTCCCTTTTTCGTATTTTGAGTTATTGATTTGAGACAGTGCTCAAAACAGTTTCCTGATGACATCAAAGCATCACAAAGTCCAAGTCATCTAGAACTTGGACTTAATCAGCACTCCAAGTCATTTAGGACTTCAGAAAGTCCGTCCAATACTGGTTTATAACTGAAATATTCTATTCACTGTATTAACTGTGAAAGGTTCTGATTTATTGCAGAATTGTTTTCTCCTTCATACCAGCAAAGTTATTTATGGTTATATGTAAGAGTACAGCATGGACTGATAAATATGTCTTAGTTTTAGAGAACACAAATCAAGCTAGAACAGAGGCATTTGCTCAATTTTCTGCAGATGCCCATTCAGCTCTTTTTGAGTTCCAGATTTCACTAGGTAGGTCATGCTCCTTCTGTATTTCAGCTCCCATCTGTAAAATAAAAACCAAAATAACACTTACGTCTTCATACTTTTTATCTATCTTAATTACAAATACTGAACAGGGATGATGTGTGGCTATACCTGTGCAACGTTGCAGAGCTTAGCTAAATAGGGGCCCATAAATGCTACTACAGTAAACTCATTCATGCAGTCTTTTCTGTCACTCTCAGCACTCCATTAATAGGTTTAAGTTCTTCTGTTACTTTCTTGCCAGTGTTCAAGATTTCTATTATTGTGGTAGTTTGTGATGTCAGAAATACTCATACTATGAGCAGATTTATGTATTCCCTGTGATGAAAGGAAAGATGTCACATGCTGTTGTCATGGGGTTAATCTCTGAATTCAAGTCTTACAGTGAGAGCAAATTGGAGGCTACTTTAGAATTTTAGTGTTTATTATTGCATTATTATTATTATTAACAGTATTTATTGCCCAGGGAGGTTGTGGCTTCTTCCTCCCTGGAGGTGTTCAAGGCCAGGCTGGATGAGGTCTTGAGCGACCTGTTCTAGTGGGAGGTGTCCCTGCCTATGGTGGGGGGTTGGAACTGGATGATCTTTGAGGTCCTTTCCAACCTAAACCATTCTACAATTCTACAATTTTATCAGAAGTAGAAAAAAAAATCATCTATTTGTTTGATAGTAAACATTAGTGATACTAATTTTTTTATCTGGATAACTTGCCTCTTCCTACTTTCACCTGGAAGCTGTTTATGTTGCTCTTCACTTGTACACAAAGCTGTTAACCATCTCTTCATGAAGTGCTAGGGAGAAAGCCCAGCTCTTACACATAGCAGAAAACAGACCAGAATCATTAGGAAGGATAATCACTGAAGCTACAGTAAAGCTGGAATTACTAGGGTGTGGGATTATTGTTTTGTGTGCTGTAGAAAACCTCACAAGACCCTGAGAAACCAGCTGAAACAATATGGAAATTATGAACTCAGACACTCCTGTCTAGAGTTTTAAACTGGGTGTGTTGTAGGTTTATGTGTGCATTAATGCAGGACTTTAAAATCAAAACAAACCAAAGCTCCACCTTCTCTTCTTCATTAGCACTTACTGAAAAGTCTGCTCTGAAACAATGTACATTTACCTTTGGCTAAACAAAATGGGATCACAGAGATGCGGTTAAACTTTAGAATAAAATTAATGATATTAATTTTAATTCTTGCTGTTCTTTAATTATTGATGTCAGTATATTGCTAGCCTTAAAGGTTCAGGCATTTATAAACGTAGCCCTGTAGGTTCAGGTGTAAATCTCTCTATACGTTAACCAGCCAGCTGAAATTTCTAATCTAACAATAATAAAAGCAAACAAAAAAATATAATCTGTTTACACAGCTGTCTGCAGAAGTCATGTCTAGAGAAGTGAAAATAAAACACATTCCTCTCTAAAACACAGCTAGTTGAAAGCAGTCCTGGGGAAATTTCTCTCTGCCACCCCACAACCCAGAAAAATGTTCACTAATCAGGTACAGGATGTGTAGAGACAATCATCTAATAAGGCTTGGAGTACAAATCTTGATCCATCATAGTTAGACTTATGAAACTGATGGTATGATGGTTTTGAAGCATTTTTATGGACCATGATATCTTGCTTTCTTTCAGCAGTAATAATGACTTGCAGTTACATTGAACTTTTCCAGTTAACTTGGATAAAATCTTGATAAAGCAAATATTTCAGCCAAGAATTCCCCCACGTTTCCAGAATTGACTGTCCTTTACCAGAATACTTAATGTGAGAGTCTTCTATGTGATACAGCTTTGATATTGTGTTGATTATTTTGATATTGACTTGGAAAAAAAAAAAAAAGATAAATATGCTGTCCTAAGATATCTCATATGTGTGTATTAGCATTCTGTAGATTAAGTAAAGCATGAGTCAGTGGAAATTCTGAAGGTTATTTTTTACTCTTATTGAGCTTTTGTACAATTTCTCATCCGTAGCTTTTAAATTATCTTCCAAGAATGAAAGTCATCCCTCCCTTCTGCAGACAGAGCTACAAATGTACAAAGAGCAATTAATTCCAAATTCTCACAAGACATCAGTATGACAGACCTTCTAGTTACCAGCCATTTAGATGCTAAATAAAGGTAGAACAACAACAACATGTCAGAGTTTTTTTGTTGTTGTTTGTTTGGTTGACTTTTCTTATGTTTGAGTTTCTGGTTTTTTTTTTTCCTGTTGATATTTGAACTGGACATTCAAAATATGGAAGCTCAGTTGAGTAAACAGGCTGGCATGTACAGAATTATCAGTATCTGCAAACATTAGTAGGGCATGAAATTACATATGCATCAGTATGAACAAATAATTTGGAATGTAATGGTTAATCATTAAATGTTTTTTATCATTTATCATCATGAAAAAAAATATTAAACATTTTTTCAAGCCTCTCAGAGGGGCAGGAAAAAGACAGGTTATAAGTGTGTATACATTATATGTACTACAATAGCATAATAAATGCTGCTCAGACATCTATTTCTTGTATGCAATATTCTTCCAATCTTTTGCTGGTACACATTACTTTTGTGTCAGTAACAGACATTCACTTTACAGCTATAATATAAATCAAAACATTCCATATATAACTGCTTTTGGAAATTGCCATTCTATTTCGTGCTTGGTCTAGATTTATGACCTTTAAATTCCATGCATGGTTCAGGACACTGTATTAATTAATACAATTCTTTATTAGTGCATGACCATTAATTTGTGGAATTGTATTTTCATAAATGCCTCAAAATTGCTTTTTTAATGGAAAATGTAACCTCCTGAAATGAGATATTGCATAAATTTCTTTGTTCTGTAAGAGCAGGTGGCTTACCTTGTATTACTTGATTACATAAACATAATTAATTACATAAATATCTGGAGTTATTTCTAGGGGTCAGGGTCTTCAAAATAACTAATAACATTTTTAAAAATAACAGAAAATATTATTATGCCTTATGACTGTATTTAGCCCATATGTAGAATCATAGAATTTTAGAGGTTGGAATGGACATGAGGAGATCATCTGGTCCAATATCTCTGATAACGCAGGTATGTCTAGATCAGGTTGCACAGGAACATATGCAGGTAGGGTTTGAAAGTTTCCAGAGAAGGAGACTCCATAATCAGAGGAGCCTGTTCCAGCACTGTGTCACTCTCAAAGTAAAGAAGTTTCTCCTTAAGTTCAAGAAAAAACTTCTGTGTTCTAGTTTGTACCCATTCCTCCTTGTCCCATCACTGGCCAACATTGTAAAAAAACCCAGCTCTATCCTCATAATTTCCATGTGAACATGCTTTAGATATTTATATGTGTTTATAAGACCCTCTCTCAGTCTTCTCTTTTCCAGGTTAAAGAGACTCAGATCTCTCAGCCTCAAAAAAAAAAAAAAAACAAAAAAAACAAAAAAAAAAACAAAACCAAACAAAACAAAACACCACAAAAAAAACTTGTGGGGATGAACTTCTCAAGGCTTTTCTTAATTTCATATAATTCATGTCCTTAAGAATCCCTTGTCTTTTTAAAATGCTGTAGTGATTTTAGTTTGAGGACAATACAGGGGGGTTAAAACATAAGAAAATGTCTTTTTGCTGATAAGATTACAGAGAGTACAATGTCGAAGATTAGAAGCATTGAGTTGAAAATTCCAGGGAGGAAGGGAATAACTCAACTGGGAACAGTTCTAATATCAGGAGACTTTTTTGGTAAAAGAGCAGAAATACTTGTGTGAATGTGGTGAAAGAAAGAAAAGCAAATATGAGTTTCCTGGGATCTACTCATGTTGTTTACTTTGAAATATTATGTAGACTTGAATTTCCACCATCCTGCACTGGCTGTTATAATTTATTCTGTGTAAGGCAAGTGTTAGGTATAACACTCTTAGTTTGATTTGGCCACTTTGAGAGGCAATTAGTATCTGCCAATGATGAAAGACAATGAAACACTTCTATTATAATTATAATATATTAAGATTATATATAATATATANGTTCTGACTGTGTTGCACTAGGTTTTTTCCTTTTTGTTTTTAGCTCAAGACAAAAGATATTCAATGTGTCCACTGTGAAATATTTTAGTTGTAGCTGACATGAGCCTTGGGAGCTTTGAGTGGAGGGGGTGGGGTGGAAGAAAAAGGAAGATGGAAGAATGGAAGTTTTGCAAGGAAAAAGGGAATAGAAGGAA
>VWZI01006479.1:46253-61346 GCA_013396835.1 Psilopogon haemacephalus
TATGAGAGCAGATTTTTTTTTTTTTTTGTATGTATGTGTGCTCAAGGACAGAATTAGAAGACTAAATAATTCATTCAAAACTAATGGTTCTTATAAACATCTGTGGCCATTTGAGCTAGATTTCTAGCTCAGACAGGAAAAAAACTGAAGTGGAAGCTCTGAGTGAAGAGGTGAACATTCTAGGGATAGGCTATATAGTAGCAATGATGGATAAGTTAATATAATTTCATTGGAGCAACAAGAGCCTTATGTCTGGAAGCACAGCTTTTTCTCCCCTTTTGTTGCTTCTGCTGTGCCTGCTGCTTTTTTGGCTGCTGCTGCTTTGCCACTACCTGACCCCTTCCCCATCCCCCTTAAGGTTTTTTTGGTTTTTTTTTTTCTCTGTAGTAGTTTATTTCTTTATACTGTTATATTTAGTTCAAGCTATAAGAAAAATACAATTTCATTTTTCCTGAGTTAATAAAAAAAAATCTGTGTTTTATTGAGTTTATTCTACTGGGAAAGGTAGAGTTACACCCACATTCAAATATTACTATTTGGGCTTGAAAGAGGTTTTAATGCTATTGCAAATAGCAATAACTAAGAAGATACATAAAGCATATAATTTGGATATATATCTTACAGGAGCCTTTCCCAAATCTTTCACAACTGCATCTGAAAAGCATCAATGTAAACAGCAGATGAAGATTCCCTTTGCCCATTTGCATAAGGGGCGTATTTGAGACATGTGAAGAAAGTGAGATGCAGGGGTGAAACATGCAATGTTTCAAGAAGCATTAGCCAACCTAATCATAGAATCATAGAATCATAGAATGGTTTAGGTTAGAAGAGACCTTAAAGATCATCCAGTTCCAACCCCCCGCCATAGGCAGGGACATCTCCCACTAGATCAGGTCGCTCAAGACCTCATCCATCCTGGCCTTGAACACATCCAGGGAGGGAGCAGCCACAACCTCCCTGGGCAACCTGTTCCAGTGCCTCACCACCCTCACTGTGAAGAATTTCTTCCTACCATCCCGTTCAAATCTCCCCTCTGCCAATTTGAACCCATTCCCCCTCGTCCTGTCATTAGTGTCTCTGGGAAACTGTTAGTATTCATATGTCCTCAAGTAGAAGCAGTTCTAGTGCGTGCTGGGAATTATTTGGGACTGAGCGATGAAGGGGGAACATAAAAGCAGCTTAGAGGTAGGCTGAATCTGGCTCATACAACATGGCTGTCATTCACATTCAGTTTTTCTGAATTTTGCTGTTATTTAAAGGGTGCACCCAACAGCCTGTCAAGCATTTAAAGCTCTGAGTTTTATGTTTCTGTTTTTTTTATTTGCAGCTTGAGTCTTAAGTCTTGATACTCCTGATCTTTCGGACCTGACAGCAGACACTGATCACCTGCTGAGTGCTGACTGTGACTGTAAATTCAGTGACTGTAACAGCTCTGAAAAAAAACACTGGGACACACTACTGCTCCTTCCTTTGCACTGCTGCTTGTTAATTTTTTTGTGCCATGATCCATCAGGACTTAAATTGCATATTTTAGACCATTTCAGTATGTAGTGTATTGATAGGGCAAAACAGATGTTTTAGAAGGTAGAAAATTACCAAGGTCAGGTAAATTATTCTGCATCTACAAAGACTTATCAGAATTTTAAAATTATGGTTATTCTTTTTTCCTAAACTCGTAATTCGTTTTTATGGATGTGTATAAGCTTGTTAATCCCTCCAATTTCTATTATTCACTTTCTTCAATTTCTATTATTTGGGAATGTAGTTGGATTAAGGACGTAGAATGAATTAGAATGTGTTTTCTTCTTGTAATGTCAAGTTTTCTGAAACCATACCAGATTTAATGTAGTGGAAGTGTAAAGACTTCATTCAACAAATTGCTAAATATTATCTTCTGACACAAAATCTTAATGAACCTCAAAGAAGGTGCAGACTGTTGCCACCTCTCTAGGCTAGAGGTCTCTTGGCAGTGTAGGAAGGAGAGCTCAGAAATACTTCTAGGGAAGATAGGGTCTTCTGACTTATTTAAGTATTTTAATTTTCTTTTTAAGTAGATGAATGTTGAAACATGGGAGGATATTATAGCATACGACAAATAGAAATATGGGATGACTGAATGGCACTGAAGTCAGAAATACAATGCTGCAAATGATTAAGAGGAGAAGTGAATGAAGCAATAGCTAATGACTTTGATCTGTATCTTAGATCAATGGTGTTAGTAACAAATTAAAGAACACATTATATTGTTGCTGCCAGAAACAAATGTTAAATAGAACATTAATGGAGAAACAGTATTTTTTATGCAGAATATTGCTTGTATAAAATTAACAAAAATATCTCTAACTAAGGTCAATGTATTAACACTGAAGTGCAGAGCTGTGTAGACATCTGATGCTTGCTACGAATAGCATGGCTTCCTGTCTGAGTCTGCTTCATTTCTGATCACACTAGGTGCTGGATATTGCTTTTGGTGCTAGATATTTCTTCTGGTGCCAAGTCACTATATTAAGTGATCAATATAGGCACATTGCAATCTTTGAAAGTATTAAAAATGTTGAAACCACACAGTCAAATGTTTACAGTGTGACCTCAACCTGTATGGAGCTTGAAACCATTTTATGTCTTAATTGACTTTCCTCATAAAACTCTGTGGTTCAAATTCCTCTTCTGTAAAGTTAGGATAATCATTCATATCCTTCAAATACTGAAAAAAAGTAAAAAAAAATAACTGTTTCAATATAATATATTTTNGCAGATCATCATCTGCCACACTCCATAAAAAGAGAAATGTAAGGGACTTGTTTAGATGTTGCCTACCTATCAAAGCAAATAATAAACATTTTCTTTACCAGGTAGCCATTGAGCCTTTAGAAGAGCTTAATGATTCTGAGGTTTGATTAATTAATGCAAGATTATTTTTTTCCAAATGAATATTGTTTATTAATTTTGACATTCAAATTTCTCCACCCTGTGGTGGTTTGGGAGTTATCTGCCTCCCCCCCACCCCCAGTCTTTAGAACACTTAGACTCTGATGGCTGAAAGTTAATGAATGAAGCTTTATATTTACAGCTTTGCACAATATACAAGCAGACATTTACAATATATTACAGATATTTACAGATATATACAGTAAAAAGGTAATACAGAAACACTGCACCCTTCCCAGAGATCAGAGTCCCCAAGAGGTGTTCCCAACCACCCTTCCACTTTCCCCCCACCGCACAATCTTATCCCATTATCTGTCTTACATGCCAGGTAAAAAACAGAATTTCAGCCAGTGGACTTAAAAGCAGAAACTGATTAGTTGAATTACACAGATCCAGCTAGAAGGCAAGGAGAGAAAGATCAGCATCTAGAGCAACCCGAGCAGCTCTGCCTTATCTATGTTTGGGTTATTTTGTAGGTCATCAAACATATGAGTGAAGAAGACATCATCAATGTTTTCCTTTCTCAGCCTACAATCTAATTTCTCATTAAAATCCTCCAATTAGCCTCAAACCAACACACACCCCTGACCATTAATTTTAATAATAAACTGATTCAATTGTATCTGTCATGGAACACATTACATAAACAATATCTAGATCTAGTATTCACTATCAATATATATATAATTGAATCCAATTGAAATTCACTAAGCCAGAAGAGAAAATTTCTTATGGTTAGTTATCTGCTTGGCCACTAGTTGGAATCTGCTTAGGCAGAAGCCAGGTAAGTGTAAAAGCTTAAGGTATTTACTCAAAAATATTATTTCTTGACTTGTGAGGCTAGCGATATCAAGACAGTACTCAAAACAGTTGCAGAGAGTTGATTCACAGAATCAACTTTCTGGCTGGTCTGGCCTCTGGCCGCTACTGAGATTTTGGAGTTCCTTTCCCAGCTCCACAGTCTGATGGGGGAAGGGGAGGCAGATGGTTTCTGACCTGGTCCTGATATTCAACGATTTGTGTGCCTCCAGGGCTTCCTTGTCCTAGGAGATGCAAGGCTGCTCTGCTAGGTGCAGGCAGATGTCTTGTGTGAAAGCAATTAATATTGCTCCTAATAAACTCAAAGCAGTTCCAGGCTAAGTTATATCTTATATTGCTACATATAAAAATGCATTTGCATTGCCGGTAGCCATCACAGGCATGGATACAGCAATAGAACACAAAATATCAGTCAAGACATGGAGCAATGGTAAAAGCACGTTGTGTTACCTGCTTATCTGTTTATATATCAATGCCTGAGATTGTTTGGACCTTTGGACATAATAGTTTATCCAATTAGCATGGCAGTAAGCCAAGCTCTACCATATTTGGGTGAAACCACAGGTCTGCTTTGCCCATATTTGGGGAGAGCATAGGCCTAGAATAAGCTTAGCACAAGGCACAGGATGCCAACAGGATTAAAACAAGTTGGGTAAGCCAGAGTGCTCAGACTTCATGGCTCCAGGTCTTTTGCCCTTTTTCCTGAGCTTGCTTCTCCCCAGACAGAAGGAAGGAGAGCAGAAGAACATATCTGGACAAGCCAGCACATGTATAGGCCTATTTTTGACCCTTCAGGTCCACCACAAGAGTGAATAATTTGATGGTTCTATTTTAACTGTAGAAGGCAACTTTTCCTTCTAAAACAGGCATACCATGTTTACTTGTGAATTTGATTCTCAACACATATGTTCTAGGAAATATGATGGTTATAGAAAAAAAATAGAGAATATAATATAGAAAAATATTATAACTGTCATTCTACAGCGTAGTCATTATTCAGCATGCAAGTATAGAAGACTTCTGATTAACACTTATAACTTTTACAGGCTTTATTTTTCACCTCACTGCCATTGTACAATCTACATAAGGCACAGGCATTTGGAACCAAATACAATTCAGAATGAGACATTGTATTCTGATAGATCTGTTATTTCCAAAAAAGATTCTATGCTAAAATAGTAGAAATTACTAAAGCTGAATAAAGTTAAGTTGTTTGTTCTTCTGGCTGAAAAGTTATTACTTGGGAATAGGAAGTAGGACCTATAATATCAGATGAATTTGGATTTATCTAGTATTATCAAGAAAGTTTCAAGACAAGGACCTCCATCTTCTATTATCTCTCTCATTGGTAGCTTCTTATGTCACTGTGTATGGTAAGTCTGGTTATCCATGGAAGATTTGTCTGAGATGAGCAGATGAGCTGTTTACAGAAGAGACAGCTATCTACAGGACAGGCTAAAGCACTTAATTGTGTAACAAAATCTGCATTAAAATACTGCAAAGTTTTACAACTCACACATAATCTCTTCACAAATTAACATCCTATCACTGTGATTTGATAGATTTAATGTACAGTTCTCTTTGGGTATACTCACAAGCTGCATAGATCCAGTTAAGATTATAAAACAATATAGTCTGGTCTCTTACTAAATTCCCAAATTCTCAGCATATTTAACTATGAGTGAACATTAAGATTTATGTCACTTTCACTTCTTTGACTACATTGACTACAGTGATACAATCCATTATTATTACTCCTTCTACTTTTTAAATTAAAAAATATATTGTTATAGACAGTAATAAATATCAATACTTAGGACATATATTTGGATACTTTATTTCTAAAGAGATGTCACATTTGGTCATATATTTCTCCTCTTAATGCTTTCTTAATTGGAGATGAGCTTGAACCATGAGTGAGAACACTCTGAAATACTAATATGTTTGGGATTTGGCCAAATTTCTGCCCACAGCTTAATGCCAAGAATGGAACTGGTTTTAATTTGTTGTACTGAAATTTCATGTTAGAAAAAAATTCCCCTTTTGTCTTTCTAGAATCTGTTCAAGTCAAGTAAAAGAAACAATACAAGCCACCCAGGTTCAAAGAAGATTTCTGTCACACTTTAAAATGAAGTAGTTCAAACTGAATTTTAATATGCATGCTAAAAATATTATGAAACTCATTGCATATTAATAAAATACCAACCCATTTAATGAGGTGTAACAACAGCTGCATAAAAAACGTACAGACATATTACTACACTGTCCTTAAACCTCAGTAAATCTGCTTGAACAATTACTAGTGTTTCAGCAACTACAGTAGCTAATAGACTTCTGCAGCAATTCATTTGTGTAATTGATACCGACAGCTACCAAGTAAATTCCAAGATCTTGTGTTCCCATTCTACAAAATCACTGAGGCAGTCATAACGTTGCTCTTTCTTATAATTTTCAAACCTCTTCAATTTTTGTCATCAGTAAACAAGGCATAAAAATATAATGGATAAAAATTTAGAGGTAACTATATTAAATTTATTTGATGTTTACTTCACAGGACTGAATAACTGGTGTAATTTTAGTGAACATTAATTGCTTCTCTCGGTATGATTATAGGGAGATTATTAGCAATAGTAAGCACTGTATTGTCAGCATAATAAAGTATGTCAGTCTGGTGAGGTCAGAGTAATGTTGCAAACATTGTATGAAACAAGCTTGTGTGATTTCTTGTCTGGAACTAGTAATAAAATGACTTATCTCCTCTGATTTACAGTGACTAAGTCTGGGCAGACAATGGTGGCTATCTTGCACTTTGTAAGGAAAAGAGGCTGTCTCATGGCATAGAATCATTGAATCATCGAATCACTCAGGGTTGGAAAGGACCACAAGGATCATCTACTTCCAGTCCCCCTGCCATGGGCAGGGACACCCTACCCTAGATCAGGCTGCCCAGAGCCTCATCCAGCCTTGCCTTAAACACCTCCAGGGAAGTGGCCCCAACCACCACCCTGGGCAACCCATTCCAGCATCTCACCACTCTCATGCTAAAGAACTTCCTCCTCACATCCAATCTGAATGTCCGCACCTGCAGCTTTGCTCCATTCCCCCTAGTCCTGTCACTCCCTGATAGCCTAAAAAAATCCCCCCTCAGCTTTTCTGTAGGCCCCCTTCAGATACTGGAAGGCCACAATAAGGTCACCTGGGAGCCTCCTCTTCTCCAGACTGAACAGCCCCAAATCTTTCTGTCTGTCCTCATAGCAGTGGTGCTCCAGCCCTCTGATCATCTTCATGGCCTTTCTCTGGACATGCCCCAGTATGTGCACATCCCTCTTGTAATAGGGGCTCAGGAACTGGATGCAGTACTCCAGCTGGGGTCTCACCAGGGCAGAGTAGAGGGGGAGAATCACCTTCCTCAACCTGCTGGCCACATTTCTCCTGATACAGCGCAGGATCTGGTTGGCTTTCTGGGCTGCCAGTGAATACTGCTGGCTCATGTTGATCTTCTCATCCACCAGCACCCCCAAGTCCCTCTCCTCAGGGCTACTCTCCAGCCAGTCACTGCCCAGCCTGTAATTTGCGCTTGGGTTTGCCTCTACCCAGATGCAGGACCTTACACTTGGTCTTGTTAAACGTCATGAGGTTGGCTTATGCCCACCTCTTCAGCCTGTACAGGTCCTTCTGGATGGCATCCCTGCACTCCAGTGTGTCTGCTGCACCACACAGCTTCGTGTTTTCCAGAAACTTGCTGAGGGTGCACTCAGTGCCTTTGTCCAAGTAGCCCACAAAGATGTTGAACAAGACTGGTCCCAGGACTAGTCCCTGAGGGACTCCACTTCACACTGGTCTCCACTTGGACATGGACCCATTGACAGCCACACTTAGGGTGTGGCCATCAAGCAAGTTCTTTGTCTATCTAGTGGTCCACCCATCAAACTCATGTTTCATCTGCTTGGAGACCAGGATATGTTTTTGGACAGTGTCAAAGGCTTTGCTCAGGTCCAGATAAATGACATCAGTCACTCGCCCCTCATCTATTAATGTTGTGACCTTTTCATAGAAGGCCACCAGGTTTGTCAGGCAGGATCTGACCTTGGTGAAGCCACGTGATTGTACCCAATCATCTCTTCACTATTCTCCTGTCTCATTAATGCCTCCAGGAGGATCTGCTCCATGATCTTACGAGGCACAGAGGTAAGACTGACTGGCCTGTAGTTCCCCAGCTCCTCCTTCCTATTGTTTTTGAAAATAGGGGTTATGTCTCCCCTTTTCCAGCCAGTGGGGACTTCATCAGACTGCCATGACTTTTGGAATATAATAGACAGGGGTTTAGCAATTTCATCTGCCAGTTCTCTCAGTAGCCATGGGTGTATCCCATCAGATCCCATGGACTTGAACACTTTCAAGTTCTTCAAGTGAGAACAAACCTGATCTTCAGTTATGATGGGCAGTTCTCCCTTGCCATTATCTTCTATGCCTCCAGGAGTGTGGCTGGAGGACTTTGCAGTGAAGACTGAGGTAAAGAGGCTCCCAGGTGACCTTATTGTGGCCTTCCAGTATCTGAAGGGGGCCTACAGAAAAGCTGAGGGGGGATTTTTTTAGGCTATCAGGGAGTGACAGGACTAGGGGGAATGGAGCAAAGCTGCAGGTGCGGACATTCAGATTGGATGTGAGGAGGAAGTTCTTTAGCATGAGAGTGATGAGATGCTGGAATGGGTTGCCCAGGGTGGTGGTTGGGGCCACTTCCCTGGAGGTGTTTAAGGCAAGGCTGGATGAGGCTCTGGGCAGCCTGATCTAGGGTAGGGTGTCCCTGCCCATGGCAGGGGGACTGGAAGTAGATGATCCATGTGGTCCCTTCCAACCCTGACTGATTTGATGATTCTAAGACGTCATTAAGAACCTCATCCTTTTCCTTGTCACTTGTGACCATTTCACCTGTTTCCCTTCTGAGGGAAGCCACACCTTCCCTAGTCTTCTTTTTACCATTAATATACCTGTAGAAATTCTTGGTGTTCACTTTGACCTGCCTGGCTAGATTCAATTCAAACTGTGCTTTAGCTTTCCTAATCAAGCTCAGGCAGATTCCTTATATACCCCCCATTCTAGCTATCATTTCTTCCACTCCTTGCTCTGTCAGGGAGGCCTCCTGGCATTCTTCCCTGCTTTCCTCTTTGTTGGTATACATTGCTTCTGGACACAGAGGAAGCCATCCTTGAATACTGTTCAGCTGTCCTGGGCCCCTCTTCCCTCTAGGCCTTCATCCCATGATACTTTGGCCAGCAGATCCCTGAAGCGATCAAAGTGTTACAAGAGATTAAATAGTCAGTTATGGCTATGCTTCTAAATACTGAATTTGCATGTTAATTTGTCTTTGTGCTCACAGTTGTATATTAGTAGCTTTATTTATATTAGCTTTATTGTCCAGTACAATTAATATTAACATACTTTACCAAAACTTTGAAGTAAAACAAAATAAGGGATTTCCTGCCAGTAGCAAATTAGGGTAGAAAATGGTGGGGAGGCCAAATTCTTGTCTAATTTGTATGCTACTCAACATTGCAGAATTCAGTATTGCTGTTTGACTAATGATTTCTATAGCTAATTGAGCTGTACTAATGTAACAAAGGGAAAAAGTATGATCCATTGACTTTTGTGGAGTGACACTGATCATATATAAGTGGAAGTTTAGGGAATTATCTTATGCAAGCTGACCAAGGTTTTCAAGACTATCTCTTAATTTGTTATATAGCAGTATTAACTATGTCAAAACAAAATGCTATGTAAACTAATATCTAACCTCCAACAACAGATAGTGACAGATATTCAGAGAAATAACTAAACAAAAAAAAAATTAGTTAATATTGTACATCATTATTACAGATCAGAATGGCATTTCCTTCAGTCTCAGGTTTGACACTTGCATCTATGTCTATATTCACGTTTCATATAATCATAAAAACATAGAATGGTTTAGACTGGAAGTGACCACAAAAATCATCTAGTTCCAAACCCCCACCATAGGCAGGGACACCTCCCACTAGAACAGGTCAATCAAGGCCTCATCCAACCTAGCCTTGAACACCTCCAGGGAGGGAGCATCCACAAACTCCCTGGGCAACCTGCTCCACTGTAAAGAACTTCTTCCTAATGTCATACATTTTCAGTCAAGCTAATGTAATGTCTCACATTCATATAATTCCTCACGTAAATACTCCATGTGGTATTATTTTTTTTTATTGTGCAAAGTCAAAGCAAGCACAGAATATTTCCTTGAAGCTCAAAAATCCCAAATAATTTCATGGCAACAAGATATTTCGATTGAGTGGCTGAATTTTTCTTAATCCTTGCATCCCACCTTTTAATTTACAACTTTCTATTGGCTTTTTCAATTTCAAAACTTATTATATATGATCTACTCTCTCACAGCTTCACAGGTAAATACTACTTATATAAACTGTCTGAGGAATGCTAGCATTTTGTCACTTTATGGCTTTTTTTGGACTTTGTGACTTACTGTGCACTAGTCAACACAAAACAACAGTTCCAAAGCCACATCTCAGTATCAAAACACTAGAATTCTCACTGTTGTGTCCAAAACTCTGATAGCTGTTAAATTATAGGTAAACTAAAGCATCTGCTAATGAATCTGATCAGCCTTGACTCTTCTTTGAACTTTATTGTCCTTCTGCATGGATGGTCTACATGTGATACATATCATGATGGGACATTGTCTTCCTCTGTAACAACTGGACCGTGTAATTTAATAATTTAATGACACTGTTGTTGCTTGGGGTGTTTGTTTGTTTTTCTTCTTGTTTATTTAATAACAAACAAATGAAACCCCCAACAAACAATCAAAACTCAATGAATCAGTAAAAAAACCCACAAAACAACAAAACCTAACACCACCCTTCAAAAATGTCAACGAACTGAAACATGGAAGGGCTTGAATTACTTGGAAATGTCCCCAGCATTTCAGATCTTACTTTCAAATGTTATCTTGGGTCAAATGATTACGGAACACTTTAATATAAAATGTCACAAGATCCAAATTTAGACAAAATTAACTCTGCCGCAGACTGAGTTTTATCTCCAGTAGCTGCCTCTGCCTTTGCCTGTGCTGGACTGCTCTTGGGCAATAAACTCACTTCACATATACAGGAAATCTGAAAGTGTATGGTAAAGTTGTATGAGGGAAATTTCCTGATTTTCTGATTCTCATAATACCTTTAAATTTTATATTTTGACACTGAAGTTTAAGTATTTTTCAGTTTGCATTGTTCAGCTTCCAACATTATGATAGTTCATTTGTTTTGTATAGATAAGGAATAATTTGTAGCAGTTTCTTGTTGATGTCTGGCATACATTGACATTTACCATTTAAATATGATCTAATATAAATATATTATTTTCAATAGTATATGAGTCAGAACTTTCTGCAGTATTGTGAAAGAATTGCTACGTCCCTTTATCAGAACTGCTACCCACTAAAGGAGGTGACTAGAAGTTGAGTCATTAAAACCTCAAAGACAACAGGGCATCATATTTTTCTATATTGCCTAATTCATCACTTCAAAATGTACATACATCAACTCTACCCTAGGAAGATATAAAATAATAATGCTAACTATATAATAAGAAGATAAACTCCAGGGAACTTTTAATTCTTTACTTTTATTATCTTTGGTGAAAAGTAAATATGCCACACATTTTCTGCTGTCTAAAATATGCCCATGTTAGAAATGTTAAATAAAATAAGTGCTACAATTTCCTTGTGTACAAAGTTATGAGAGATGCCTCAAAAAAAGAAAAAAAAAAAAGCTCAGAATGTGCTCTCCTGTTAAAACTAGATCGTAAAGTATATTTTCATAATCTAGACAATAATAATAATTATGTAAAATTGCTGTTAGTCTCCTTTGCTTCTGATATGAGTCAGAAGATGCACAGGCTAAGTATAATCACCTGAACCTTTTGAGGATCTAGTCTTGTGTCAGATGAGCACTTTTCAGGCTGGTAGTTTTGTGGACTGAAATAACTTTATTTGTTAAAGGGGAATGAATGTCAGCAATTCAGCTAGTCTATTACTAGGTCTCTCAGTTGTCAAACATCCAGCCAAGAAGGAACAGAACTGATGCTACAGAAACATGTTATACTCCAGCTGGTAATTTTTATTTTTTTTTTTTAAAGCAAAACTACACCATCTAAGGCCATTTACCAACCAGGCAAGAAGCTATTCTGGCTGGTCGTCCAGATTTTCTGTTGTATTCATATGTATCCTGAAATAAATCCTTTTATCTGTAATATATATTTGTCACTGAACACTGACATTTTCTGAATATCCATATTTAAAATGCTGTGCTTCTCTACAGCTTAATACTTATTATTGCTGTTCTTTAATCTCCACTTCTTCTGATAAAATTATCTTTATGAAATATAAATATATAATTTATTAAAATTTATTATAATTTATTACAATTTATTAAAAATTATTTAAAAGACCATAATGGTGTTGTAAAAATAAAACAACTTTCAATATAAGAACAAGCATGATATGAGGTAATGCAGTCTGTATAAAAACAAACATTCTCCACTTATCAAATCAAGAAGGCTCATACAACCAGACTCATGAGGGGGAATACATCAATGATATTTAATACCTGAGTTATATGTTCAAACATTTTGAGGAAAAAAATGTGCTATATTTTTTTTCAGATCTTATTAATGCTTGCATAGCCATGACAGTTAGAAATAAAACTCAGCAATAAGACTAAATATAAGGTATCACTGAAATTAAAAAAAAAAAAAAGGTAGGTCAGATACAGATTTAAGTACATATTGAAATATATGGACAGAATAAGCTTTAAATAGCATATATAAAAAAAAATAACATTCATCTCTCATTTCAACTTTATATCACAATAGCTCATGGAGAGAGAATAATTTTCGGGATATATTTTTCAAGTTCAATCAAATAATCTCGGATTTAAGGCAACACTTAAGTTGACTACAAATTGTTAGTCAAATTTCTGTTATTTAATAAATGGTAATCACCTGGAAGGGTGCCATATTTATTACTTTAGTGCTTAACATTATTTTTTTTCTTATAAATTCCAGGTTGTTTTTTGTTTGTTTGTTTGTTTATTTTTGAAGCAACAGTAACATACACTTTGATGATATGTGTATCAGGCGAGTAAAGTACACAGCAACTTAATAGTGACAGCTTTCACTTTTCAATATCCATAGGTATATGTGGATATTTATGTGCATATGTAATGGCTGCAGAAACCATGTATATAAGAATTGTGATCTGAGTATGGAAATCTCCTAAGGCTTTTTTTCCCCCTCCACATTGCAGATGTTGATTTGCCAGCCTGTCTATTCAATTGTAGGTAAATGAATAAATGCAAATTTATACACATTCATGTATATGTCAGTGCAAAATCTGAAAAAAAAACTTGCCTTCTTTGTGCTTTGCAACAATGTTTTTACAGTTAATGATTGCTCTGCAAATGTTGAATAAAATATAATAAGAACCAAAAAAGAATTTGTGTGTATGTGTGTGTATATCCTGGGTTAGGCTATTATAGTGTTAAGTTCATGATTTGTGGGGTTTGGTAGTTTATCTTGTTGTTGGAGGCTGAACCGTGACAAGAGGGAAATGCAATGGAGAATATATTTCATAGAAGGAATTCAGAAAATGGATGAAATGAGGCAGGGAATCAAAAGACCATAATTCTAAATATCAGGAGATGGCTGTTCAAATGGTGGCAACCAGATCATGTGAAAGAAAATGCTAAAAACCAGAAATGAGCAGGGAAAGAGCACAATAGATCACTATTGAAGTTTTCACAACCACTGTCTCTCACTTTGTGTCTTCTTTCTGAGGTGCCCTCCCCACTGGGTGCATTATCTAAGACATCCTATGTGTCTCTTTCTTCCCTATTAAACTAGCAGTGAGATGTTTCACAGCTTAAAAGGTGCAATCCTGTGATCTGTACTGCCTGTGATCTATCCTTCCTGTGATCTTGAGACATTCCTTAAGGCCAGGTCGAGGGAAAACCTTTTGTAAGCTTTTGGACCTAATTACAGTACTAAAATCTTGGAAACGCCCGCTCAGATATTGCTGTCTACCTGTATAGTCATACAACATTTGCAAGTTTCTCAGTTGTTTGTCAGGTAGAGATTAAGCACATTAGTTATTCCAGTGAATTGCAGCAGTGAAGTGCTGGAAGTGCCTGGGTGGGCTTTCAGGTTCTGAGGACTAGGTGGTGTTTTCGCTGTGCCCATTAGACTGCTGCCTACTGACACATTTCATTTGCTGTGGCTCCCAGAGTGAATACTTCTGTAGTAATTATACTGTGTAATATGCTGTACTTAACAAATAGCTATGTTTCTACGCTAGTGATCAAATATCTAGACATTTCTGTAGATCTGGATATTAGACTCTGTGTGCCTCAATTTCACCCTGTAACATGAAGACAACTTTTTAAACTCTAAAACCGTTCCTGAAGTAAAACATATATATTTCTCAAAGTACGTACATTCCTTCCTTAAGTCATTTAAAAAAAAAAGGCTTTTTTGATTTTTTTTTTTTTAGATACTATGAAAGAACATAAAAGGAAAGCAGATTATATTTTGTAGACAAATAGTCTATGAAATGTTACAGAATATCTTACTGCTAAATTATCATCAACGCATTGTACAATTTCTGGTCTAAAAATTTCAACTGTTAGAGCATTTTCACCGTTTCTACTGGGATAAACTTCCATAGACTAATAGGAATTGGTGAAGATGCTCAGCAAGGTCAGCAGGGAATACTTGCATTAATAGAGCAATCTTTACATTTAGGCTTTGAGAGACTAACTGGAGAGGCATTCTGAATTGCTGTGGTACCCACTGCATTCATTCTCTATTTAAATGAACTTCAACTCTCAAGCCTTGAAATTGGCATACTCAGTCAAAGCAAATGAGCTGAATAAGATCTAGGACATATAGATATGTATTTAAAATAACTCTCTCAGCATTCAGGGTGCTACAGTATGATTTATTGTGGGAGATTAGACTGGACAAATTTATACTAATGTCTGACAATGTTGTTCTCTTCATCATAAATGGAATTTGTGGCATTAAAACTGGTGACACTTAGCGTAACAAAAATTAATAGTGATGCTAATTACATTTCAATAAATTAACTTTATAGTCTTTCAAACAGCCTTTTACTAAGGTAGGTGAGCATCAATCCCATTATATGTTGGACAATAAATCAAAAAAGAAGGAAAATCTTACACAGACAGAAAACCAAGGAGATTTCTGTACTTTTTTTTTTTTTTTTTTTTTTTTTAAAGCTATTCA
>VWZI01006479.1:68881-114274 GCA_013396835.1 Psilopogon haemacephalus
ATATATAAACTATTCATTAGACCACAGGACGTTAGCATTAGGGGCTGGAAAGAACCCAAGGAGATCATCAAGTTTAACCCCCAGTGATCAATAAGGAAAATAGCAGGTTACAATGAATTGCTTATGATAACAAATTGTATTAGTTTGTTTGCTTTTGTGGGTTTGGTTTGATATGCATTGGTTTGGGTTTTTTAAATATATATTGAGAAGGAAATTGTTTGTGAAAATAAACCGTTTTCACTTATCAAGATAATACTGGTAAAGAAAGCATTTTTAAAGTAGTACTCTTCACCTTCGGTAAATGTAATTCACCCTTGAATGTCCCATATTCTACTGACGAACCACTGGATTTGTATGAAATTTTGTAAAAATGTAGTAAGAAAGCAAATATGTTTTCAAATAATGTTCTAAGCACACCACAAGGATGGGTACAATTAATATTTAGGAAAAATAATTACCTTTCATATTTCAGAGACTCATTTGCCATGGGCTAGAGATTACTGAAAAAACTATTTCTATAAATATCTGCTCACATTCTTGAAAGAAGTCATAAGGATTTTTCATATTTTGTTTCTATTACCTTGTCATAAGACTTAGGTGGTTGGTAATGCTTACCAAAACAGCCGAAGTAGAAGTAAATAAATATTGACTTCTAGAAATTGTGACTTCACCTATGTACTAATCAAAACTATTCAGTCATGAAAAAATTGCTATCTAAGAACTATAAGGAGATTATTTTGAAATAAACATCTGTGAAAAAAATCATAAACTGCTGTTACATATTTAAGAAAATAAAATTCTTAGAGACAAGCAGTAATAAGCTATCTGTAGTATAAATAGGTTGATGTGAAATATGCTAATGGAGTAAATGGAATGTTTTTTTCTGCTCAGAATTATACAATGCTGAGCACTTCCTTTTTTGGAAGTGTGTGAGTTTATATAATGGTTTTGTGAAGATTCAAAGATGCAGACAAGCCTAATTCACAAGAAGTGTAAAAAGAGGCACACAACAGTATGCAGCTGCAGAAGTCTACCAGGGTCTTTGACCTTGTCCTTCACCCTTGCTTCTAGCACAAGGAACTGCTGCATACGTTCATTTAACCCTTCTTCTCAGTTATTAATATTCCCAGTCAAATAATTTATTCTTCCACCAGATTTTATAGTTTCAGCTTTTATCAAATGAATACCCCTGGGAAACTGTTTTAAAAGTAAAGGCAAAATGACCCTTGTTTAAAATGATATCTACAATGCTACATGTAAGGCTTTTTATGTACTAGAATAGAGACTTAGGGGAAGATGCTTCTAGGCAAAATGTGAAACAGCACGATATCTGTGATGTTTACATACAGTTACACATTTCTGATAGAGGAAAAAAGTGTCCATGAGAAGAAAGTGAAACCAAGTATTAGTCATTTGAAGCATAAGCCTCTCCATTTGGAGAGAAAAAAAAAAGAAACCAAAACTTATAAAAAAGAGCAACAAGAACAAAGATGATGACACTTGGAGATTTTAGTGCGATAAAAGATAGGTAACAGAAGAAGGCCAGTGGGTCAAAGGAAAGAAAGAGAAGATAATGGCACTTCATTTTGGATCTTGGAAGGTGCTGGAAAAAAAGACATAGAAATAAAATTCTGAAAAGTAATTTGAACATAGAATCATAGAATGGTTTAGGTTGGAAGAGACCTCAAAGATCATCCAGTTCCAACCCTCCGCCATAGGCAGGGACACCTCCCACTAGATCAGGTCGCTCAAGACCTCATCCATCCTGGCCTTGAACACCTCCAGGGAGGTAGCAGCCACAACCTCCCTGGGCAACCCATTCCAGTGTCTCATCACCCTCACTGTGAATAACTTCCTCCTAACATCCCGTTCAAATCTCGCCTCTGCCAGTTTGAACCCATTACCCCTCATCCTGTCATTGTAAGACCTTGTCAATAGTCCCTCTCCAGCCCTCCTGCAGGCCCTCATCAGATACTGGAAGGTTACTATACGGTCTCCTCGAAGTCTTCTCTTCTCCAGGCTGAAAAGTCCCAACTCTTGTAGCATGTCCTCAAGCAGAGGTGCTCAAGCCCTCTGATCATCTTCGTGGCCCTACTCTGGACTCTCTCCTACAGTTCCACGTCCTTCTTGTGCTGGGGGCTCCAGAACTGCACATCATCCAACTGCTGGACGCAGAGACAAGAGTACAGCATGATGAAGAGTTTAATCTATGTCTGGCTTAACTACAAACTAGAACAAGGCCTGGAGTGTGAGTGTAATCTTCCAGGATGAATTTTAGGATATGGTCTGTGTCTCTTGGTGTGATTGAAATATATCCACAAATAACATTCTATTTTGTCATAAGAAACAAAATTAAGTTGTGCCAAACTCAGAAGAAACACGTCCAAAGCTCAATTTGATACCTCTTCTAGCCTGATATTGTTTGACAGCTGGTAGCTATCATGTGACAGTGGCTTTCCAGCACATGTGGATCTACCTAATACATTCATTTAGACTTTTTTCTCAGCCTGCTTTTGGAAATGCTATGTGAAGAAATGGCAGAGGGTTACTGAAACCCAAGCATATACACTATTGTTTCCTTTATTTTTACAAGAATAAGAGATTACGTAACAAATTTTGATTGGTTTGCCGTGGCGTAGTTCTGAAAGAGTCACACAAACTGATACTAATCTCCTCTAATTTTTTTTAGTTTACCAGTATTATGATAATCCAACTGCTCTATACTACTTAAGATTCCAATGTCCAGCTGTTTTCTAAAATGCTGATGCTATGGCTAGGAATCATCCTAATAGCTTTAAGCAGCTATTTCTATTTTTTATTACCTTCAGTTTGTTCATATTTTCATTGCTGTTGATACTCTCCATGAAGGCTGAAGATAAAAATTGTTAGATACCTGGGTGTAGTGGGTTTGCAGTGACCTGCCCCCCCACCTTTTGAAACCCCGGCTACAACTCAGAAAAGCACACTGGAAGTTAATAAATGAAGCTTTATATTTACAGTAATGCAAATATACAAGCAAATATTTACAAGATATAACAGATATTTACAGAAATATACAGTAAAAAGGAAATACAGACACCACACCCCTCCTGGAGACCAAAATCCCCAAGAGAGGGAAACCAAACCCACCTACCACCTTTCCCCCCTTCCCCCAGCTTTATCTCACCACCTCTTGATGATGCTGCAGATAAGCTGAAGATCAGGGGGATTAATGATAGGAGAAGAAATTAGTTGTTTTAGTGATTTAACTCTGAATTAGTTCAAAGGCAGAAAGACAAAGGAAACACTGCTGAAGCCAGCACGGACCCAGAGCAGATTGGCCCCGCAAGCAGACTGGCTTATCTGGATGTTTTCAGAACATTTCTCAAAACTTTTTTTTTTTTTTCTTCTCTCTCAGTGAAACTTGGTGAAGTGACACTGTAGGTTTAACTCTCTCTCAGCCAATAGTCTAATTTCTCACTCAAATTCTCCAATTAGCTCAAACCAACACACTGGAGTATGTATTATCTTGTGCAAAACAACCTTCTGCAAAACTTTCTTCCCAGCCCTTTTGTCTGTTGAGTGGAGGCAACATTTAGCCTTAATTTTAGTACTAGTGTGCTCATAAAACACATTCAGATTTATTTTTATGTCAGCTGGAAATGCTTTTAGGAAATTTTATAGAAGAAAAGCTAGGGTAGGTTATAACATATAGGTTATTATTTAATAGGCTCTATTTATTCCTTGTGCTATCTCAGTCTTCCGGTTTCTTTGTAGCACCTCAGTCTGCTAGCTTCAGCTGTGCCCTTATAGAAGGAATTCTAACCCTGAGGTAAATCTTTAACTTTCTGTGGAACATAGGGCACTTGATGTTTTAAGGCAACTGTACTAGAGTTTGAGCCATAAGCTATAATCTTTGACATATTATTTTCTTTATTTATGTAAGGAAAAAAAAAAAAACCTCAGGGAGAGGAAACAAAATTAAGAAAATCTGCTGATCACTTTTAGGGTCAAGCAAATAGTACAACATTCCACTCTAAAATTTTGACCTGTCAGGAGTATGCTTTCACAAATGTACTAACAAGTGTTTAATTGAAAGATTCTTAAAATTACAGAAATGGAATAAAAGAAGATTTCAAACTCAATTAAATCCTTTTCTGCATGACCCAGGCTCTCTTGTTTTGGCATCATACTGCATGGTTGGAATAATGAGATGCCACTGTCACAATGTTTAGCAGTTTGGCAGATGAAATAGCTTACTTAAGCAGGTGAGTTTTTCTGAGACCAAGAAAGGGAAAAAATATAATGATTCCTTATACCCACAGTCTGATGTATAAAAAACAGGATTAGATTAGGATCAGAACTTTATCCCATTCCTAATGTTCATGAGGACCTAATTCTCACTGTAAACACAGGAAGCGGCACCTGTTTGGGAGTAATAATTAATTTGTAGCTGCCTTTTCTCCTTACTAGCTTAGAATCAGATAACTGTCACTTAGAAGTTACAAACCAAATGTAATGTCTATATTGTGTATATATATATATATATATATATTATTCTATGATATGCTGTGCATTGTGTCTGTATTTCTTACTCTTTTCATCTTTTCATTAGCTTTTGTCAAGCATGAATTCACCAGGAACTTATTTTGTGACAACTGTCCATTTCAGGAATCTCTGACTCAAGTTGGGTAACGTACTCAAAAGGAAGTCCTAGCCTAAGGTCAATCTCATACCAAGCCCTTTTGATTTTGGTTAGTAAAGCTAGAATCAATCATTACAGTAAGGATTTCAGTTTACATTTTTCTTCTTTCTGCTGTACCATTTACTACTATCCTGACTACGCCTTTGGTACAGAGCAGCATTTAGTGAAGAAGAAGCAGATCACTGAACCATGGACAAAGCATATCACGTTTATTCTGTTTCTTGTTTTGCTTTTTTTTCCTTTCCATTTGCTCACATTTCTTTGGTGATACCAATATTTTTCATTCTCTCTTACATATATGTAATAGCATTTAAGGATACCTACTAAATTAATAAATTACAGAGATTTTAGGGTGAAATTCATCAAGGTGAAGATGATTGGCACAACTCTGGATTTATTGGGAGGACTAACAAAGTTCCCTAGCATCATTACTTGCAACGGCACATTAAGCAATGCTATATTGCACCACATTTCACATAGTTCAAGGACTAGTCTTACAGTGCATGATCCTGCTCTGCATGAAAATCACCTCAGTGTTTAGAAATCGACAAATAGAGATATTGTTTCATCAGAGCTTCCATTTATGGTTGCGCAGACTGATATAAAGACATCACTGTACACAGTACACTCTGTACATAGTAATGTCTGAGGTCAAGGAACAGCATCCTCCCTTATATTTCTTTTGGGGGGGGGGGATGTTTGTTTATTTTTAAAGAATATTTCTGAAAAATTTGGTGACCTTAATTTGATCCATGAATTGTGACTACTAATCTGTATCATCATGTGGAGCAGTGACATTTAATTTTACAGCTTTTCCAGAGCTGGAATTATTTGTTGTTAGGTACTTGTAGGAAAGGGGTCAAGGTATGTCAAGTTCTTACAGCTGACTCTTGGTTATATGTTCTAAACTAATGAAGATCACAAAGTTCTTATTTCACATCCTTACATTAAGGCCAGCATACTTATTTCTGATAAGTGAACATTTTTGGTCCTTCAGCCTTTAGTCCTTCAGGCACCAATCTATTCATTAGTTTTTGAAGTAATTCAAGCTATTGTTGTAAAGGTTTCAACCATTTCAAACTATTATTTTCTTTTAAAAGAATAATGAAAAATATTTTTACCTACTTTTGCAAAATATGCTGTTAAAAAAAAAGTATGAGTTTACACCAATGAAATGAATATTAGAAAAATCAGTTTAGCAAGAGTTTATTTTGATGCAGGAGGGGAGAATGAGGTAAACCTAGGGATATTTGGATTGCTGATTTACATGGAGATGTAAGAACAAAATCACTTTGTCATAAGTTGTCCCAAAGTTGTCTTTAATACAGCTTTCTGCACAAATATGGGATTAAGGTTGTCAACATTACACAGTGTCATGCAATACAGTTTAGGATTATTGAAATGGTATATAATATTTTTTTTCTTTACTTTGGTAGTGGCAAAACTGCATGCTGGACTCAGGCTAGGCATAGATTTACTTGAGGAGCTCCTTCAGCAGCTGTGCTTTTATTAATGCTATGAGTATGGTAGATGCTTTCCCTCTTATAGACATGTATCTTCATAGCATCCCATTTCTCTTGTCTATTATTTAAATCTTGATTCTACTCAGGCACTTGGTGTCCTGCTTGTATAGATGCAACCTTGCTTGGAGAGGGGCACTCTGTGCTGAGTTAAGAACTGGCTGAAAGGCCAGGTCCAGAAAACGGCAGAGAACGGTTCCATATCCAGTTGTTGGCCAATCACTAATGGTGTCCCCAGGGATCAGTGCTGGGCCCAATACTCTTTAATACCTTTATCAATGATCTGGATGAGGGAATAAAGTCAGCAATCAGTAAGTTTGTAGATGACACCAAGTTGGGAGCAAGTGTTGCCTGGAGAACTTCTTGTGTGCTTGGAAAGTAGCTAGAAAGCATTCTTAGTTGATAATTCTTTCAAAGGTGACATAATGTGGGTGACATGGACAGAGGCATTGAGTGCACCCTCAGCAAGTTTGCTCATGACACCAAGCAGACATGCTGGAGGGCAGGGATGCCATCCAGAGGGACCTGGACAGGCTGGAGTGGTGGGCATAAGCCAACATCATGAGGTTCAACAAGGCCACATGCAAGGTCCTACATCTGGGTTGAGGCAATCCCAAGCACAAGTACAAGCTGGGCAGTGACTGGATGGAGAATAGCCCTTAGGAGAGGGACTTGGGGTTGCTGGTGAACGAGAAGCTCAACATGAGCCAGCAGTGTACACTTGCAGGCCAGAGAGCCAACCAGATCCTGGGCTGCATCAGGAGAAGTGTGGCCAGAAGGTCAAGGGTGGTGATTCTCCCCCTCTACTTCACTCTGGTGAAACTCCACCTGGAGTACTGCATCCAGTTTTGGAGCCTATATTACAAGAGGGATGTGGATATGCTGGAGCATGTCCAGAGAAGGGCCATGAAGATGATCAGAGGGCTGGAGCACCACTGCTATGAGGACAGACAGAAAGAGTTGGGGCTGTTCAGTCTGGAGAAGAGGAGGTTCCCAGGTGACCTTATTGTGGCCTTCCAGTATCTGAAGGGGGACTACAAAAAAGCTGTGGAGGGACTTTTTAGGCTATCAGGGAATGACAGGATTAGGGGGAGTGGAGCAAAGCTGGAAGTGGGGAGATCCAGATTGGATGTGAGGAGGAAGTTCTTCAGCATGAGACTGGTGAGACCCTGGAATGGGTGGTTTGGGCCACTTCCCTGGAGGTGTTTAATGCAAGGCTGGATGAGGCTCTGGCCAGCCTGATCCTAGGGTAGGGTGTCCCTGACCATGGCAGAGGGGTTGGAACTACATGATCCTTGTGGACCCTTCCAACCCTGACTGATTCTATGATTCTATGTTGATCTGTTGGAGGATATGAGAGCTCTGCAGAAGGACCTTGACAGGACAAATAGATGGGCAGAGTCCAATGGCATGAGATTTAGCAAGGGTAAGTGCCAGGTTGTACATTTTGGCCACACCAACCCCAAGCAGCACTACAGACTGGGGACAGAGTGGCTGAAGGGCAGACAAGTAGAAATGGATATGGGAGTAGTGGTCAACGGCCACATGGACATGAGCCAGCTCTGTGCCCAGGTAGCCAGGAAGGCTAGTGGCATCCTGGCCTGTATCAGGAACAGTGCGGCCAGCAGGACAATGGAGGTTATTCTTCCCTTGTACTCAACAATGGATGGGCCACACCTTGAGTACTGTGTTCAGTTCCGGGCTCCTCAATTTAAGAAAGATGTTGAGATGCTTGAACATGTCCAGAGCAGGGCAACAAGTCTGGCGAAGGTTCTGGAGCACAGGCCCTGTGAGGAGAGGCTGAGGGAGCTGGGGTTGTTGCACCTGGAGAAGAGGAAGCTCGGGTGAGACCTTTTCGCTGTCTACAACTACCTGAAAGGAGGTTGTGGCCAAGTGGGGGTTGGTCTCTTCTCTCAGGCAACCAGTGACAGAATGAAAGGACACAGTCTCAAGCTGTGCCAGGGGAGGTTTAGACTGGATGTTAGGAAGAAATTCTTTGCAGAAAGAGTGATTTGCCATTGGAATGGACTGCCCAGTGAGGTGGTGGATTCACCATCCCTGGAAGTGTTTAAAAAGAGACTCAGTGTGGCACTTGGTGCTATGATTTTGTTGATTAGATAATGTTGGGTGACAGGTTGGACTTGATGATTTCAAAGGTCTTTTCCAACCTGATTGATTCTGTGATTTATTTAACTACAGCTCCTATATGTATTCCCATGTATTCTAGAGTAGCATGGAAGAATAGCCTAACTTCAATATTCTTCATTGTAACCTGGTTGGTTTGTAAAACATCTTTTTTTTGTGAGGACTCTTCTTAAATATACAGGTGAGCATTCTGTGTTAATTTATGTGACACTGGAGGAAACTTGTACTTAACTTGTTTTTACTATGTGCTGGTTTGACTTGAATAAAAAATCCTCTCTGTTGAGATAAAAGAGTTGAGTCAAGAAGAGTTTTACTATAAATGAGATAATACAATGCACAATTACTTTAGCCTACTTTTTAGAAAAGCACAGCAAAATGTAGATGAAGTGTCTGAACCCTTCATCCTCCCCTCCCCCATCCTATGCAACCCTCAGCCCACTCAGTGGAAAAGCCCAACACCCCAACATCTAGGAAACTGAAAGCAGCTACCAGAACAGGAAGTGTCTCTTGTTACAATCTGAATGTCATGTTCCATAATACCTTGCCCTATCTTGCACTTCCTTTTTGAAGTGGCATGATGTGAATATCAGCAACAGATTCAACTTAAATCATGAGAACTAAATGTATGTTTATAAAGGTCACGAATTATTACAGTTGGGAAAGACCTTTAAGATCATGAAATCCAACCATTATCTACCTCTACCAGGATGACTACTACACCATATCCTTGATCAGCATATGTAGGCAGTTTTAAAACATATTCAGGGATGGTGGCTCAACCATTTCTCCAGGCAGTAGGTTCAGTCTTTGATAACATTCAAGTTACAAATTTGCTGTGTAGAATCTTAGGAATTTTTACAACTAAACATTTAAACAACAAAAACTTTGTTTGAGTCCATAACTCTCAAGCATTTGTCTCTACAATGTTTTCCAATAGTTTTCATCTTGTGCAAATTTTATAACCACACAAATCAGAGGTGTCTGATGCCAACCAGCATGGCTTCACCAAGGGCAAATCGTGCCTAACAAATTTTGTGACTTTCTATGTTGAAGTCACAACAGCAGTGGACAAGAGAAGGGCAACTGATGTCATCTACCTGGATCAATGAAAGGCCTTTAACTCTATCCCACAATGACATCCTGGTCACCAAACTGGAAAAACACAGACTTGATGGGTGGACAACACAGTGGATAAGGAATTGGCTGGATGGTCCCACACAGACAGTAGTGATCAACGGCACAATGTCCACCTGGAGAGCACTGAAAAATGGCATCCCTCAGGGGTCAGTGCTGGGACCAGTGCTGTTTAACATCTTTGTCAGTGACATGGACAGAGGAATTGAGTGCACCCTCAGCAACTTTGCAGATGACAACAAGATGTGTGGCACAGTTGACTTGCTAGAGGGCGGGGATGCAATCCAGAGGTACCTGGACAGGCTGGAGAGGTGGGCCCAGGCCAACTTCATGAAATTCAACAATGCCAAGTGTAAGGTCCTGCACCTGGGTCAGCGCAATCCCAAGCACAAATCCAGGTTGGNTCACAAGCACAAATCCAGGTTGGGTAGCGAGTGGCTGGAGAGCAGCTCTGAGGAAAAGGACCTGGGGGTCTGGGCTAATGAAAAGCTCAACATGAGCTGACAGTGTGCACATACAGCCCAGACAGCCAACCGTGTCCAAGACTGCATTAAGAGAAGTGTGGCCAGCAGGAAGGGAAGTTATTCTCTCCCTTTACTCTTCTGCTCTTGTCAGACCCTACCTGGAGTACTCTGTGTAGTTCTGGACCCCCTGGAACAAGAAGGACATGGAACTGTTGGAGAGAGTGCAGAGTAGGGCCACGAAGATGATCAGAGGGCTGGAACACCTCTGTTATGAGGACAGGCTGAGGGAGTTGGGACTTTACAGCCTGGAGAACAGAAGGCTTCTGAGGAGACCTTATAGTAACCTTCCAGTATCTGAAGGGGGCCTACAGGAGAGCTGGAGAGGGACTATTGACAAGGTCTTATAATGACAGGATGAGGGGTAATGGGTTCAAACTGGCAGAGGGGAGATTTGAACGGGATGTTAGGAAGAAATTCTTCACAGTGAGGGTGGCGAGACACTGGAATGGGTTGCCCAGGGAGGTTGTGGCTGCTACCTCCCTGGAGGGGTTCAAGGCCAGGATGGATGAGGTCTTGAGCGACCTGATCTAGTGGGAGGTGTCCCTGCCTATGGCAGGGGAGGTGGAACTGGATGATCTTTGAGGTCTCTTCCAACCTAAACCATTCTATGATTAAGTATGTGTATGCTGATCTGATGACTTTTAAAAATAATCGTATACAGATTAATTACATATTTCTGAATACTTTTCTTGTCAGTCATATAGTAAAACATTTAGGCACCCTTTAATTTCTACATTATGTACTTCAGGTGGATTTGAAGGATTGATGGTTTTGCATCTCAATTGTTCTGAGTGATGTGGTCTGCAATTCTACCAGCAACACAAAGCAAACCAATATTTTTCAAATTTGCCAGAAGCATTTGGGAAGGACAAGAATTTAGTCATGTATTTCAAACAAATCCTGTATAATATTTCAGTTAAAATTAAATGCAGTAAACCATCAAATTACATTAAATGTTCATTTTAGTAATTTAGAGTGCAAACTGTTGAGGTAAAAAAAAATCATAGGAAGGTGTCATGTTGTCAGGTATGCACTAGAGGGCAATGATACTTTTGACTGGATATTCCAATATTTCTTTTCCTCTGCACTCCCTTCCAACATTTTTGTAAATGTATGTAAGACTCAGATAAAGCACACAGTAGTTTAAAATATACTTGAGCTGGTTTGTTTTAAAAGCACTTGGGAAGTACCTTTTTGTTAATAGGCATGAATTGCTGGCAACTATTATCCTGCTTTATGAAGTGGCTTGCATAATTAATTTTGCAGATTAAAAAAAAAAAAAAAAAAACACTTACTAAACTCTTTCATTTGCATCTATACCTTAGGGAGGAAACACAAATAATACACAATTATTGTGAGTAAGCTGGCAATTCTATTAATTTACATTTAAATGAAATTTAATTAAGGTAAATGGTTTACCTGGCTAATTTGTTGGTGTTGTTCACACATACAGTGCTCTCAGCACATAGATATCTCGTGTTCTCAGAGCAATGACTAATGTTGAAGCTAGTTACTGTTGGCACACAAGCTTTTGAGTATGTGTATGACTGAAGGGCAACTAGATCCCTTCTTACCTTGTGCAATATACTAGGGAGTTCAAAAGAACCCGGAGAAGCACCAGAACTTGACTTTTCTCTACTCTGTCCCTCAGCACCCTGCCCCTTGAAATATGTTTGCAAAGTTTAAAAGAATACATTTATAAGCATAAGGCAGCAGAACTAAAAACATCTTTTCATTCTGCATCCTGCAGTGACAAGAGATATATACTCTAGATTGTAGACAAAACTACCTTGGAGATAAATCTTCTGATTTCAGCATCTCAGCAGTAGATAATAGATTCCCCTCAGAACCACATAATTAAAAAATGATATTTCTGCTACACTGTGCCAGCTTGGCAATGCTGTTGCCCTAGGATTCTGGGGACACAGAAGTCCTGCAGGGTACAACAACAACAAAAAAAGTCTTATGTTATTCAGGGAGACAATGTAAGGTTGTGCTAAAAAAGATAAAGATCAGGGGTGGAGTGTGTAGGTGGGGAGAGAATATTTACTACTTCTTTCATTATTTCTTACAAAGGCTGAAGAAATCTGTTTATGAAAAAGTACACCAGATGAGAGAAAGTACATGCAGAGTGGCAGTAGGAATTAAGATCTTCATTTCCTTTACAGTTTAGAGAGCAAGGATCTGGTATGGATCAGAAAACACTCTTTAGTGAGTAACTCATGGTAAGGGGCTCTTCACAATATGACAGTCTTTTGGTTTTGGTAGGTCTACCTTTGCTATGCCCTAACTCTCAACAAAGCATTAATTTTCTTGAAGTTAAGCTTAGCCGATTTTAGTACTCATAATGACTAAAGTTCTTCATGAATATGATTCAGTGCATGTGTATTAGTGCTGCCTGCATATAACTGGTAAAGCAGCCTCTCCTGTTAATAACAAGGGGGGAAATGCTGGGCTTTTGGGCTGTCTGATGTCTGGATTCCTCAGATACACAGTGTTCATGGATTTATTGGGTTAAAAATCTAAGATCTGTTTTTCTTAGACAAGATACTTAGCAGGAGATCTATATGAATAATAAAATGCTTGCTATAAAGCTAGACACATACAATGAGAGCTCATTGAGACAATGTGTTGGGGATAAGAGAGCTTGAGATGCTGAAATGTCAAACTGCAGTCACGAGGCAAGAACAGTCTCTTGAGTGTTTGCTTCAGTCAGTTCAGAGCTAACAAACAAAAGTCCTAGGAGGACCACAGCTTCTCTTACTCACTTTGTACACTTTAACCTTTTTATCCTCAAACAAAGCCCTTTCTGCATCTCTTGAATGGCATTTAAAACTAAGGTAAGCAGAGGACAAGACATTTACAATTTTGGCATTGTTAATTCAAATTATTGTAATAATCTGCATTCAACACTTCAGTGTGCTACTAGCATGAGCAGCTAGGTTGTCAACAGTGTTATTACTTTTACTACTGACACCTGTCTGAAACTTCTCATCTTGAGAAATTTTATGAGGTTCATATACTCTATTACCTAACAAAAGGTCTGGCTTTGATCTTCTGCATCTAAGGAACATTTCTTTTGTGACCTGCCCTACCAAGATTGCTGAATAAATGCAGCAGAGGGGAAGCAACTGCAATGTAACTGATCTAGAGTGTGCAGACTACGACCAACAGTTTATTTCCCTATAAATTATAGTCTCTGCTATGTCTGAAATTAGCCATTACTGAGGCAAATAAAGCAGCAATAAAATGTTCCAGAGTTTCAGTTGTGTTCTAAGCGAGTAGCTATTTTATTTAGGTTGATAGTTAAGCCCACTGTTCAGAAAAAGGGATGGGGCTTAAATTTATCCACTCAAATTCAAATGAGTAATTTTAAGTAGGCAAGATAATTACTCTAATTTGAGTAGAATCTGTGTCCTCTATCATGATGATTTTTCAGTGTTAAATCACAGAACTGTCCTCTTAATGAAGTGAAAACTTAAGAGAACTTTTTGGTTCAGGGCAGATTCACAAACACTGTAATTGCAGAGAGCCAAGGATGTTAATGAAAAGATGACTGTCAGAGATAGTTATAAATGTTTATCAATTTTGGTATCAATAATAGAATACTGTGGAAGTCCTAAGGATCAGATCAGTGAAAGAATCAGCAACACAAGCACAGGAAGCAAGCTTTCTAAAAAGCTGGGAGATTTAGGTAGTAATAGTAAAGCGTGAATGTTCATCCAGGAAACTCTTTACTCCCACATCTGCCACTTGTGATTTCTAACAGAGATAAGAGAAGAGAAGTCTTTGCTTGAGAGAAAGAAAGATGTGCTGGAGCTGAGCAGGAATGTGTCAGGAGAAGAAAGATAATCAATTACAATTAGTGACAGGGAGATCTAAACGCTTTAAAGCCATCTGGAAGCTCTCTCAGGGCTGAAAGCATCAGAAAAGAATTCACATCCAATTAGAAATGAAAGAATACTTGCTGCAAATCTGTGAGCTTGATCAGGCTGAATCACAAATACTGACAATTTGAAATAATGTAGAAAAGTCTGCTGTAGATCAGCTGTCCTGTGCATCAACATATATTAAAAAAACATTGTCCAACAAACACTTGTATGCCCTGTTGCCAGTGCTAGATTCAAAGAGGGATGGTAAAGCACAGTTAAAAAGCAAAGCAAATCATTCCTTCAGTGAAATTCTGTGAGCATTCTATTGCTTCTTTCCTTCCAGCAAAATTCCTCTGTCACGCAGATGAAAGCTCTCTAATAGCACAGCCCTATCTCATAGTTTTGGAGGATATAATCCAGGATGAGACCAGTGGTTGTTGTGACAGGTGCAGGAGGTAATCATTAAGAATTTCACTAATTTCAATGGACTCTGGGCATGGAAGAAGATGAGGAAGCTAGTTCAGCAATATTTTAAGTGACAGATCAGAAAAAGGAATAAAATGTCTTTTCCAAAAATTTGCCCTTGAGTTACCACTTTCATGGTTCTTCTCAGTTCCTAAAACAAATTTTTGGAGGGATAAAACTAGATGATGTATGTGGGCTTCATTGTCAAACAGAAAAAAGAACTTCATCATTGTGCATAATTGCTTAAGTTGGTCAAAGCAGTGATTCATGTATTTTTAGGTATCTACATATATATATAATTAAGCAGGAACTATTCTTGCATGTACTGGAACTCAAAATGGCAGTACTTGTCTCTTTGAATTCACTGGTGTTACTGATTAAGAACAGCTCAAGCCTCCTACCATGTTTGCACACTTTTTGGTCTGCTCTGCTCTTTTGTTAACTTTCTAAAAATCTTTTAGTGAGAAAGCAACAGCTCTGAAACCTGAAATTGCTTTGATACCAAGAACTTTTGGATTGGTCTTTCAATAGATGCTATGTGTTTTTATCTTTATGTATTTAAAACAATATATTATCTACATATCTAGGTCAAGAGTTACTGAATTGCACTGCCCACATCTTAGTAAAGGAAAACAGTTTGCTGATAAATAGTAGTTTCATTTATAAGTATAAATGGCCATGGTTACTGATTTCCAGTGTGAGCAGAGAGAAACACTCTCTGTATTGCCTTAACAATAGTTTTACATGAGAATGAGCAATATTTCTTAAATTAAATCACTGGAAACTTGCAAGAATACTTCCTAAATTAATAATCACTTTTCCATTCACATTTCTTGCACAACAAAATACAAACTATGATGTGAAAATGAACTCCTTCATGTCTCATCTATATTGACAGGTCTTCCTCTGATGACAACAAAATTAAATAGTTTTAGCATAATATGCCTGATCTAGATTTAGCTGAGCCTTACTTAGAGGCCCTTATCTGTCCTTTCAGGAAACCATACAGGGCCATGTTTCATGTTTTCCTTATAATCTCTGTCATAGGGAGAAGATCTAGTTAAAAGCCATAGCCATAGCTCAGTTCAATTTTATCAGTGTTAGTAACACCCCACACTTTTAGAGGAGAAACTTAGTAGCAATTGCAGTTGTTCTGCCAAGAGCACAAGCTATACTTGATGACAAATGATCAGGAACAAGCAACAGCAACTGTACGTGTGAGGCTGATAAAAGTTGTATCACAAAGCATATGAATTGAGCTGGAAAAAGAAACAAAGAAGAGCAAAATACTGCAAGGTGTAACTGAAAGAGAGATAAAATAATTCTTTCCATCTGTGTAGTCCCAGGAGAGAAAAAGAAAGAAAAAAATATGTGGAAGAGGAAGGGATAATGATGATAGAATTTTGGTGAGATGAATAATAAATATTACAACACAAATTCTAATAAAAGAAAAGGGGTGGGGGTAGAGGGGGAATGAAAAATCAGAATGTTGTGAAAGAAGCCAGTAACCTAAATTTTGCACACATCATGCCACAGTGAATAGAAAAGAAACTGGCTGTCATTCTTTATGTGTCCTACTGTTTGAGACTAAACTGCTTAACTGTATGACATGATACAGCTAAAAAGGATATTCATTCACATTCATCTGGGTGTTATAACTGCTGCCACTGTCTTGCATAGCCACAGCACAAAAATCCTGTTAATTATTAAGATTACAGAGTAATTTAAGTCTCAAAACCAACCTTGTACACTCACGTGGTATGTTCCCCATAATTTTCTTAAGTTATGTGAACTTCGGTGGACAGAAGGAGGCTGCAGGTTCATGGAGGTGTCACTGAATCCATCATATATTTGGTCTTGCAGGATCATAATTTTCCAGAATGCCCCACCATTGAATCAATAAAAATATTACGTGATATCACCGTATGGTAAGGTCCTATTAAACCAGGGGATAGAATATGAAAACAAGATAACAATTGCAAGCATTGAACTCTAAACAAAACTATATTTTAGTTGCTGGAGTTGGTTTTTGTAGTTTGGGGTATTTTTATTTGTTTGTTTGTTTGTTTTGGGTTTGTTTTATTGGATTGGGGTTTTTTTTGTTTTTATTTTTAAAAAAAGTCATATTCATTTGTAGTGAGAACAGAAAAATACCTGAAGCCCTAAGGCTAATTGCAAGTTACAAAGGGCAGTCTGCTTCCCTCACCATACCGAGAAGCACTTTGAATTTATTACTTGCTTTGTGGCTTTGAGGACAGATTTGTGAAAGGGGCAAGAGCTTGAAATAATTCACTTAATGGACTCTCAGTCATTTAACCAACTAGTTCAGATGGAAGCAGTGCTCTGATTAAACGGAGCTGCTGATACAATAAATGACTTCCATGAAAGCCAAATGGAAATGGCTTGGGGAGAGAGGAGGGGGTGGAAAAGGAAAGATGAAGACAAGATGCAAGATCACTGTAATGTGTTCTAGAAAAGGTGACAGAGCTATATATCATGGCCTGTAAAGGTGGAAGAACTTTCTGGGGGAGACTGAAGCTCTATAACATGACTAACAAGACTGCAAAAATGCATGTATTTATTGATTGAACTATATCCACGAATAACATTACAGATAACTCCCCCAAGACACAACAAGTCTTCTGCATCAATAACAATGGGTATTGCATTTCTTTTGATAGACTACAAAGGTCTCTTTCCTGCTGCAGTGGTTTAAGACTGATTGGAAAATTCCAACTGAGAAATCTGGACTTTCCCAAAAGCTCAGTGCAGAATGTAAATAAATTAGAGGATTGATTGTAAAGAGAATAATAATGATAAAATGTATATAGCTCATTCATTTGCTAATTGGGATAAAAAGTCAGTGCATAAACAATTCTGTCTTCTTTCTGTCCTTGGCTTCCATCTCTTTGCAACTCTCTGCTTCTCACTGCTCCCCTTATCTCTGTCCTAACCTTCTGGCTGGTGCAAATTAGCTGGGAGGTAGTGGGAAAAGGGAGGGAGAAGGAGGAAGGTGTGGGTCAGGTTGTTGAAAATCTTTCTTGGTTCATCCGGGTTGGTTGAGGAAGAACTGAAGGGGATCCCTGTGAGGGTCCTTGTGTTGTTTCTACCTTGTGAGCAATTTTAAATATTTGTAAATATATTCTTATATATATGCATTTTATTATATGATTTTAGATTTTAGCTTGCTGTAAACACATAATTTCATTTGCTTCCAAGTCTTCTGAGCTAGTTTGGTGATTTATTTGGGTGATGATTTTCAACCCACCACACCCACTGATTTGAAATATTCATACCTATGTGGAAAAGTGTCTCATCTTTCCCCCCCTTTCCTGGTTTGTATGATCTACAATGATTAACAAGGAGTCATCTAAGTGAATTTCCAGCAGACGTTTTGAAGTCTCTGCTTCCTGCTGCCCAAAATGTGACAGCTATTCAGAAGAGTATTCAGCAAATAAGGAAGGACTGACATCTTTCTGCTGCAAGAGCCTGCCTGACCAGTGGGACCATCTCCAACTCCACTTGGTTTGTGATTCATAACTAAACAATTAGACTTTCAAATATCAAGGGAGAACAACACAGAATTGAAAGTCTGCTTCTCTTTCTCCTCATCTTTCTTGCTTTATGAATATACAGACATATGCATACACTTCTGTAGATCAATGCATTTCCACACATGCACACGCAGTACGCATACATGTTCACTGTGCCTTTAAATAAACAGTTTAAGCTGCCTTTTCTATGTGACTATTTTAAAAATTAATCAGGATCAGATATTTTCCCTCTTGCTTTTATACTTTTGATTCTCTATTATCCATTTCATTGAGTTTATACAATTATTTGCCCGCACATCTGTTTATTCAATAACATGTGAATTGTACATTTTGCCTAATAGTCTACCAGAGAGGTAAACTTACTACTGCTTATTTCACTTAAATTTAAGTTAACATTTGTTTTTCTTTACTGTATGATACAGAAGGCAAAATAAGTGCAGCAAGCTATGGACATAGCAAGCTATTGCTTCCTGTAATAACAGGCTATTGGGTACCAAGCAGGATGACCTGTAAAAACAAACAAATGAACAAAAAATCCCCAGAAATTTAGGTAACTAACGTATTTTGGAAAATGTCTGATATCTATGCCCTACACTTTTCCTTATTTATGTTTTTAGTAAGTTCTATGTAACACAGTTTTAATAAGTTTTTGTGAAATGAATCCCTGATCTAGACTTTAAAGTCCTGTATTCACTGATGGTAAGAGCAGATTGGGGTAGAAGACAATGGCTCACTTGTGAATATCCTTCCTGTACATTTTCTGTATGTTATAAAACACGCATGTAAATTTTTTACAGCAACCTGTGTATAATGTTCCAAATTCAGCACTAATTAGAGACCTCTGTCAGACCAAGTGTCTGCTGCACTCAGGTCATTTATATAGCAGAAGGAGAACACGTGTGTATCTCAGTATTTGCATCTTGAAGGAGGGCAAAGGACAGAAAGCTGTAAAGCTGCCTGTTGTCCAACTTAAAGTAAAACTCCTTCACTAAGTAAAATAATCTTCAGTTTTTAATATTATCTTAGTTATTGTTCTTATATATAATTATGTACAGCATAGAGACTAATCTATTTAAAGAACAAAAAATGCATTGTAGAATACAGACAGAAAGGAGTGTTTCAGGTTATGTCATACTGAAGGCAATTTAATTCCATTTGCAGGTTTTTAGGTTTTCTGCTGTAACCTTCTATTAACTGCATCCTCAATGGGAGGTGATAGAGTTGCTCTGTCCTTCAGCCACATCTCAGCTGCATTTAGGCTCCTCTAAATTTAGTATCTGATTTTCTTCACCTATTTTTACTGCAGTAAGTGATTTGGCAGTTTCAGGCATTCCTTTCTCTAGGCACCTGGATGCTACTTCAAATGTAGGGACTGCTTGAATAGACCAGGGAAGGCTTTTGAGAGCTGGATAAGGTTGTCATTCTTCATGCAAATGAGTATTTCTCTGTTACTGACATGCTATTTTTCATCTGTATTTGCAGAGAAAATGATAGGGTGTGGAGGAGATCACTGGTTACAAATGAAAAGTCAGCTCCCTCCTCCCACAGAGAAGATAGAAGGGGGGAAAAGGACAGGACAGTTAGGCAGTATGGCATTATCTTTCCTGCCCAAAAGGCTATCTCTCTTAGCTAGCAGTGTTACGCTATTCTAGTTATCTTTGACACATCGCCCTAAAGGCAAGAAGGAAATAGGGAAAACATTTGTTGAATTTCATAGATGCACACACCAGTGTAAAATCTGTCAAAATAAGGGCAGACTAGGGAACCATTATGATTTAGCTATAGCCCTACAGACTTGCTAGTTACTGATGTCTTACCATGTCATCTGTGACAGAAGGAAGCTTTGGATTTATTCAGCAGATTTGAGTGGGGATATATTTTCTGAGGAGAAATGAGCATTCACAAAGCTATTGACAGTTTTCCTTGGTCAGAGTAAATGCTGCTGCTTATGTCTCAGTGTTTTCAGTTAAGTGTGGGGAAATAGTGACACTGACTTCAATTGAAAGGAAACTGTAACCAGCAAGTCTCTGCATTTGGATACATTGAGACGGCTGAACAGTGAAGTAGGTTACAGCACTCAGTCTTTCAGTAATCATTGCAAATATCTGTATTTTATGTCGTAAGTAGACTATAAAATATCCCCAATATGGTTGTAACTCACTCTAATCATGTGCCACAAAGGCACTAAATAGACAAAAGATAAAATACTAAACAATTCTTATTTTACCATGTATGAAATTAAATCTTAGGAAGAATTGCACCATATATTGTGTAACTGCCATGTACTAAAACTAGAACTCTGATGAATTTAAGAATATGTACATTTTTGTACACAGATGCCTTCTAAACATCCCTTCATGTAATAGTTTACCTTGACATATTTTCAGGGGATGAAATTTCAGATTTAATATTTTATAGCCCAGCTAGAAAAGGAACAAGGGGAAAAAAGTGATTGGAAACTTTGCATATCAGCAGTGTTGCATGAACCTCATGCAAGTGTTCTGACAAAGCAACAGAGATGGGAGTTGGTGCCAGGCCTCTATCCACTTCTACCATGTCACAGTTACTGCTGCTGGTGATCATTACTAAAAAATTTTGTGTAGTCATGAACTACAAGATATACCCAACCTAAGCCATTTAATATTTCTGCTATCTCAAAATAATTTGTTTTCTGAAAATAAGTTAGCTATAGAACATGCAATATTCTGGTGTGTTTTAAATTTTCTGAGCCTTTCACAGAAAAAATGATTGTAGTATATTACCTAGGAAGAGTGATATGACCAGGAGGCCAGGACAGCTGTTTCTTTTTAAGGTGTTGAGAATCCTTGGTTATTGAGCGAGGATAAGATTGCTATTGAATCAAAGACAAAAGCCAGGATACAACAGCTACAGATGAGTCATATTTCTGAGGAATTTTGAAGATGTTGAAGGGAATTAAGATAATTTTATAATGTTCTTAATATTTCAAAATAATGTTTGTCTGCATTATAGGAGTAAGAGAATTCTACTGATTTCCAGTGTATGCCCAACATTGTACAAATTTACAGCACAGGTATGGTTCCTCTACTTGAATCTTGAAGTCTGAGGGGTCAACACACATACAAAAGAATGCAAAATCCCAGAATCAGTCAAATGGGATTTAGGAAGTTTTAGGAACAGAGGCAGAAAAATAAAGAGTATCCATAAATTCAGTTGAACTCCTGTATGTGTTGTGCAGTGGGAGATAATACTTCCTGAACACTGCTAACAGTCATGGAACATGTGGGGCACAAAGATAGATATATTCCTTTTTGTCTTCCCTAGTATAAATGGAGAGACTCTTTTGGCTGCAGATATCTCTTCCAGTTTCTAATGCACTAGCCCTCTATCCTGGTAAAGAATCAACTAATAGGCTAAAAATACTACAGTCTGTGAAAGTGTTCCCTGCTGAGGGGATTTCACAGCAGACTTCCAAGATTACTATCTAAGAGGTGAGAAAAGGACAAACTGTTCTTTAGGGCAACAAAACCATTTCAGTCCATGCTTTAATTTTGTGTAATTTCAGAGCCATATGAAGTGTTGGTCTTTCCCAAATCCTTTCATCTACATTACTGATTACATTTTGTCTGCCATGATGAGTATCTCACATTAAATTCATTAGTCTTCAGTTGACACAACATATTTTTGTTTCTCTTTTCCCCCCCCCTTCTTCTTTCTGCTGAGATTAGTTCACACCATCATAACAAAAAAGTAACTAACACATACTTGAGAGAGTGAAAGTATGTCAAGGAAGGTAGATTGAAGATCTAAATCAGGAGACAACTGTAGATGAAAAGAGAACTTAAGACCTTCTATAAAATAATGGAATTTAGGGAGAAGGAAATATGGAATTAATCTGCCATTCTATTGGTTATCTTGAAGTCAGCAGCTTTTCACACTCCTGAGTGTGCTACTCCATAATTAAGGGTATTAAACTGAACTTATTTTTCTTCTCATTATGCCTTAAATAAACAAACACTGTTTTATCTCCTGGTGATCTTTTTTCTCTCTCTTCTCTTGTTAAAAGACATAAAAAATATTTTATACTATATAGAGAAATTAGCTTAATTAAGAAAGCTTAATTACAACACTTCTAAAATGTTTTGAGATCCTGGAGTGAAAGGTACAACTGTATCATGGCAAAAAACATTTCTATTCATTGCTTTGCAAATCTTCTTTTGTATTTGTGACTTCATTTCATCGCCTGCCTGAGAGGTGGTTGGGCTTCCTTTCATACTAGCCCATACAGTAGAATATAATCTACTGCAAAAGATTAACATTAGAGATAGCTTTGTAACATACAGTCATGGAAAGGGTTCTATTCTTTGATCCCAGCTTTAAGACCAGATGCCTCCAAGCCTGAGCTGTGTAGACACCACCTGCAATGTTTCTTTTACGTTATATGGCTTTATATTTACTTCTTGATAGTCCCTCACTGTATGAGAGGATGGCAGCAGCAACCACTCAGTCCTGCTGTGATTAGAGGTGTTTCTTTGGTGCTTCATCCTTAATCTTTCTTGTAGGTTTTAACAGCATGTAGGTGAATCATACAGGTGGCCAAAACATTAGTAATAGGTTGGGATGTGTCTAAACAGATAAATTATCACAGTAAAGTATATCCACCTCTATGAAGAAGCTGAAAGCCCAGCAGCATAGGACAGCTTGGTTAATTCATATGGGCCTGTTTACACACAGACACAGCCAGCAGTACAGTCTGTGTACTGAACACCTAAACCAAGGATGAGTTTTCAGTCACAGAAAATAGAGCAAGAATGAATTTTCTTGTTCTTTCTCTACAGTTTTGTTTTGTTCTTCATTTCCCAAAGAAAATGTGAACTTTATCATAATCCTATATTGGCTCAAAACTTATTGAGAAAAAAAAGAGCCATTGTGATGAGTAGTCCCATAGACCCTAATCCAGACTCCCTACACTATAAGATCAAGGCAAGATATAGTTAACAATGTACCTTTAAGACAAGAAATAGTATTCTTCTACACAGCATGTAAGTAGCATCCTGTGATTATGAAGGGCATATACAATGTGTGATGTAAGTGAACCAGAGTTTATGAAAACTACAGGATGACTTGTGGACAATAGCAGAGTTCCTAGGAAATATTCTAAATAAGACAAAAGGTTGGAACCAACATATAGATTAAAAATAGCATTTTTTCACAGGCTAGTTTAAAAGCACTTTAGGATCATTTGCTAATGTTCCATTATAGACTTCAAACCCTCTCCACACTTGATATTTTAATGGGGAATGCTTGTAATTTTGCTTCTTTTTTAAAAATAGAACAAAAGTCTTAGTTGATCAAATTAATTTTCTAACAAAACCAATCAAAACCAGGCGTATTCACACCAAGAATTTAATTTGGCCCTGCTGTTTCTCAGTATCCTTTCTTAGCTTTCTCTTTTCAGATATGAGTGCTGTTTCTGACCTCCATAAGCAGAACAGATACTATGTCTGCTCTTAAGCAAACTTTTCCAGCAATCAGCCCCGAACCTGGGTGTCGTGCTTCATAGCCCTGATGAACAGATTGACAGTCTGCAAGCATGTTGCCTATGCAACTTACATGTAGAATAGGCTCATAACATAACAGCCTTTTTGAGATATTGCAAGAAGTTAAGCTGCCTGGAAGAGAATGAGTTCAGTATATCAGACTTCCTGCAACCAGACTGCAGAAAGGTAACATTTGATATCAGAGCAAATTATTTCCCCCCAGGGCATCCTTTGTGAATCATATACTAAACTCAGCTGCACTCCTAAAGAGTACCAATGCAGGGCAATTCTCAAGAATTATATTTTTAAAACAAAGAAGACAGAAGTACCGGAATGTATGAAACATACAAATTATATTTCTGTGTGCTTGCTTTATCCCTAGCTGCCTGTAAGCCATCCCACCATGACTTTTTCCTCTGCACTTTGAAAGAAAAAAGTAAATATTAACTCTTTAAATAATGCAAAGGTGATTAAAATGTACAAGTAGGGAAATAGAGAGTCATAGTTTAAAGGATGATACTTATAAATCTAGAGTTACTGCAAAGTGATTTGGAAAAGGTGAGATTTATTTTGCAAACACATAAGTCTTTGAAGTCTAGTTTACAAAATAGGCATACTATCAGCTGGGAAACTGTTCTAATTTAATGTTGTCATAATCCTAGAAAACAGTTTAATCTCCTTTAAATAAGATACAGATGGTTGTAGAAATGAGTTTGAATTTAGTAAATATTGTATCTGTTTTGCCTTTTCATTCACTGAGACATTTGTTTTGCTTCAGTTCCTACTCAGCAGTCATTGATCTCTGTGCTCTGAGTTTTTTCAGGGTGAAGAAACTCAAATCAGAACAGTAACTGACATGTTAAATTTGAGGTTATTTTATTACATTTTAATGTAAAAGTTGATTTAGAAATAACTGTTTTTATACTTAACTGCTTATTGTGTTGGGTTTTGGTTTTCAGTTTTCAGTTTTGGGTTTTGTTTTTTTTTCATGGAGTATTTTTAGACATCATCTGGCAAGGAAGACACTCTCTCAGGTTTAGTAACAACACATTGTGTTTATATCCATCTGCTTGTGAAACATTTCGAAGTAGTTCAGAAATAATTTTTTTCAACAGTGAAGGCCCACAGCAAGGACCAGAATCAGTAACAAAAATACCTTGTAGCAACAGTGGAAAATTAAGAGATATATAGTCTCTCAAACTGCAATTTGATCGTAAGTTGATGACAACCCACAGATCATCTCAGACAGAAAAAGAGAGTATTGTTAAATTCAGCAGCAGCTTATTATTATCAGCTAATGACCCCTCCCCAGCAAAGAGGAATAAGGAAAAGGAGAGGAGATCTGTGTGTTGAAATAAGAATGGATTTAATGAAACAACAGGTTTAATACTGTTGCAAATATAAAGTATATGGAAAAAAACCTCAACCCAGAAAACATATGATGGTCACAATAAATGGGAAAACAGCCCACAGGAGAAGAAGGAGGACCAGAGTCAGGAGGAACTCAAACATAAAGCTCCCATTTTCACCAAATTTCCCCCTTTATATGTAGCACACATTTACAGTATGGGATACACCTCTAAGCCAACTCAGGTCAGCTGCCCTGAATTACTTGAAACTGGTAGCTGTGGTAACAGGCTTGTTGTCCATGACTGGCCTGATTTTGTCCCAGCAAAACCAGGATGATGATATGTTTTCAATATTACCAGAAAAAATCTGTTGAAATATGTTGATGCTCTTAAAAATAGACATTTTTTTTTCTTTGAAGCTCATACATATTTTGGTGTGTTTGTATCTTCTGAAAAGTCACCAGTATTCAAATTCATTTCATAATCCGTATTTCACACATTACAACAGAATTGCTAAACCAAACAGTGAGTTTGTTTCCACATAGTCCAGAGACAATTTTGCACAGATGACTAAATGCAAAGTGGAAGTGTGCTTATTTTTGTAATTTTTTTGAATACTTACAAGGCAGTGAGAAATCGAACTTATACAACAATAAAAATCCACAGAAATTATAGGAATGCCTTGATTGAAATAAATAAATTGAGGTAAATGATAATTTATCCATTTCTATCTCAGGAAAAAAAGAATGACACAGAGATGTAAACATTATTTATGAGAAATTATTTGCACAGTTCTTTCTAGAGAATTTGTATATTCTTGACTTACAAACAATTGCCAAATATTACTTCCTTTTGATAGAACAATATTCTTGTCTTGTTCCTTTTCTGTTGTCTGTTTTCTCGCAAGGAATTATCACTTTCTGTGCTTTGAAACATCAAACATCAATATGTTCAGATGGAGATTTTGTTCTTGTTGCTATTTTTTTGTTTTGTTTGTGTTGTTGTTTTGTTTTGTTTTTTGTTTTTCAATTAAGTAATATAATAAATACGTCATAAAAATAGCAAGTAGTAAGTCTTCTGGCTTAAAGAAAATAGCCAGCAAATCTCTGTAGCATTTAATTGCAATGTCATTTCACTGTGACATGAATTCCAACATGAGAGGTGGAGTTTGTCATAATAATATTAGCCAACCTTTCTGTCTGTGGAAAGGATAAATGCCTTTTTTTTTTTTTTTTTTTTTTTTAGGTATGGGTGCAGTTACAGAGACTGTCAACTGTCATAAAACCACAGAGAAACCACAAGTAACTGAGGCTCTGAAGCTTATTTAGGATAGTTCTAAATTATATTCTTTTGAAGTCAGAGCAAGAATTAACACTGTAATGTAGGGGCAATTAACTGGAGTGAGATGTTATTTTTCAAAATTAAAATTGTGTATTAATTTTGATATTCAAAATTCTCACCACCCCCAGACCACTAATTTTAATAATAACTGGTTCATTTGCAACGGTCATGGAACACATTACATAAAGGATAACTAGACCTAGTAATAACTAGCAATAACATCTGAACATTAATTGAACTCAATTGAACTGGAAGAGAAGGTTCTTGTGGTCAGTTGTACCACTTGTGGTTAATTATCCCACTTGCCCACTAGATGGGCACAGGGCCCCTTCTACTTATGACAGAAGGCTATGTAGATTACAAGAGGCTTAAAGTTTTTACTCACAAAATATTAATCTCTCGTGACTTGCAGGGTTAGCAACAGTTTAAGACAGTACCCAAATACTTGCAGGGGATTATGTTGATGGCTGCTGAGACTTCTGATTCTTCCCAGGCTTCACAGGCTGTTGGGGAAAGAGGCAGATGATCTCTGACCTTGTCTTGATTTCTCTGGACAATCTCCGTGTCCCATCCAGTGCTTCTCATCTTGGCAGATGTAGGCAGGATCTCTTGTGATGTGCAGTCTTAGCACGGTGTCATGCTGGCTATGCAGGCATATCGCATGAAGCGTCTAAGGCTGGTTCCTGGTAAACTCAAAGTAGGCAGTTTCCAGGCTGTTCAGCAGAGCTCAGTTATAGCATAATGCTATAAACAATAAGGCAGTATCACTGTCAGTGGCACCAGGCAGCAGCAGGCAGGAATACAACAGCAAAGCACAAATACAATGGCAAAGCATGTTGTGTTACCTACTCATCTCCTTTTATCAATGCCTGAGACTAATGGGCCTTTGGACACAGAATAGCCAATCAGAATGATAGTTAGCCAAGATTGACCATGTTAGGTGAAGCCATAGACTGGAGATACCCATATTAGGAAAGACACAGGCCTTGCACAAGGTTGGCACAAGCCAAGCTCATGTACTTTGTTTACCACAGGATGCAAGCAGGAACAAAACAAGTTTGGGCAAGCCATGGTTTCTCAGACTCAGTGGCTCCAGGTCTTTTGTTCTCTTTCCCATAGTTGCTTCTCCCCAAAACAGAGGGAAGGAGAGCAGAACAAGATGTCTGGGCAAGCCGGGACATGTGTAGGCCTACTTTGACCATGACCATGACAAACACAAACCCAAAGTAGAATTCTTGTACTATTGCAAGTGACATTTCCTTTTCATGAAGGAAGACCAAAATTTACAATCAGAAGTACATCTAAGAGTAGTCTATTCTGAATAAGATCTGTGATCTGGTTTAATATCTCCTATAGCATCTACAACTCACTGATTCTGTCTAAGAAGGTCTAAATGTTTCTAACAGACTCAGGTAGATATTATTTTTCTTCTGATGAGCTGGGTCAGCAAAATAAGTTTGAGTACTGTTAAAGTGTAGTATAAACATGCAAAAATAGGTTCCATTAATTTAGTTTATTGGAATTTATTTAGATGGGAATTATTTTGTACTCAAGCATGGGAAAGAATTAATTTATTTGGCCCTGCTATAAGAAAGCTAATATTAAATTAAAACACAAGGCCGTTAGTGGCATCATTTAAAGATACATTCTTGTACATGGTCCCCTATACAACTCTGAGGGATTTTGTTTAATGAATATTAGGAATAATGGATTCTTGGTTTTGTGCTGATGTTCACATAGGGCAAAACCCAAGGAGACTACTCACAGCTTTGTAAGAGGACTTCAGAGAGTACAGCCCCCTGTACAGGCACTACCATCTTGGAAGTCTGTAGACTCAGATTTATGTATTTGCAGGTGAAATTGTTGAGTTGATTCTCAAAGAAAATCTGCTCCAAGGCAAGCAAATTAATTTCTAACGTATCTATAAATGGTTTGTTGTTCTTACAATGATTATATTTCTAAATAAAAATACATTTGAATATGATTCTTGTGGTGATTTGAATTAATTTTTTCTTTTAACTGAATTTTTTTAAAAAATTAACGGATTCTTACTCTGCAGTAATATACCTGCAGAGTATGTATATATATACTCCCACCCTTGTGTGACAATAGTGAATCATATTCACAAACTGAATAGGCAAATACAAAGATAATTAATGTGAGCATAAAAATTAGAGACAAGGCTGAAACTGCTTTAGAAATTTACACATAGATCAGTCTCTCTTTAGGAAGGAGACAAAACCTATCCATTAATGGATGAAGTTGTTCCAGTGGCATTTCACTGCACCCAACTGTGAAAAAGACTTGTTTGTTATTTAGCAAATGCTTCATTTATTTTCAGCTTCCAACAGTGTATCTCTTTGAGCTTTTATTAGGTTGTCTAAGATGGACTGAAATACTGAAACTATGTGCCTGAAAATTGCAAACTACCAGAGCACTCTTTCCATTCATCTTTTTTCCTGTATTCAATGCAGCAATGACTGTATTTTGATGTATCCTTCTTCCTCAAAGGTGGAGTGAAACAGAAATTAAACCAATGTCAGAAAATGGAGTTTAGCTCCAATTTCTATCCATTTCAACTTAGTTACAAAAATCTCTATAATCTGAGAAGTAAAAGCTAAAAAAGAGACTAGGAAATATTTTCTTTTCAAATTGGCCTAGAGAAAATAGTTTTCTTTTTGCTCTAACATATGGAAGAAACTCTTAAAATAGTAAAATTTAAGGATTTTCATAATAAAGCACGCAATCAGTGAAGATGTACATATCTGCAATACATGGATGGAAAAGGATGTAAAATAAATGGAGCTGAAGACTATCATGAACTCAGTCTTTAAGTAAATGTATAGTAAGACCAGTTTACAACTCTTTTATGAAGACGATGGTTAGGCTGGAATACAGAATCGACACACTATAGTCAGTATTTTGACTATGTTGAGGCATGAAAATAAGGTAGAAGTGCTGTGTGTACAAGAGTGATATTTCATTCCTTTCAATAATCTATTATTTTGCCTATGATTTCAAGTCCTTGTAGAGACAGAGTGGTGGTTGCTGTATGTGTTTATAGAAAGACAGAACCTTTAGTTTATTTGCTTGCTTGTATTCACATCGGACACAGAAGCACCGAACAAACCAACAAATGCAAATAAGTGTTTGTGCATCTCTGAGCATGATTTGGTAATTAAATTACTATTTTCAAGGGAATTCTATAGTTGCTTAGGCTCCATTGACTGTACTGAACATGTATCCATTGATAATAATGTGACCCAAGATATCTTCAGCACATGGAAAATCTTCTACCCAGACATGTAAATTTATATGTTTTAGTCTAAAACTGCATCATGCCGGATAAGACTAAACCACATGAAATGCAGACTGAAATTATACTATTCAGTGTGTAACTATCAAAGCAAACAAACCCTTCTACTGACAAGACAGGAGGAAGATGAATTTATTCAGCAAACCACCTGATAGGTCAATCTTTAGTTGTTTTATTAGACTCCTACAGTATATTAAGGGAAATGAATTAGAGGCCTTCAGTCAGCTCCCACGGGATGATGTGGCTGTTGATTTTACAGGTAGCTTTCAAGACTAGGACAAAAAAATCCGCCTTAAACAGGTATTTTGCATAGAGGAGACTAATCCAGTGTCATGGGTTTACTGCCAACAGAATAAAAACTCTCAAATGAATTGGAGAAAATAACAGAATTATATTTTGGATAGAGAGATGCATGGAAATATTACAGAGCAGATATAGAAGCTATAGCAACCCCCTTGAATTTTCTTCCCATCCCAAGACTAAATCTATAAATCCCGATGCTCCAAGTCCTTCCCCACCATGCCTCTGCCATTCCTAGGCCCCAAAATAGGCCTGCCCGCTTACATATTTACCCGATAACAGCTCCTACTCAGACACGGCTGGAGGGGGAGTAAAAGGATTTTAATCATTGTTGGATTTTATGAGAGGTAATAACTTTCCATAAACTTTTGGACAGGACTGCATTTAGCTTTTACTTTTTTTTTTCTTTTATTTTCTTTTATTTTTTTTTTTTCTTCCCCACAGCTACTGCTGTGCAAAAGCAGAATATTTAGTTTGGGTAAACTGTGATCCAAAGTATATCCCAGATATCCATCCATCAAGAGAGATATAGTTATACCTGACATGACCTTTCTATTGTTGTTTAGCAGGGGAAAGATATCAGGAGCTGAATGAACCAGGAACTATTCTACTGTAAACCAAATGAAAATTTGACACTGTTATCTAACGTGAGCAAATGCCACCTGAGAGAAATAGTATTTAATATATCAGACAGAAATGTGGTCCCATGAGTCTAATTGATTTATTTAGGAAGCTAGTTTAAGAGGAATTTTGGAATTTGCAAATCCAGTTCTGCTGATGTAAAAAGTTTTTTATCAAGTATACTGTTGATTTAACTGACAATTGCTGACACATAGGCAGTAACATGGTCTCAGATCCATGAAGAGGCAGACTAAACAGGAAATATTTGGATTACTTTAAAAGCTTTTGGGGAGAAAAAAAATACATCTTATACACCTTTTGTCCTGGCTGATCTCTACCTTCTGAAACACAATAAAATAAAGATGCAGGATTCTTTGGTGTTTAATGAGCAAAACAATCCATCTTGGGAGGGAATAAAGCCCTCAACGAAGAATGGAGTCTGTAGCTTTCTACTATTCAAAGTGCAAATCTCCTCACCTCTTTTATTCATACAGAGACTGACATTTGGGCTGGTGGTTCTTAGCTGAGCTTTGTTGATTCTTGGCAGAGAAAATATAAAGAAAACAAAGATGTTCTGTCAGTTTCCAAAGAACTCTGACTTCTTCTGAGGCTCAAATCTGTGAGCAAACGCTACTATACACTGAGTTCAATGGATATGCTTAAAGCATTTCCCCTCTCTATTTTATAAAATGTGTTAATCTGTTGTTTCTGAAGTAAGTAATTGAGGACATTAGCAAGCAACTGGCTCTGCTCAAATTCACCTCACTTTCCAGTTACAGTAGAGTCTGGTTTTCCTGTGTTTGAGACCCCACACATATCTGTCAGTGCTGAATATACTACTTCTGGCTGTTCCAATTACCCCTTTAGAGCTCTGCCAGCACAGCAACTCTGCAGAAACAGCTACAGCAAATCTCTCTGTCTCCAGACTGTCCATCTGAATGTCCAGGTATGTCTCCTGTGAAGAGCTGGTTACCTCTAGTTCTGTCTGTGGATGATGAGATATACGAAACAGTATGTTAGAGGGTAGAATGAGAAGAAACATTTACCTACAGATAATGAGAAAGTGACACACTAACGAAGGTCTGTAAAATAAAAATCATTAAAGTCTCTTTTTTTCTTCTTCTTTAAAGAGAAAATATTTTTTGCTTCCTGTATAGCAAAATTAAACTAAAATTTAACTTCTGTATATTACCATCTGTAATTGTCCTATGTTTTGCACAAGAAACTGTTCATTTAAAAAACTAATAATATTTTTAAATATGTGTAACCATATATGCACATTCACACATGTATTTTCCTGGAAATTTTGCTTCTTATTCTATTATGCTGCTTTCCTAAAATTAAAGTATTTTAAGGGGGAAAAAAAGTAACATATATTGATAACTTTTCTCCTGGAAAGAGGACAAAAAGTTGTGTAATGTAAATATTAATTGTTATTTCATTGGATTTCCAAGCAGGACTTGATAAAAAACATTAACTTTCCTCCTGGTTGCCAATATGGCTGCAGGGAAACTTTATTAAGATCTGCTTAAAAACAAACAAACAAAAAACAAACATCCCCTCCCCCCCGGCTATAATCATTCATCTGGCTATAATGTCAGCATTAAACACAGTGAACACAGTACTTGAGCAAAAAAATATCTTTTAACCAAACATTTATTATTTTACATGCATTACTGCTGGTGCAGGGGAGATAAACAGTCAACCCAATATGGGTGATAGAGCAAATTCCAATTTATTAGCAGTCTTACAGTTCCTTTTATACTCTGCCAGCTGGGGGGCATTATCGAATACTCCAAGGTAATTGGTAAAGGGGATCATATGTGTCATACAGTAATTGGTTACTGAATACAAACAATAAGTTTGCAGCTCTTCCAAGAAACTTCTAGTTATCAGGCATCTTCCTTCCTCTGAATCTCTGTTTTCCTTCCATCTGTTTCCGGCTGCAATTTCATCTCACAGGCGTTCCGCTGTGCTTCTCCTCTAAGCATACTCCTGGCAGTGGATTGTTCACTGGTCCAATGCTGATTCTCAGAGATATTCTGCAACACATTACAAGAAACAATGTTTAACAGTGAAGAAATAACTTCCCCTGTTAGGTGGATTTCAGGGCTGAAAAACATTTGTGAGTGTTCAGTAGAACTATTCTTGATCCATATGCCTCTGACTTTGTTTTCTTACCCTAAAATACTATTGACAATTTTAACCTCATTTCAGTGGATACTATGGTTAGAATGGTCCATATGTTTGAGGATATGGTTTAACGGTGAATTCTGTAAAGTAGGGATATGACTTGGACTTGATGATCCTGGGAGTCTTTTCCAACCAGAATGTTTCTGTGTTTCTGTGATAAAATGGTAGTTCTGCTTATTTTAAGCTTGATATGTTTTTAGATAATCTGAAATGCAGATTGTGACTTGAGCTGATCTGATGAGTGGCTCACCAGTATTTAATCATAATTATCTACCTGCTAGTGTATTTGAAGCTTTGTCTATAACAGTCCTGCTCACTTGAGTGATAGGTAACAGTTAAATCCACGGGGTAATGCACACCGGGTAAGCAAGAATTTACAAAACAACTGTTGATTTTATGTTTGTTTCTGAGAGTTAAATGTCTCTATTTGATCTACTATGTACCTTTCCCTCTTATTTGATATATGTAAAAGTCCACACAACCATTTTTTACATGGACAATTACAAAAAGAGTGAACATATAGTCATCCCATGTCATATCATGCTAATATCAATAAAAGTGCTGGAGTTAACATATACTGTAAATAAATGCATAAAAGTCTGTGTTAAAAGACAAAAGCATACTTGGGGACCATCTAGCGTTTCAGCAAAAGGATACAAGGCTCCTTAAGAACCAGTTATATCCCAAACATCTAATAAGTGGTTTATTCAGAATATACTTTGAGATGGTGGAAAATAAAGCTTTATATAGAATCTCAAATTCAGCAATGTCCTTTATACCCTATAATTAATGATGGATGTATGTGTTGTAGAATTAAAACATATTTAAAGTTTTAAAAGTCTTACATGTTTTACCTTTTTTTTTTCATCAGTTTTCTCAGTTGTGTCTACTAGGGTTACATATTCAATCCTGTCAAGCAGAAACTAAAATATATTTTATGTAAAACATTCTTGCAAACATTGTCTAGTACATCTGTCTGGTATAAAACGTTCACTGAAATCCAATGTTAGGTATTCTAGGTGCCTACATGTCATAGATGAAAGCAATAGAATTTGTGGGTTATTATGAAAATTGTTTATGAGAGACTTAAATCTTAGAGTCCTTTACCAGTTTTCTTCTTTCTTTGGACTAGTACTGTAGTAATCATGACAATCCTAAAACTTAGACGTTTCCAGGACTGCAAAAATGCATCATTATGTATAAGCTGATGACACAGTACCTGTCACATTGCAGACAATGTCTTTAATGATATAGACATCATAAATTATAGTGATGCTTCATTCAAAGAAGTAATGTAAATGAAAATGTTAAAATTTCTGCTTTCTGAAGTGGAAACCAAGATAACTAATGAAGCTTTATTTGGGGGTCAGATGTTCTTAATCAATAACATTAGCTGGATTCAGTTTTTAATCCTTCTCTTTCACCCAGGCTTTATGCAAATTGAATTGATAAAGAAAAATTGTGGTGATTAAGTCAAATTATCTCTGCATGTGAAATATGTAATGAATGGGCACACTGGTAACAGTTGTAACTATTGCTTTAAGTCTCCATTAAATACAATTTGAGAGATGGATTAAATAATGAGCATTCTTAATGGCTGGTGTAGAAATCACGCTGCACATAACTAATTTTAGATAGCTCAAACCGAGGAACAGAAAAATGAAAATCAGAGTGAACCACATCAGAAAGATTCTCAGAGCATGAGGGGATTTATGATCCCTCCCATTGCAAGAAGTATATGGAATTTCAGCTTCTGATTTTTGAGATAAGGATAGAAAGAACTCCCTTATTTAATGTACTTAAGAAAAAGAAAGAGCCTTTTGTTCAAATTTCTTCTTTTTCCTTTCCAAAACCAGTTTTCTTCTGATTGAGTGCAACCATAAACATGAAAGGGCAGATGTTCTAAGGTACTCCGATTTCTTGCTTTATACTGGGCTGACATGACTATTGGTGTTTCTTCTCCAGTAATATGCAGCTTGAACATTGCACAAAGTGAAGCTGTGTGCAGGTATGCTATTGACAGAAGAGGTGGGAGATGTTAATGTTTCCTTGGTCATAAACCACAAACTATGTACTCTACCACCTTTTATTTTGAGTCTTTTCAGACTTCATTCCTTCATTAAACTGCCCCACAAGGTAGATGTCCGTCAGACATGTACAAACAGATGTGTAGCATATGAAATGTTTGTCTGATTGTATCTGTTCCTTCTTATGTATTGCATATGTGTATATTTTAGCATTTTTACAAGTTTGTTTTTATCACTTGAAAAAAATATAAACAACCAGTATGCAGTGACACTTGGTTTAAAATCTTTACCAAAAAAAATATGTTCAGTTTGGATTTCATCACCTGTTCAGTAACTACAAATATGGGAGCACCCAAAATAAAATGAGAAATTGGATCACGTGAAGTAAAAGATTCATTTGAACTTGTTTGCTCATGTAAGGAACAGAAACAGAATTTAATAGACAGAGGAAGCCTAAAAAAAAATGGCATGAAGGTGTTGGAGGGAAAATCAGGAGTGTCTGTGAAGGCAGAAAAGATATTTAACAGGGAGACTACATCAGACAGTGAATTAAAACAAACAAACAAAACCCCAAACCAACAAGAAACAAACCAAAGCAACCAACCAACTAACCAAAACCCCAACAACAACAGCAAAAACCAACCAAAACTGAAACCAAAACCAAATTTGTGGCTGAGGTAATGCACACTCTAAATACGCCAATTAAGATATTGCATCATTGTTACCACATCCTCAATGTCACCAACATAGAGGTCATGGCTGACTTTTCTCAACTACTAAAAATATTCTTGGGTCCAGTGGAGCTTAAAACTTTTTTCAAAACATTTTGAACAGCTCTGATTACAGATAACTGAAGCTGCTTTTTTATTACAGATAATCAAAGTAACCACATTAGAATGATGGTTCTCAGAACTGGTGTTGCCTGACCTGTTTTTCTGTGATGATTTTTTGTAAGCTGGAAAATTACATTTATTCTTCCATAATAAAACCTTTCTTTTTTTAAAATATGACTGGCCTGGCCACTTATGAATAAAATTAATCTCAGCAGAAATAATTGCAAGACTGTATGTGTGGCACCAACAAAGCACAATTAATGACATTTTCATTCATATGGTCTAAATTTCCTCTGATATATAATTTAGATTGTGTTCAGTATAATGGGACCTAATTTTAATTGTGTTTTGGGCAATATCAAAACATTCATAAAGACTGAAATGAATAAAATTACTTCTATGCTAATTTTCTTCCTGAGTACTAATAAATACTAATAGAAAGTCTCATAGAGTACCACTTAGGTCAGAACTCTGCAATATTGTATCATTGTGGTCAAAAACATTTAATTCAAGCATTTTATTTCTTATGTTTAAAATTTGGAAGAGATCATTTCTGCAACTCTTAAGAGCATTAAGGATAAGTGGATAAACATTCCTAAGATACATAGACAATATGATAGTCTTGTGTTTTCATGGCAGCTCTGTGGTTTCTGTCTAAAACGGTTTCAGAGCCCTCAGCAAGGTTTGAGTTTGGCTGTGCTTGGAACAAATTTATACACTGGCATAACTCTGTGCACAAATCTACACAGAGCATAAAACAATCTTAGTTTTCTTTTTAAAAGTGACAATGCTACTAACCTAATGATAAATAATTTCAGTGTCCAGGTCTTGTGGAAATATGCAGTAATTGTGATAACATTCGGCAAGGTGATTGCTCCAGAATCTAAGGCAAGCAGTTTGGGGAGAAAAAAAAAATCAGCATATTTTATAATACAAGAAATTAAATCTTGATGCACTTAAAAAGATGCTGAAAATATTTTAATTAACTTTTCAAATAATTGTGACCTGTCTCTGTTGTAGTAAGAATATTCTTAAACCTTCTCTATTAATTTGTTTAATTCAGTGCAACAGAAGACTTTTGTGAAGAACACTATTATGTTGAGAAATTCCTTACCAGAACTTTTCAGCATGCATATTACTTAGGCAGTTAGAATACTACCATATACAGTATGGCTGTATTGGTGCACTCACATTTAAATGCATAAAATGATGATATAAAGTTTGTAAGTCTCTTAGTATATATGCATCCAATGTTACACCCAGAATATTGTTATAAGCAAAAATATAATACACCTTATATATAGAGTCAGTAAGTTTGCATCCTAATTAGAATCCTAATAATCAACTATCGGAAACACAACAAACAGCTATTACTAATTATAATTGCAACAATGCTGGTAGCCCAAATTAAAAAAAAAAAACAAAAAACAAAACAAACTCAACCCTCCCAAAACCTCCTTAGTGCTATTATTTTTTAAATGGTTATGAAAGAAAATTACTGATGCTTATGCCTGTTCTAAATTGCCTTTGGATTCTTAGACTGACAATACCAGTGTTCATGGAACATTGATCTGGTAGGGTGCCCATAGCAAGTTGTCAGCATTCCCAGTTAACTTCAAGGACTGTTGTTCATTATGCAGTGTCTACTTATATTTGCAAAACCTTAAAAGCTAACCTTCTCAGGCCAAGGCAAGCTCAGACATATTCTAAGACCTTACACTGTTAAATGAGTCCAAGTTTTATAGCTTTGATTAGTATTGGCAACAACTGTATTTGACGAGCTACACTAGTACACAGCAAGCATGTTATTTCTGTCCCACTATATCCAAAAACATTTTTGTTCTAATGGCATTAATACATTTTTAACAAAGCAATTGCTCTGGAGAGCATATTCCTGAGTAAATTTACAAATGGCCAGCAGGCTGGAACTCCTTTGGAAGTGTGCTTAAACATGCTGATTAAATGCTTGAAACTTCCTGGATTGTATTTCAAGCAGCAATTGAAACTAGAAAGTGAATTCACTTGTAACCAAGAAAGGATACAGGCATCTAAATTAATGGGTTCCAAATATTCTCATTCTTTCTGACAGAGATCCCAGAAGTGTGTACCTGCTAGACTCAGCTGATACTTTATAAATTATGTTAATAGCTGATGGAGAAATCAGTCTATTAAATGTTTTTCTACTTGGCACAAGTACAACTGGAGTAAGTGTTGCTTCATGCACCTTTGTACCTTATTGTTTTCAAACAGCAGATTTACACATTACCAACTAGAATAAATAATCTGGTTTATGTTTCCTTGCATAAAGTACTAAAGCAAGAACTAGCTGTAAAAGTAAAGTTTTATTGCAATTTAAAGGTTTTTAGTTGTGACATCATTCATTTATTTGGTTAGAAAACAGTATAACAGGCATTCCTCATGGGACAGTATTTCATGCTTGATTGTGATGGCCTAACACCCTCTACAAGATTTCCCACTGACGATTGCAAGATTTCCAGGTGATAGATTAGCCAAAGCCCAGAAGGAAAGTGGAGGAATCTGGCACTGCATTTGGTTGGAGGATTTATGGTTCTATTTGTAACAGCAGTGAATTCCTTTGATTGTGTTCGATATTGGAACTTCTAAAGCCACAGCAGATATTCTCCTAGATCAAATCAAAGGAGCTCAGTACTAGTGAAAATGAACAATGGTCTGGATGATATCTTCTGAAAAAAGAAGTCATAGAATTATAGAGACTTCCAAGATCATCCAGTCCAACCTATTACCCAGCCCTATCCAATCAATTAGACCATGGCATCAAGTGTCTCATCCAGTCTTTCCTTGAACACCTCCAGGGACAGCAACTCCACCAGCTCCCTGGGCAGCCCATTCCAATGTCAAATAACTCTCTCTGTGAAGAACTTCCTCCTAATATCCAGCCTATACCTCCCCTGGCATAACTTGAGACGGTGCCCCCTTGTTACTGGTTGCCTGGGAGAAGAGATTGACCCCCACTTGGCCACAACCTCCTTTCAGGTAGTTGTAGACAGCAATGAGGTCACTTCTGAGCTCCTCTTCTCCAGGCAAAACAACCCCAGCTCCCTCAGCTTCTCTTTATAGGGCTTGTGTTCCAGTCCCCTCACCAGCTTCATCGTCCTTCTCTGGACATTTTCCAGTACCACAGCATCTCTCTTGAATTGAGGGGCCAAGAGCTGGACACAGTACTCAAGGTGCGGCCTGACCAGTGCCAAGTATAGGGGAAGGATAACCTCCCTTGTCCACTGGCCACACAATTCCTGATCCAGGCCAGGATGCCATTGGCTTTCCTGGCCACCTGGGCACACTGCTGGCTCATGTTCAGCCTACTATCTACCAGCATCCCCAGGTCACTCTCTGCCTGGCTGCTCTCCAGCCACTCTGTCTCCAACTTGTAGTGCTGCCTGGTGTTGTTATGGTCAAAGTGTAGAACCCTGCACTTAGCCTTGTTCAATCTCATCCCACTGGCCTCTGCCCACCCATCCAGCCCATCCAGGTCTCTCTGCAGGGCCCTCCTGCCTTCCAACAGATTGACACCTGCTCCTAGATGGTATCATCTGCAAACTTACTGATGATGGACTCAATCCCCTCATTCAGGTTATGAATAAAGATATTGAAGAGGATCGGGCCCATCACTGATCCCTGGGGCACATCACTAGTGACTGGATGCCAACTGGATGTGGCACCATTCACCACCATTTTCTGGGCCTGGCCCTCCAGCCAGTTCTTGACCCGTTTCAGAGTGGATCTGTCCAAACCACAAGCTGCCAGCTTTGCTAGGATCTTGTTGTGGCAGACAGTGTCAAAGGCTTTGCTGAAGTCCAGGTAGAATACATTCACAGCCTTCCCACATTCACCAGGCAGGTAACGTGATTGTAAAAAAGGTTGGTCAGGCAGGACCCGCCCTTTCTAAACCCATGCTGGCTGGACCTATCCCTTGGCCATCCTCTAGGTGCTGTGTGATTGCACTCAAGATGACCTGTTCCAGAACCTTGCCTGGCACTGAGGTCAGGCTGACAGGTCTGTAATTTCCCGGTTCCTCCTTCCAGCGGGGTGAGGATGGTGAGACACTGGACTGGGTTGAGGCTTCTCCCTCCCGGAGGTGTTCAAGGCCAGGTTGGATGAGGTCTTGGGCAACCTGTTCTAGTGGGAGGTGTCCCTGCCTACGGTGGGGGGTTGGAACTGGATGATCATTGATATCCCTTCCAACTTAAACCATTCTATGATTCTATAATTCTATAATTTCAGCCCTTCTTGTGGATGGGCACCACATTGGCCCAGTCTTCATGGACCTCTACAGGGAGTCAGGACTGTTGATAAATGACAGAGAACATCTTGGCCGGCTTATCTGTGACTTCTCTCAGCACCCTAGGATGGATCCCATCTGGTCCCATGGACTTGTGAGGATCCAAATGCCTCAGCAGGTCACTTACTGCTTCCTCCTGGATTAAATAGAGACTATATTGGTCTTTGGCTCCATCTGTCAGTTCAGAAGGCCAGTTGTCCTGAAGGCAACTTGTCCCACTATTGAAGATTGAGGCAAAGAAGCTGATAAGTATCTCTGCCTTTTCTTCATCTTTTGTTACTATATTCCCCTCCACATCAAATAAAGAGTGGAGGTTGTCCTTGCCCCTTCTTTCACCATTAATATATTTATAGAAACATTTTTTCATTCTCCTTTACAACAGTGGCCAGTCTAAGTTGTAAAAGTTGCATCTCTATTTTTTTCCCAATAAGACCTAGAAACGTCCTTAAACTCTTCCTGGCATAGCTTCTCTTTTTTTTCCAAAGGTGATATGCCTTCTTTTTTTCCCTTAACTCATGTAGAAACTCCTTGCCCATCCAGTCCAGCTGTCTCCCTCATCGGCTCACCTTCCAGCACATTGGGACAGACTGTTCCTGTGCCTTCAAGAGTTCTTTCTTGAAATAGGTCCAGCCTTCCTGGACCTCTTTGTTTTTAAGGGTTGTTTCCCAAGGAAATTCCTGAGTTAGTTCCTGAAATAAGCTGAAGTCTGCCCTTCAGAAGTCCTGATTTCACCATATATTGAAAACTCTATAATTTCATGGTCACTAGACCCCAGGCATCCATGTTGTGGGTGACTCCAAATTTCTTCTTTCCCCCAGTCTGTCTCTAGGAAGTTTGAATGGGGAAATAAGAAGGTGCCTTTACAGACTTCCCTCTTGGAATGTTCTCATTTTGGCCTATCTCTGCCTTTGGACAACTCCTACCTTTGCATGGCTCCCGTTTTTTCACTTTTCCCACTTTTGGATGTTACTCCACTTCTGCACCATTCTGTGCAAGCCTGCAAGCTTGGGAAATCCTTAGGTCACTCTGAGAAAGAACCACCAGTGGCACCTGGAACTGGCTTCTCTTGGACCACACCATGCAGCCCAACTTCCTGCTTTGTACTCGAGCTGGGGAAGAAGCCAGCAGTTTGTTTTTCCTGAAGCAGTGCTGCTTCCATGATCATCCCTCTTGAAGAAGCTGTGTCTTGAGACACTTGACTTTTGTGGATCTTTCCACTCTCCTTGGACCTTTGCTGCTTGAACCTTTGCATGATTGGATATTGCTTGAAGTTTCAGAAGGCTGTTGGGCAGAGAAATTGGACAAGGGATCATCATCAATTTCCTACCTCACTTCAGTTAGCAAAGTCTGCTGTTCTCTTAATTCTCTGCCCAGTCTAATTTGTAAGTGGGGTAAAGATGTATTTCTAGCTTAGATCTTTCCATTTTCTGACTTTCCTAAATAACTAAACTTGACCATAAGTATACTTTGAAGATTTTCCTGACCAAATTAGGGCTTGTAAATAAACCTTAACTAGTTCTGTACATATTTTGGGGACTTTTTTTTTTTTTTTTAAGAAAAATAATTATATTTTTATAATTCCTGCCTTGGTCAATTAATACTCAAACCCCACTTACAATCCACTTATACGTATTTTATTCAGCAGTAGTTCTTTTCTCTCACACACTTTCTGAGCATTTAAAGTGCTACATTTATGTTATTGTTAATCTTCAGTTTTAATGTCTTTTGTTCATTTCAATTGATAAAATAGCTCAGCCAATACACGTGTGAACTTTACTCATTTTTGTTGATTATCTGGACTGGTAATAGGATAAGAACAAGATGGCTTTATTATTGAAGATAAATAAATCCAAGTTGTGAAGTATTCCATGCTGATTATTTCACACAGTTTTCCCCATGATATTACAGGACATGGAACATTGTTTATGCTTAAGGATATTAAAAAGTTCTTGAGTATGTCTTACTTGATCTTAGATAGTTAAAAAATTTGTAATCACCATGGGTTGAAAAAAAGGCTTCATAAGTAGGTAACAGAAGCTGAAACTGGTATACCTAGAAGAAATACTGGATGCATCAAATTTCACTTTTTGTAAGTACCATCCTGAGATATGAAGAGATATGTAAGGGTTGAGAAGACTTCTGCTTCATGATCAATTATTTTCTGTAAACAAACCTGAGCTACACATAATATACATTTTCTCACTGTCGGTATGATCTTGTGATATGAAAAATTGCTCCAACAGAATCTATATATCTGATATCTGGCAAAATCCCAAGTTCATCAAAATTAGGAAGAGTTTTCTTGTATCATCTTCACAGATGCCAGGTTTCTACACTAGGTAATTATTATTTATATGGCCAGAAATCTAAGATTTTTAAGAAGTCCTTGAAGAAGTCCATTAAGAAACATCCTGTTAAGTACCACACAACTTTTCACTTCTCCAATCTCAGTTCTGGCAGACAATACCACTTCAGCTATGTTGAGTCATCTGTTCTGGCTGTGCTCCCTCCCAGCTTCTTGTACACCTGCTTACTGGCAGAGCGTAGGAAACTCAGAAGTCTTAGGGTAAGTGCTACTTAGCAAAAACTAAACCATCAATATGTTACCGATATTAATCTCATGCTAAATCCAAATAACAGTGCCATATGCACTACTAAGAAGAAAATTAGCTCTATCCCAGCTAAAACCAGGTCAGACACATGTTTTATTTTTCTGTTGTTTGCACTGTATCAGGAAAAAAAAATCAATCATTTTCTTTAGCATTCTAACTATTCTATTTTTTTTTTAAATTCTAATGTGATAACATTTATGCAGAATTTGGCATGCTTCTTTGAAATATCTTCCTAGAATGTGTTATAACAAAAATCCATTCTTCCTCCAGTATGATTAGAAATAAGGGCAGTGAGCACATAAAATACCATAAGCAACAATACCATACGTAACTAAGCACACTTACCAAAAGGCATAGACGAATTATATTTTAAGCTTTCATGAAGGAGTGGCAGAACAACAAAGAACATAAACTGTCTCTTTAATGCAAAGCATCACTTCTTGAAATGAACTGATACCATTAAAATTTGAATCAAACTAGGACAGATACATTTCCGAGAATTCCATAAATAAAATAAAGGCAAGGAATCACTGTATAATGATTTTAATTTCATTAATAAGTTTTACTGGAAGAATGGGACATCACCTAAAATGCATGGATTTTTAGCTCTGATTAGATAATAGATGCAATGAAAAAAAACAAGCAAAAAACCTCACTGTAATAATGAACTATACATGAGAAAGAAATGTATAAGTTAATAAGATTCTAGAACCTGCTTCTGAGGTTAATGAGACAAGTAATATTTCTAATAGCATAACTTCTAGATATAGGAACAGTATGAGATAGACTGATCTTTAATAAAGTCATCATCCTAATTCTATGCAACACGGACTTTGTGCCTTGTATCATATAATTTAATCTGAGTTTACCTTCTTCATATATATATGCTTACATATGTGTCTGTGGTGTAAGGTCCAAATTATGCTTAAAATATGTGTCCTAAACACTTACCTGAATATACACCTTGCTCTCCTCTGCCTCCTTCTTCCTGGGATGGAAGAACTGAGAGAGCAGATAAAAGCATTAGTGTTTCTCGGTCTGCCACACAGACAGCATATTTGGCTTTGCTTTGCACCCTGCTTTGTTTTTGGTAAACACAGGTCACAGTGCTAGGCATATGCATCCCCCTTTTTAGGTGAAATAACCTAGGATTGGTTCCAGGAGTGTTTTTACCTGTCACTATTGGTCAAAGACATTCGTCAAAATGCTTAAAACCCTAACCAACTTGTTTGTTTGCTGCTTTTGCCTTTGTTTGTCTGATACCTGTTTGCATTGCGTGCTTTGCACCATGCCTAGTGGGAGACTTGCCTCCTTCACGAAAGGAAGACTTAGCTCTACCTTTCATCTGCAATGAGCCAAAGGACTGAAACGGCTGCCCACTCTGAGCACGGCTACTCTCCTGAGCTCAACCAAGCCTGATTCCATTTGACTTTTGCCGAATCTAGGTGATGACCTAACGCATAGAAGGCACATGACCAATCACATAGAAGGCCAGTCCCGTGCACCACACCAGATCAGGCTGTTCCAGCCCATAAACTTGGATCCTGCTTCACTCAGGTGGCTGACCACTCAGATGACTCCCTGAGAACCACAGAGTATTTGCTTTGCATCCGTGGATCTTCTCAGACAACATAGTCAATTTAAGCTACTCAAACAGCAAAACCCCACTCCATCTGATGTGTCTAGGACTATATTTTTCCATGTTTATTCCTCTACATACACTTCTGGGTCACAAATATTGAAACTCTGATGAGTGAGCAAATAATTTTCTCTTTTCTGCAATTTGTGAAAGTTTATGCTTCACCTTTAAGCGCCAGTTTATGTTGCAAGACTCTCTCCAGTTGTTTAAATTTTCTAAAACCTTTCTTAAAATAATTTAAATCAATCTGATTATATATATACATTCTGCAAAAAACTAGTTTTACCAACTGCATAAGAGAATCTGTGTGCATTAATTGTAAATAAGTTTGGGGAATTTTTCTTTATATATTCAATTTAAAATATTTAATGATTTTATATTGGCCTTATTACAATTCACTTCTAACCCAGGTTCAAATCCCTCCTTAAAAGTGTCCATGTGCATAAGCACGTGTGAACATAGCATGTTTAGCTGTCATAATGGCACACACTTAAAAGAGGAAGAGGAGTAACATACATAACATCCTGAATTTCCAAACTTCTCCAAAAGTTTTTTCTGATACACCTGCTACTATTTTTGGATCACTGTTTCTGATAGGACAAAGTGACATTTCTGATATTTTAGGCATGTGCAAGAGACTGTAAAGTAATAGTAAGAAACTATAAACTGTTCTATGATGCAAGGAAACTATCTAATGAGACCATATGCAAGGAAAATATCTAATGATACCATACCTGTTATTAAAGATCTATTTTGACCCAAAATTAAAGGAAATTTGAAGTTCCAGAGATATTTACAGAGTAGAATTTTCTCTTGCCCTTGATTCATGACTGTCTTTTGACTCAGGTTCTTTTTTTTTTTTTTTGTGAAAAGAAGGTTGTTGTGTCTCCTTTCCTGAGACAGTAAGATTTATAGACTCATTCAAGGCTATAGTGTAATTTCATTTTGGTTTCTATTCCTTGAATGAAAGAACTGTGTATGTCTTGATAAGAGTTCCAGTTAAGGTCCGTAGCAGCAGTTTTAGTACGGTGAATTATATGACTAGGACTTGAAATCTTTAATTGATGTCTGTAAATGTTTTAGGATCTCTGGAAGAAAGACCAATGACACTATTATATCAGTAGCTTCCTTTCTCCTACATGGAACACAAAATGAAGCCATCAGTGCCGAATGGCCGAATGCTACACAGATAACACAACTATAAGCACTGCTGGAATAGATGTAAAAATGCCAGAACCTTTGTCACGAGATAGCACTAATTAAATGCAATATCTCGCGGCGAAGGGGTCCTAGTGCCCTCCTCGCCAGTTCTTTTAGGTTTCAGTCGGCAGAAAATAGACAAACGTGTTGCTCAAACGTCAGGTGCAACAGTTTAAAAATTAGAACTTGGAAAAACAGAGAGGTTACATGCAAAATAGCTCCCG